>CM026404.1:41483363-41496638 GCA_014843695.1 Archivesica marissinica | reverse complement strand
AACAGTACTACGCAGTATTGTAGGACTTACTAACTGTTCAACAGTATTACGCAGTATTGTAGGACTTACTAACTGTTCAACAGTACTACGCATTATTTAGGACTTACTAACTGTTCAACAGTAATATGCATTATTTAGGACTTACTAACTGTTCAACAGTACTATGCATTATTTAGGACTTACTAACTGTTCAACAGTACTACGCAGTATTTTGTTTTTTGTTGTTGGTTTGTGGTTTTTTGTTTGGGTTTGTAGGACTTACTAACTATTCAACAGTACTACGCAGTATTGTAGGACTTACTAACTGTTCAACAGTACTACGCAGTATTGTAGGACTTACTAACTGTACAACAGTACTACGCAGTATTGTAGGACTTACTAACTGTACAACAGTACTACGCAGTATTGTAGGACTTACTAACTGTACAACAGTACTATGCAGTATTGTAGGACTTACTAACTGTACAACAGTACTACGCAGTATTGTAGGACGTACTAACTGTACAACAGTACTACGCAGTATTGTAGGACTTACTAACTGTTCAACAGTACTACGCAGTATTGTAGGACTTACTAACTGTACAACAGTACTACGCAGTATTGTAGGACTTACTAACTGTACAACAGTATTGCAGTAGTGTAGGACTTACTAACTGTTCAACAGTACTACGCAGTATTGTAGGACGTACTAACTGTACAACAGTACTACGCATATTGTAGGACTTACTAACTGTTCAACAGTACTACGCAGTATTGTAGGATTTATTAACTGTTCAACAGTACTACGCAGTATTGTAGGACTTACTAACTGTTCAACAGTACTACGCAGTATTGTTTGTTCAACAGTACTAGCAGTATTGTAGGACTTATAACTTTCAACAGTATACGCAGTATTGTAGGACTTACTAACTGTTCAACAGTACTACGCAGTATTGTAGGACGTACTAACTGTACAACAGTACTACGCAGTATTGTAGGATTTATTAACTGTTCAACAGTACTACGCAGTATTGTAGGACTTACTAACTGTACAACAGTACTACGCAGTATTGTAGGACTTACTAACTGTTCAACAGTACTACGCAGTATTGTAGGACTTAATAACTGTTCAACAGTATACGCAGTATTGTAGGACTTACTAACTGTTCAACAGTACTACGCAGTATTGTAGGACTTACTAACTGTTCAACAGTACTACACAGTATTGTAGGACTTACTAACTGTTCAACAGTACTACGCAGTATTGTAGGACTTACTAACTGTACAACAGTACTACGCAGTATTGTAGGACTTACTAACTGTACAACAGTACTACGCAGTATTGTAGGACGTACTAACTGTACAACAGTACTACGCAGTATTGTAGGACTTACTAACTGTTCAACAGTACTACGCAGTATTGTAGGACTTACTAACTGTTCAACAGTACTACGCAGTATTGTAGGACTTACTAACTGTACAACAGTACTACGCAGTATTGTAGGACTTACTAACTGTACAACAGTACTACGCAGTATTGTAGGACTTACTAACTGTACAACAGTACTACGCAGTATTGTAGGACTTACTAACTGTTCAACAGTACTACGCAGTATTGTAGGACTTACTAACTGTTCAACAGTACTACGCAGTATTGTAGGACTTACTAACTGTACAACAGTATACTGCGGTATTGTAGGACTTACTAACTGTACAACAGTATACTGCGGTATTGTAGGACTTACTAACTGTACAACAGTACTACGCAGTATTGTAGGACTTACTAACTGTACAACAGTACTACGCAGTATTGTAGGACTTACTAACTGTACAACAGTACTACGCAGTATTGTAGGACTTACTAACTGTACAACAGTACTACGCAGTATTGTAGGACTTACTAACTGTACAACAGTACTACGCAGTATTGTAGGACTTACTAACTGTTCAACAGTACTACGCAGTATTGTAGGACTTACTAACTGCAACAGTACTACGCAGTATTGTAGGACTTACTAACTGTACAACAGTACTACGCAGTATTGTAGGACTTACTAACTGTTCAACAGTACTACGCAGTATTGTAGGACTTACTAACTGTACAACAGTACTACGCAGTATTGTAGGACTTACTAACTGTACAACAGTACTACACAGTATTGTAGGACTTACTAGCTGTACAACAGTACTACATAGTATTGTAGGACGTACTAACTGTACAACAGTATACTGCGGAATTGTAGGACGTACTAACTGTACAACAGTATACTGCGGTATTGTAGGACGTACTAACTGTACAACAGTATACTGCGGTATTGTAGGACGTACTAACTGTACAACAGTACTACGCAGTATTGTAGGACTTACTAACTGTTCAACAGTATTACGCAGTATTGTAGGACTTACTAACTGTTCAACAGTACTACACAGTAATGTAGGACTTACTAACTGTTCAATAGTACTACGCAGTATTGTAGGACTTACCAACTGTTGAACAGTACTAAACAGTATTGTAGGACTTACAAACTGTTGAACAGTACTACGCAGTATTGTAGGACTTACTAATGGTTGAACAGTACTGAGCAGTATTGTAGGACTTACTAACTGTTGAACAGTACTGCGCAGTATTGTAGGACTTACTAACTGTTGAACAGTAGTGCGCAGTATTGTAGGACTTACTAACTGTTGAACAGTACTACGCAGTATTGTTGGACTTACTAACTGTTCAACAGTATTAGGCAGTATTGTAGGACTTACTAACTATTCAACAGTACAACTCAGTAGTGTAGGACTAACTAACTGTTCAACAGTACAACGCAGTAATGTAGGACTAACGAACTGTTCAACAGTACTACACAATAGTGTAGGACTAACTAACTGTACAACAGTACTACACAGTATTGTAGGACTTACTAACTGTTCAACAGTACTACGCAGTATTGTAGGACTTACTAACTGTTCAACAGTACTACGCAGTATTGTAGGACTTACTAACTGTTCAACAGTACTACGCAGTATTGTAGGACTTACTAACTGTTCAACAGTACTACGCAGTATTGTAGGACTTACTAACTGTACAACAGTACTACGCAGTATTGTAGGACGTACTAACTGTACAACAGTACTACGCAGTATTGTAGGACTTACTAACTGTACAACAGTACTACGCAGTATTGTAGGACTTACTAACTGTTCAACAGTACTACACAGTATTGTAGGACTTACTAACTGTTCAACAGTACTACGCAGTAATGTAAGACTTACTAACTGTACAACAGTACAACTCAGTATTGTAGGACTTACTAATTGTTCAACAGTACTACGCAGTATTGTAGGACTTACTAACTGTACAACAGTACTACGCAGTATTGTAGGACTTACTAACTGTTGAACAGTACTGAGCAGTATTGTAGGACTTACTAACTGTTGAACGGTACTGCGCAGTATTGTAGGACTTACTAACTGTTGAACAGTAGTGCGCAGTATTGTAGGACTTACTAACTGTTGAACAGTACTACGCAGTATTGTAGGACTTACTAACTGTACAACAGTACTACGCAGTATTGTAGGACTTACTAACTATTGAACAGTACTGAGCAGTATTGTAGGACTTACTAACTGTTGAACAGTACTGCGCAGTATTGTAGGACTTACTAACTGTTGAACAGTAGTGCGCAGTATTGTAGGACTTACTAACTGTTGAACAGTACTACGCAGTATTGTAGGACTTACTAACTGTTCAACAGTACTACACAGTATTGTAGGACTTACTAACTGTACAACAGTACTACGCAGTATTTTAGGACGTACTAACTGTACAACAGTACTACGCAGTATTGTAGGACTTACTAACTGTTGAACAGTACTACGCAGTATTGTAGGACTTACTAACTGTACAACAGTACAACTCAGTATTGTAGGACTAACTAACTGTTCAACAGTACTACGCAGTAATGTAGGACTAACTAACTGTTCAACAGTACTACACAATAGTGTAGGACTAACTAACTGTTCAACAGTACTACACATTATTGTAGGACTTACTAACTGTTCATCAGTACTACACAGTATTGTAGGACATACTAACTGTTCAACAGTACTACGCAGAATTGTAGGATTTACTAACTGTACAACAGTACTACACAGTATTGTAGGACTTACTAACTGTTCAACAGTACAACTCAGTATTGTAGGACTTACTAACTGTTCAACAGTACTACACAGTATTGTAGGACTTACTAACTGTTCAACAGTACAACTCAGTATTGTAGGACTTACTAACTGTTCAACAGTACTACACAGTATTGTAGGACTTACTCACTGTTCAACAGTATTACGCAGTATTGTAGGACTTACTAACTGTTCAACAGTACTACGCAGTATTGTAGGACATACTAACTGTTCAACAGTATTACGCAGTATTGTAGGACTTACTAACTGTTCAACAGTATTACATAGTATTGTAGGACTTACTAACTGTTCAACAGTACTACACAGTATTGTAGGACTTACTAACTGTTCAACAGTACTACATAGTATTGTAGGACTTACTAACTGTTGAACAGTACTGCGCAGTATTGTAGGACTTACTAACTGTTGAACAGTACTATGCAGTATTGTAGGACATACTAACTGTTCAACAGTATTACGCAGTATTGTAGGACTTACTAACTGTTCAACAGTACTACATAGTATTGTAGGACTTACTAACTGTTCAACAGTACTACATAGTATTGTAGGACTTACTAACTGTTGAACAGTACTGCGCAGTATTGTAGGACTTACTAACTGTTCAACAGTACTGCGCAGTATTGTAGGACTTACTAACTGTTCAACAGTACTGCGCAGTATTGTAGGACTTACTAACTGTTCAACAGTACTACACAGTATTGTTGGACTTACTAACTGTTGAACAGTACTACGCAGTATTGTAGGACTTACTAACTGTTCAACAATACTAAGCAGTATTGTAGGACTTACTAACTATTCAACAGTACAACTCAGTATTGTAGGACTTACTAATTGTTCAACAGTACTACACAGTATTGTAGGTCTAACTAACTGTTCAACAGTACTACGCAGTATTGTAGGACTAACTAACTGTTCAACAGTACTACACAGTATTGTAAGACTTACTAACTGTACAACGGTACTACGCAGTATTGTAGGACTTGCTAACTATTCAACAGTACTACGCAGTATTGTAGGACGTACTAACTGTACAACAGTACTACACAGTATTGTAGGACGTACTAACTGTTCAACAGTACTACGCAGTATTGTAGGACGTACTAACTGTTCAACAGTACTACGCAGTATTGTAGGACTTACTAACTGTTCAACAGTACTACACAGTATTGTAGGACTTACTAACTGTTCAACAGTACTACGCAGTATTGTAGGACTTACTAACTGTTCAACAGTACTACGCAGTATTGTAGGACTTACTAACTGTTCAACAGTACTACGCAGTATTGTAGGACTTACTAACTGTACAACAGTACTACGCAGTATTGTAGGACTTACTAACTGTTCAACAGTACTACGCAGTATTGTAGGACTTACTAACTGTTCAACAGTACTACGCAGTATTGTAGGACTTACTAACTGTTCAACAGTACTACGCAGTATTGTAGGACTTACTAACTGTTCAACAGTACTACGCAGTATTGTAGGACTTACTAACTGTTCAACAGTACTACGCAGTATTGTAGGACTTACTAACTGTTCAACAGTACTACGCAGTATTGTAGGACTTACTAACTGTTCAACAGTACTACGCAGTATTGTAGGACTTACTAACTGTTCAACAGTACTACGCAGTATTGTAGGACTTACTAACTGTTCAACAGTACTACGCAGTATTGTAGGACTTACTAACTGTACAACAGTACTACGCAGTATTGTAGGATTACTAACTGTCAACAGTACTACGCAGTATTGTAGGACTTACTAACTGTTCAACAGTACTACGCAGTATTGTAGGACTTACTAACTGTTCAACAGTACTACGCAGTATTGTAGGACTTACTAACTGTTCAACAGTACTACGCAGTATTGTAGGACTTACTAACTGTTCAACAGTACTACGCAGTATTGTAGGACTTACTAACTGTTCAACAGTACTACGCAGTATTGTAGGACTTACTAACTGTTCAACAGTATACGCAGTATTGTAGGACTTACTAACTGTTCAACAGTACTACGCAGTATTGTAGGACTTACTAACTGTTCAACAGTACTACGCAGTATTGTAGGACTTACTAACTGTTCAACAGTACTACACAGTATTGTAGGACTTACTAACTGTTCAACAGTACTACGCAGTATTGTAGGACTTACTAACTGTTCAACAGTACTACGCAGTATTGTAGGACTTACTAACTGTTCAACAGTACTACGCAGTATTGTAGGACTTACTAACTGTACAACAGTACTACGCAGTATTGTAGGACTTACTAACTGTTCAACAGTACTACGCAGTATTGTAGGACTTACTAACTGTACAACAGTACTACGCAGTATTGTAGGACTTACTAACTATCAACAGTACTACGCAGTATTGTAGGACTTACTAACTGTTCAACAGTACTACGCAGTATTGTAGGACTTACTAACTGTACAACAGTACTACGCAGTATTGTAGGACTTGCTAACTGTACAACAGTACTACGCAGTATTGTAGGACTTACTAACTGTACAACAGTACTACGCAGTATTGTAGGACTTACTAACTGTACAACAGTACTACGCAGTATTGTAGGCTTACTAATGTTCAACAGTACTACGCAGTATTGTAGACTTACTAACTGTTCAACAGTACTACGCAGTATTGTAGGACTTACTAACTGTTCAACAGTACTACGCAGTATTGTAGGACTTACTAACTGTTCAACAGTACTACGCAGTATTGTAGGACTTACTAACTGTTCAACAGTACTACGCAGTATTGTAGGACTTACTAACTGTTCAACAGTACTACGCAGTATTGTAGGACTTACTAACTGTACAACAGTACTACGCAGTATTGTAGGACTTACTAACTGTTCAACAGTACTACGCAGTATTGTAGGACTTACTAACTGTTCAACAGTACTACGCAGTATTGTAGGACTTACTAACTGTTCAACAGTACTACGCAGTATTGTAGGACTTACTAACTGTTCAACAGTACTACGCAGTATTGTAGGACTTACTAACTGTTCAACAGTACTACGCAGTATTGTAGGACTTACTAACTGTTCAACAGTACTACACAGTATTGTAGGACTTACTAACTGTTCAACAGTACTACGCAGTATTGTAGGACTTACTAACTGTTCAACAGTACTACGCAGTATTGTAGGACTTACTAACTGTTCAACAGTACTACGCAGTATTGTAGGACTTACTAACTGTTCAACAGTACTACGCAGTATTGTAGGACTTACTAACTGTTCAACAGTACTACGCAGTATTGTAGGACTTACTAACTGTTCACAGTACTCCAGTATTGTAGGACTTACTAACTGTTCAACAGTACTACGCAGTATTGTAGGACTTACTAACTGTTCAACAGTACTACGCAGTATTGTAGGACTTACTAACTGTTCAACAGTACTACACAGTATTGTAGGACTTACTAACTGTTCAACAGTACTACGCAGTATTGTAGGACTTACTAACTGTTCAACAGTACTACGCAGTATTGTAGGACTTACTAACTGTTCAACAGTACTACGCAGTATTGTAGGACTTACTAACTGTTCAACAGTACTACACAGTATTGTAGGACTTACTAACTGTTCAACAGTACAACTCAGTATTGTAGGACTTACTAATTGTTCAACAGTACTACGCAGTATTGTAGGACTTATTAACTGTACAACAGTACTACACAGTATTGTTGGACTAACTAACTGTACAACAGTACTACACAGTATTGTAGGACTTACTAACTGTTCAACAGTACTACGCAGTATTGTATGACTTACTAACTGTACAACAGTACTACACAGTATTGTAGGACTAACTAACTGTACAACAGTACTACGCAGTATTGTAGGACGTACTAACTGTACAACAGTACTACGCAGTATTGTAGGACTTACTAACTGTTCAACAGTACTACGCAGTATTGTAGGACTTACTAACTGTACAACAGTACTACGCAGTATTGTAGGACGTACTAACTGTACAACAGTACTACACAGTATTGTAGGACTTACTAACTGTTCAACAGTACTACGCAGTATTGTAGGACTACTAACTGTTCAAAGTACTACCATATGTAGACTTACTAACTGTTCAACAGTACTACGCAGTATTGTAGGACTTACTAACTATTCAACAGTATACGGCAGTATTGTACGACTTACTAACTGTTCAACAGTACTATGCAGTATTGTAGGACATACTAACTGTTCAACAGTACTACGCAGTATTGTAGGACTTACTAACTGTTCAACAGTACTACACAGTATTGTAGGACTTACTAACTGTTCAACAGTACTACGCAGTATTGTAGGACTTACTAACTGTTCAACAGTACTACGCAGTATTGTAGGACTTACTAACTGTTCAACAGTACTACGCAGTATTGTAGGACTTACTAACTGTTCAACAGTACTACGCAGTATTGTAGGACTTACTAACTGTTCAACAGTACTACGCAGTATTGTAGGACTTACTAACTGTACAACAGTACTACGCAGTATTGTAGGACTTACTAACTGTTCAACAGTACTACGCAGTATTGTAGGACTTACTAACTGTTCAACAGTACTACGCAGTATTGTAGGACTTACTAACTGTACAACAGTACTACGCAGTATTGTAGGACTTACTAACTGTACAACAGTACTACGCAGTATTGTAGGACTTACTAACTGTTCAATAGTACTGCGCATTATTGTAGGACTTACTAACTGTACAACAGTACTACGCAGTATTGTAGGACTTACTAACTGTACAACAGTACTACACAGTATTGTAGGACTTACTAACTGTACAACAGTACTACGCAGTATTGTAGGACTTACTAACTGTACAACAGTACTACGCAGTATTGTAGGACGTACTAACTGTACAACAGTACTACGCAGTATTGTAGGACGTACTCACTGTACAACAGTACTACGCAGTATTTCAGGACGTACTAACTGTACAATAGTACTACGCAGTATTGTAGGACTTACTAACTGTACAACAGTACTACGTAGTATTGTAGGACGTACTCACTATACAACAGTACTACGCAGTATTGTAGGAAGTATTAACTGTACAACAGTACTACGCAGTATTGTAGGACGTACTAACTGCACAACAGTACTACGCAGTAGTGTAGGACTTACTAACTGTACAACAGTACTACGCAGTATTGTAGGACGTACTAACTGTACAACAGTACTACGCAGTATTGTAGGACGTACTCACTGTACAACAGTACTACGCAGTATTGTAGGACGTACTCACTGTACAACAGTACTACGCAATATTTCAGGACGTACTAACTGTACAATAGTACTACGCAGTATTGTAGGACTTACGAACTGTACAACAGTACTACGCAGTATTGTAGGACGTACTCACTATACAACAGTACTACGCAGTATTGTAGGAAGTACTAACTGTACAACAGTACTACGCAGTATTGTAGGACGTACTAACTGCACAACAGTACTACGCAGTAGTGTAGGACTTACTAACTGTTCAACAGTACTACGCATTATTGTAGGACGTACTAACTGTACAACAGTACTACGCAGTATTGTAGGACTTACTAACTGTTCAACAGTACTACGCAGTATTGTAGGATTTATTAACTGTTCAACAGTACTACGCAGTATTGTAGGATTTATTAACTGTTCAACAGTACTACGCAGTATTGTAGGACTTACTAACTGTTCAACAGTATTACGCAGTATTGCACGACTTACTAACTGTTCAACAGTACTACGCATTATTTAGGACTTACTAACTGTTCAACAGTAATACGCATTATTTAGGACTTACTAACTGTTCAACAGTACTACGCAGTATTATTAGATTTACTAATTGTTCAACAGTATACGGCAGTATTGTACGACTTACTAACTGTTCAACAGTACTACGCAGTATTATAAGATTTACTAACTGTTCAACAGTACTAAGCAGTATTGTAGGACTTAATAACTATTCAACAGTATACGGCAGTATTGTACGACTTACTAACTGTTCAACAGTACTACACAGTATTGTAGGACGTACTAACTGCACAACAGTACTACGCAGTATTGTAGGATTTATTAACTGTTCAACAGTACTACGCAGTATTGTAGGACTTACTAACAGTTCAACAGTACTACGCAGTATTATAAGATTTACTAACTGTTCAACAGTACTAAGCAGTATTGTAGGACTTAATAACTATTCAACAGTATACGCAGTATTGTACGACTTACTAACTGTTCAACAGTACTACACAGTATTGTAGGACGTACTAACTGCACAACAGTACTACGCAGTATTGTAGGATTTATTAACTGTTCAACAGTACTACGCAGTATTGTAGGACTTACTAACTGTTCAACAGTACTACGCAGTATTGTAGGATTTACTAACTGTTCAACAGTACTAAGCAGTATTGTAGGACTTAATAACTATTCAACAGTATACGGCAGTATTGTACGACTTACTAACTGTTCAACAGTACTACGCAGTATTGTAGGACTTACTAACTGTTCAACAGTACTACGCAGTATTGTAGGACTTACTAACTGTACAACAGTACTACGCAGTATTGTAGGACTTACTAACTGTACAACAGTACTACGCAGTATTGTAGGACTACTAACTGTTCAACAGTACTACGCAGTATTGTAGGACTTACTAACTGTTCAACAGTACTACGCAGTATTGTAGGACTTACTAACTGTTCAACAGTACTACGCAGTATTGTAGGACTTACTAACTGTACAACAGTATGTTGTGGTTTGTGTTGTTTGTACTAACTGTACAACAGTACTACGCAGTATTGTAGGACTTACTAACTGTTCAACAGTACTACGCAGTATTGTAGGACTTACTAACTGTACAACAGTACTACGCAGTATTGTAGGACTTACTAACTGTACAACAGTACTACGCAGTATTGTAGGACTTACTAACTGTTCAACAGTACTACGCAGTATTGTAGGACTTACTAACTGTACAACAGTACTACGCAGTATTGTAGGACTTACTAACTGTACAACAGTACTACGCAGTATTGTAGGACTTACTACTGTACAACAGTACTACGCAGTATTGTAGGACTTACTAACTGTACAACAGTACTACGCAGTATTGTAGGACTACTATGTAACAGTACTACGCAGTATTGTAGGACGTACTAACTGTACAACAGTACTACGCAGTATTGTAGGACTTACTAACTGTTCAACAGTACTACGCAGTATTGTAGGACGTACTCACTATACAACAGTACTACGCAGTATTGTAGGACGTACTAACTGTACAACAGTACTACGCAGTATTGTAGGACGTACTAACTGCACAACAGTACTACGCAGTAGTGTAGGACTTACTAACTGTTCAACAGTACTACGCAGTATTGTAGGACGTACTAACTGTACAACAGTACTACGCAGTATTGTAGGACTTACTAACTGTTCAACAGTACTACGCAGTATTGTAGGATTTATTAACTGTTCAACAGTACTACGCAGTATTGTAGGACTTACTAACTGTTCAACAGTACTACGCAGTAGTGTAGGACTTACTAACTGTTCAACAGTACTACGCAGTATTGTAGGACGTACTAACTGTACAACAGTACTACGCAGTATTGTAGGACTTACTAACTGTTCAACAGTACTACGCAGTATTGTAGGACTTACTAACTGTTCAACAGTACTACGCAGTATTGTAGGACTTACTAACTGTTCAACAGTACTACGCAGTATTTAGGACTTACTAACTGTTCAACAGTACTACGCATTATTTAGGACTTACTAACTGTTCAACAGTACTACGCATTATTTAGGACTTACTAACTGTTCAACAGTACTACGCAGTATTATTAGATTTACTAATTGTTCAACAGTACTAAGCAGTATTGTAGGACTTAATAACTATTCAACAGTATACGGCAGTATTGTACGACTTACTAACTGTTCAACAGTACTACGCAGTATTATAAGATTTACTAACTGTTCAACAGTACTAAGCAGTATTGTAGGACTTAATAACTATTCAACAGTATACGGCAGTATTGTACGACTTACTAACTGTTCAACAGTACTACGCAGTATTGTAGGACTTACTAACTGTTCAACAGTACTACGCAGTATTGTAGGACTTACTAACTGTTCAACAGTACTACACAGTATTGTAGGACTTACTAACTGTTCAACAGTACTACGCAGTATTGTAGGACTTACTAACTGTTCAACAGTACTACACAGTATTGTAGGACTTACTAACTGTTCAACAGTACTACGCAGTATTGTAGGACTTACTAACTGTACAACAGTACTACGCAGTATTGTAGGACTTACTAACTGTTCAACAGTACTACGCAGTATTGTAGGACGTACTAACTGTTCAACAGACTACGCAGTATTGTAGGACTTACTAACTGTACAACAGTACTACGCAGTATTGTAGGACTTACTAACTGTACAACAGTACTACGCAGTATTGTAGGACGTACTAACTGTACAACAGTTCTACGCAGTATTGTAGGACGTACTAACTGTTCAACAGTACTACGCAGTATTGTAGGACGTACTAACTGTTCAACAGTACTACGCAGTATTGTAGGACGTACTAACTGTACAACAGTATACTGCGGAATTGTAGGACGTACTAACTGTACAACAGTATACTGCGGTATTGTAGGACGTACTAACTGTACAACAGTATACTGCGGTATTGTAGGACGTACTAACTGTACAACAGTACTACGCAGTATTGTAGGACTTACTAACTGTACAACAGTACTACGCAGTATTGTAGGACTTACTAACTGTACAACAGTACTACGCAGTATTGTAGGATTTACTAACTGTACAACAGTACTACGCAGTACTGTAGGACTTACTAACTGTACAACAGTACTACGCAGTATTGTAGGACTTACTAACTGTACAACAGTACTACGCAGTATTGTAGGACTTACTAACTGTACAACAGTACTACGCAGTATTGTAGGACTTACTAACTGTACAACAGTACTACGCAGTATTGTAGGACGTACTAACTGTTCAACAGTACTACGCAGTATTGTAGGACTTACTAACTGTTCAACAGTACTACGCAGTATTGTAGGACTTA
>CM026404.1:41464615-41482363 GCA_014843695.1 Archivesica marissinica | reverse complement strand
CTATTTTTTTTATTTTTTTTTTATTTATCTCTGCGGTCCTTGCTCGGGCATTCCGTCGGGTGTTTTCAGACACCCGAAACGGTCCCCAGTCTCAAACAGTCTCAAACACTCCTCTTGGGTGTTTTCAGACACCCGAAACGGTCCCCAGTCTCAAACAGTCTCAAACACTCCTCTGTCAATGCCACCTTACGTTCCCAGTCTCAAACAGTCTCAAACACTCCTCTGTCAATGCCACCTTACGAAACACGAAAGCCAAGGTGCATTACAGAAGTGCCGAGAGTGCATAATTACAGACTTGATCAGAGCGTGCAACCATAACAGACCTCGCGGCTATAGCCTACGGACAATGAATTTATGTTTAAAACTAATATATAAATTTAATATAACCGTTGTGCAATACATGTGTAATACGTAGTGCGCACAGGTGCGCGATTGCGCAATACATGTTTACCAATATTACGGTTGAGCTGTACTGCCATCTCGATAACTATTTTGTTAAACGCATATGCTCTGCTGAACACGATGTAAACTGTTATTACTAGATTTATATAGGAAAGTGCACGCTTGTATATTGATTAACCCGATGCAATTACATCCGTGTTGTGTAAGTTTAGTTTATCTGCAAGTGCGGATATACGGGGTCACCCCGCTGCTCGGATATGGGTGGGCCGTCCCCAGTGGCTCATATATGGGTGTTTTTTAGCCGTCTGAAATGGGGCTGGGAGCGTCCTCGGCCCACATTAAGAGGTCTGTTCACCCGGAACATGGAGGGAGGGCTCAACGGGGGGCGCCGAGGCTCCCATTTATTTTGTTACTCACCCCCCCTGCTGAGTAAAATGTGTCGAAGAATGTTGACATAATATTCCAATTAGTTGGGTATATTCCTCATCGTTTTGGTTATAATATAATAACAAATTTAGGTCGATATTTTAACCCCCCAAATTCGATTATTTGGGAATTAGAACGAGTTGGAGAGCTTTATTTTAATAAAAAAGGGTCCCATTTATTTTGTTACTCACCCCCCCTGCTGCTACATTGTATGTGTAGTGTACTAGGCAGCTAACAATGTATGTGTAATGTACTAGGTAACTAACAATGTATGTGTAATGTACTATGCAGCTAACAATGTGTGTGTAATGTACTAGGTAGCTAACAATGTATGTGTAATGTACTAGGTAATTAACATTGTATGTGTAATGTACTAGGTAGCTAACAATGTATGTGTAATGTACTAGGTAACTAACAATGTATGTGTAATGTACTAGGTAACTAACATTGTATGTGTAATGTACTAGGTAGCTAACAATGTATGTGTAATGTACTAGGTAGCTAACAATGTATGTGTAATGTACTAGGTAACTAACATTGTATGTGTAATGTACTAGGTAGCTAACAATGTATGTGTAACGTACTAGGTAACTAACAATGTATGTGTAATGTATTCGGTAACTAAAAATATATGTGTAATGTACTTGGTAACTAACCTTGTATGTGTAATGTACTTGGTAATTAACAATGTATGTGTAATGTACTCGGTAACTAACAATGTATGTGTAATGTACTAGGTAGCTAACAGTGTATGTGTAATGTACTAGGTAGCTAACAATGTATGTGTAATGTACTAAGTAACTAACATTATATGTGTAATGTACTAGGTAACTAACATCGTATGCGTAATGTACTAGCTAACTAACATTGTATGTGTAATGTACTAAATAGCTAACAATATATGTGTAATGTACTAGGTAGCTAACAGTGTATGTGTAATGTACTAGGTAGCTAACAATGTATGTGTAATGTACTAAGTAACTAACATTATATGTGTAATGTACTAGGTAACTAACATCGTATGCGTAATGTACTAGCTAACTAACATTGTATGTGTAATGTACTAAATAGCTAACAATATATGTGTAATGTACTAGGTAGCTAACATTGTATGTGTAATGTACTAGCCAACAATGTATGTGTAATGTACTTGGTAACTAACCTTGTATGTGTAATGTACTTGGTAATTAACAATGTATGTGTAATGTACTCGGTAACTAACAATGTATGTGTAATGTACTAGGTAGCTAACAATGTATGTGTAATGTACTAGGTAGCTAACAATGTATGTGTAATGTACTCGGTAACTAACAATGTATGTGTAATGTACTAGGTAGCTAACAATGTATGTGTAATGTACTCGGTAACTAACAATATATGAGTAATGTACTTGGTAACTAACCTTGTATGTGTAATGTATTTGGTAATTAACAATGTATGTGTAATGTACTCGGTAACTAACAATGTATGTGTAATGTACTCGGTAACTAACAATGTATGTGTAATGTACTAGGTAGCTAACATTGTACGTGTAATGTACTAGGTAGCTAACAATGTATGTGTAATGTACTAATTAACTAACATTATATGTGTAATGTACTAGGTAACTAACATCGTATGCGTAATGTACTAGCTAACTAACATTGTATGTGTAATGTACTAAATAGCTAACAATATATGTGTAATGTACTAGGTAGCTAACAGTGTATGTGTAATGTACTAGGTAGCTAACAATGTATGTGTAATGTACTAAGTAACTAACATTATATGTGTAATGTACTAGGTAACTAACATCGTATGCGTAATGTACTAGCTAACTAACATTGTATGTGTAATGTACTAAATAGCTAACAATATATGTGTAATGTACTAGGTAGCTAACAATGTATGTGTAATGTACTCGGTAACTAACAATGTATGTGTAATGTATTAGGTAGCTAACAATGTATGTGCAATGTACTCGATAACTAACAATGTATGTGTAATGTACTAGCTAACAATGTATTTGTAATGTACTCGGTAACTAACAATGTATGTGTAATGTACTCGGTAACTAACATTGTATGTGTAATGTACTAGCCAACAATGTATGTGTAATGTACTTGGTATCTAACCTTGTATGTGTAATGTACTTGGTAATTAACAATGTATGTGTAATGTACTCGGTAACTAACAATGTATGTGTAATGTACTAGGTAGCTAACAATGTATGTGTAATGTACTAGGTAGCTAACAATGTATGTGTAATGTACTCGGTAACTAACAATGTATGTGTAATGTACTAGGTAGCTAACAATGTATGTGTAATGTATTTGGTAATTAACAATGTATGTGTAATGTACTCGGTAACTAACAATGTATGTGTAATGCACTATGTAAATAACATTGTACGTGTAATGTACTAGGTAGCTAACAATGTATGTGTAATGTACTAGGTAACTAACAATGTATGTGTAATGTACTAGGTAACTAACAATGTATGTGTAATGTATGAGGTAGCTAACAATGTATGTGTAATGTACTAGGTAACTAACATTGTATGTGTAATGTACTAGGTAGCTAACAATGTATGTGTAATGTACTAGGTAACTTACAATGTATGTGTAATGTACTATGTAACTAACAATGTATGTGTAATGTACTAGGTAACTAACATTGTATGTGTAATGTACTAGGTAACTAACATTGTATGTGTAATGTACTAGGTAGCTAACAATGTATGTGTAATGTACTAGGTAACTAACATTATATGTGTAATGTACTAGGTAACTAACATCGTATGCGTAATGTACTAGCTAGCTAACAATATATGTGTAATGTACTAGGTAACTAACAATGTATATGTAATGTACTATGTAACTAACATTGTATGTGTAATGTACTTAGTAGCTAACAATGTATGTGTAATGTACTCGGTAACTAACATTGTATGTGTAATGTACTAGGTAGCTAACAATGTATGTGTAATGTACTCGGTAACTAACAATGTATGTGTAATGTATTAGGTAGCTAACAATGTATGTGCAATGTACTCGATAACTAACAATGTATGTGTAATGTACTAGCTAACAATGTATGTGTAATGTACTCGGTAACTAACAATGTAAGTGTAATTTATTAGGTAGCTAACAATGTATGTGCAATGTACTCGGTAACTAACATTGTATGTGTAATGTACTAGCTAACAATGTATGTGTAATGTACTTGGTAACTAACCTTGTATGTGTAATGTACTAGCTAACAATGTATGTGTAATGTACTCGGTAACTAACACTATATGTGTAATGTACTTGGTAACTAACCTTGTATGTGTAATGTACTTGGTAACTAACAATGTATGTGTAATGTACTCGGTAACTAACAATGTATGTGTAATGTACTAAGTAACTAACATTATATGTGTAATGTACTAGGTAACTAACATCGTATGCGTAATGTACTAGCTAACTAACATTGTATGTGTAATGTACTAAATAGCTAACAATATATGTGTAATGTACTAGGTAGCTAACAGTGTATGTGTAATGTACTAGGTAGCTAACAATGTATGTGTAATGTACTAAGTAACTAACATTATATGTGTAATGTACTAGGTAACTAACATCGTATGCGTAATGTACTAGCTAACTAACATTGTATGTGTAATGTACTAAATAGCTAACAATATATGTGTAATGTACTAGGTAGCTAACAATGTATGTGTAATGTACTCGGTAACTAACAATGTATGTGTAATGTATTAGGTAGCTAACAATGTATGTGCAATGTACTCGATAACTAACAATGTATGTGTAATGTACTAGCTAACAATGTATTTGTAATGTACTCGGTAACTAACAATGTATGTGTAATGTACTCGGTAACTAACATTGTATGTGTAATGTACTAGCCAACAATGTATGTGTAATGTACTTGGTAACTAACCTTGTATGTGTAATGTACTTGGTAATTAACAATGTATGTGTAATGTACTCGGTAACTAACAATGTATGTGTAATGTACTAGGTAGCTAACAATGTATGTGTAATGTACTAGGTAGCTAACAATGTATGTGTAATGTACTCGGTAACTAACAATGTATGTGTAATGTACTAGGTAGCTAACAATGTATGTGTAATGTACTCGGTAACTAACAATATATGAGTAATGTACTTGGTAACTAACCTTGTATGTGTAATGTATTTGGTAATTAACAATGTATGTGTAATGTACTCGGTAACTAACAATGTATGTGTAATGTACTATGTAAATAACATTGTACGTGTAATGTACTAGGTAGCTAACAATGTATGTGTAATGTACTAGGTAACTAACAATGTATGTGTAATGTACTAGGTAACTAACAATGTATGTGTAATGTATGAGGTAGCTAACAATGTATGTGTAATGTACTAGGTAACTAACATTGTATGTGTAATGTACTAGGTAACTAACATTGTATGTGTAATGTACTAGGTAGCTAACAATGTATGTGTAATGTACTAGGTAACTTACAATGTATGTGTAATGTACTATGTAACTAACAATGTATGTGTAATGTACTAGGTAACTAACATTGTATGTGTAATGTACTAGGTAACTAACATTGTATGTGTAATGTACTAGGTAGCTAACAATGTATGTGTAATGTACTAGGTAACTAACATTATATGTGTAATGTACTAGGTAACTAACATCGTATGCGTAATGTACTAGCTAGCTAACAATATATGTGTAATGTACTAGGTAACTAACAATGTATATGTAATGTACTATGTAACTAACATTGTATGTGTAATGTACTTAGTAGCTAACAATGTATGTGTAATGTACTCGGTAACTAACATTGTATGTGTAATGTACTAGGTAGCTAACAATGTATGTGTAATGTACTCGGTAACTAACAATGTATGTGTAATGTATTAGGTAGCTAACAATGTATGTGCAATGTACTCGATAACTAACAATGTATGTGTAATGTACTAGCTAACAATGTATGTGTAATGTACTCGGTAACTAACAATGTAAGTGTAATTAATTAGGTAGCTAACAATGTATGTGCAATGTACTCGGTAACTAACATTGTATGTGTAATGTACTAGCTAACAATGTATGTGTAATGTACTTGGTAACTAACCTTGTATGTGTAATGTACTAGCTAACAATGTATGTGTAATGTACTCGGTAACTAACAATATATGTGTAATGTACTTGGTAACTAACCTTGTATGTGTAATGTACTTGGTAATTAACAATGTATGTGTAATGTACTCGGTAACTAACAATGTATATGTAATGTACTAGGTAGCTAACAATGTAGGTGTAATGTACTAGGTAACTAACAATGTATGTGTAATGTACTATGTAACTAACATTGTACGTGTAATGTACTAGGTAGCTAACAATGTATGTGTAATGTACTAGGTAACTAACATTGTATGTGTAATGTACTAGGTAACTAACATCGTATGCGTAATGTACTAGCTAGCTAACAATATATGTGTAATGTACTAGGTAACTAACAATGTATATGTAATGTACTATGTAACTAACATTGTATGTGTAATGTACTTAGTAGCTAATAATGTATGTGTAATGTACTCGGTAACTAACATTGTATGTGTAATGTACTAGGTAGCTAACAATGTATGTGTAATGTACTCGGTAACTAACAATGTATGTGTAATGTATTAGGTAGCTAACAATGTATGTGCAATGTACTAGGTAACTAACAATGTATGTGTAATGTACTAGCTAACAATGTATGTGTAATGTACTCGGTAACTAACAATGTATGTGTAATGTATAGGTAGCTAACAATGTATGTGTAATGTACTAGGTAACTAACATTGTATGTGTAATGTACTAGCTAACAATGTATGTGTAATGTACTAGGTAACTAACATTGTATGTGTAATGTACTAGCTAACAATGTATGTGTAATGTACTAGGTAACTAACAATGTATGTGTAATGTACTTGGTAACTAACCTTGTATGTGTAATGTACTAGGTAACTAACAATGTATGTGTAATGTACTAGGTAGCTAACAATGTATGTGTAATGTACTAGGTAACTAACAATGTATGTGTAATGTACTAGGTAACTAACATTGTATGTGTAATGTACTAGGTAACTAACAATGTATGTGTAATGTACTAGGTAACTAACAATGTATGTGTAATGTACTAGGTAGCTAACAATGTATGTGTAATGTACTAGGTAACTAACATTGTATGTGTAATGTACTAGGTAACTAACATTGTATGTGTAATGTACTAGGTAACTAACAATGTATGTGTAATGTACTAGGTAACTAACAATGTATGTGTAATGTACTAGGTAACTAACAATGTATGTGTAATGTACTAGGTAGCTAACAATGTATGTGTAATGTACTAGGTAACTAACATTGTATGTGTAATGTACTAGGTAGCTAACATTGTATGTGTAATGTACTAGGTAGCTAACAATGTATGTGTAATGTACTAGGTAACTAACAATGTATGTGTAATGTACTAGGTAACTAACAATGTATGTGTAATGTACTAGGTAACTAACATTGTATGTGTAATGTACTAGGTAACTAACAATGTATGTGTAATGTACTAGGTAACTAACATTGTATGTGTAATGTACTAGGTAACTAACAATGTATGTGTAATGTACTAGGTAACTAACATTGTATGTGTAATGTACTAGGTAACTAACAATGTATGTGTAATGTACTAGGTAGCTAACAATGTATGTGTAATGTACTAGGTAGCTAACAATGTATGTGTAATGTACTAGGTAACTAACATTGTATGTGTAATGTACTAGGTAACTAACAATGTATGTGTAATGTACTAGGTAACTAACAATGTATGTGTAATGTACTAGGTAACTAACATTGTATGTGTAATGTACTAGGTAGCTAACATTGTATGTGTAATGTACTAGGTAACTAACATTGTATGTGTAATGTACTAGGTAACTAACATTGTATGCGTAATGTACAGGTACTAACAATTATGTGTAATGTACTAGGTAACTAACATTGTATGTGTAATGTACTAGGTAGCTAACAATGTATGTGTAATGTACTAGGTAACTAACAATGTATGTGTAATGTACTAGGTAGCTAACAATGTATGTGTAATGTACTAGGTAGCTAACAATGTATGTGTAATGTACTAGGTAACTAACAATGTATGTGTAATGTACTAGGTAGCTAACAATGTATGTGTAATGTACTAGGTAGCTAACAATGTATGTGTAATGTACTAGGTAACTAACAATGTATGTGTAATGTACTAGGTAACTAACATTGTATGTGTAATGTACTAAGTAGCTAACAATGTATGTGTAATGTACTCGGTAACTAACATTGTATGTGTAATGTACTAGGTAGCTAACAATGTATGTGTAATGTACTAGGTAACTAACAATGTATGTGTAATGTATTAGGTAGCTAACAATGTATGTGCAATGTACTCGATAACTAACAATGTATGTGTAATGTACTAGCTAACAATGTATGTGTAATGTACTCGGTAACTAACAATGTATGTGTAATGTATTAGGTAGCTAACAATGTATGTGCAATGTACTCGGTAACTAACATTGTATGTGTAATGTACTAGCTAACAATGTATGTGTAATGTACTGGTAACTAACAATGTATGTGTAATGTACTTGGTAACTAACCTTGTATGTGTAATGTACTAGCTAACAATGTATGTGTAATGTACTCGGTAACTAACAATATATGTGTAATGTACTTGGTAACTAACCTTGTATGTGTAATGTACTTGGTAATTAACAATGTATGTGTAATGTACTCGGTAACTAACAATGTATATGTAATGTACTAGGTAGCTAACAATGTAGGTGTAATGTACTAGGTAACTAACAATGTATGTGTAATGTACTATGTAACTAACATTGTACGTGTAATGTACTAGGTAGCTAACAATGTATGTGTAATGTACTAGGTAACTAACATTGTATGTGTAATGTACTAGGTAACTAACATTGTATGTGTAATGTACTAGGTAGCTAACAATGTATGTGTAATGTACTAGGTAACTTACAATATATGTGTAATGTACTATGTAACTAACATTGTATTTGTAATGTACTAGGTAGCTAACAATGTATGTGTAATGTACTAGGTAGCTAACAATGTATGTGTAATGTACTAGGTAACTAACATTGTATGTGTAATGTACTAGGTAACTAACATTGTATGTGTAATGTACTAGGTAACTAACAATGTATGTGTAATGTACTTGGTAACGAACATTGTATGTGTAATGTACTAGGTAACTAATATTGTATGTGTAATATACTATGCAGCTAACAATGTATGTGTAATCTACTAGGTAACTAACAATGTATGTGTAATGTACTTGGTAACTAACCTTGTATGTGTAATGTACTAGGTAACTAATAATGTATGTGTAGTGTACTATGCAGCTAACAATGTATGTGTAATGTACTAGGTAGCTAACAATGTATGTGTAATGTACTAGGTAACTAACATTGTATGTGTAATGTACTAGGTAGCTAACAATGTATGTGTAATGTACTAGGTAACTAACAATGTCTGTGTAATGTACTAGGTAACTAACATTGTATGCGTAATGTACTAGGTAGCTAACAATGTATGTGTAATGTACTAGGTAACTAACATTGTATGCGTAATGTACTAGGTAACTAACATTGTATGTGTAATGTACTAGGTAACTAACATTGTATGTGTAATGTACTAGGTAACTAACATTGAATGCGTAATGTACCAGGTAACTAACAATGTATTTGTAATGTACTAGGTAGCTAACAATGTATGTGCAATGTACTAGGTAGCTAACAATGTATGTGTAATGTACTAGGTAACTAACATTGTATGTGTAATGCATTCGGTAACTAACAATGTATGTGTAATGTACTTGGTAACTAACATTGTATGTGTAATGTACTAGGTAGCTAACAATGTATGTGTAATGTACTAGGTAGCTAACAATGTATGTGTAATGTACTTGATAACTAACCTTGTATGTGTAATGTACTAGGTAACGAATAATTATGTTTAATGTACTATGCAGCTAACAATGTATGTGTAATGTACTAGGTAGCTAACAATGTATGTGTAATATACTAGGTAACTAACATTGTATGTGTAATGTACTAGGTAGCTAACAATGTATGTGTCACTTACTAGGTAACTAACAATGTATGCGTAATGTACTAGGTAACTAACATTGTATGAGTAATGTACTAGGTAACTAACCTTGTATGTGTAATGTACTAGCTAACAATGTATGTGTAATGTACTCGGTAACTAACAATATATGTGTAATGTACTTGGTAACTAACCTTGTATGTGTAATGTACTTGGTAATTAACAATGTATGTGTAATGTACTCGGTAACTAACAATGTATGTGTAATGTACTAGGTAGCTAACAATGTATGTGTAATGTACTAGGTAACTAACAATGTATGTGTAATGTACTACGTAACTAACATTGCATTTGTAATGTACTAGGTAGCTAACAATGTATGTGTAATGTACTAGGTAACTAACAATGTATGTGTAATGTACAAGGTAGCTAACAATGTATGTGTAATGTACTAGGTAACTAACACTGTATGTGTAATGTACTAGGTAACTAACATTGTATGTGTAATGTACTAGGTAGCTAACAATGTATGTGTAATGTACTAGGTAACTTACAATGTATGTGTAATGTACTATGTAACTAACATTGTATGTGTAATGTACTAGGTGGCTAACAATGTATGGGTAATGTACTAGTTAGCTAACAATGTATGTGTAATGTACTAGGTAACAAACATTGTATGTGTAATGTACTAGGTAACTAACATTGTATGTGTAATGTACTAGGTAACTAACAATGTATGTGTAATGTACTTGGTAAAGAACCTTGTATGTGTAATGTACTAGGTAACTAATATTGTATGTGTAATATACTATGCAGCTAACAATGTATGTATAATCTACTAGGTAACTAACATTGTATGTGTAATGTACTTGGTAACTAACCTTGTATGTGTAATGTACTAGGTATCTAATATTGTATGTGTAATGTACTTGGTAACTAACCTTGTATGTGCAATGTACTAGGTAACTAATATTGTATGTGTAATGTACTATGCAGCTAACAATGTATGTGTAATGTACTAGGTAGATAACAATGTATGTGTAATGTACTAGGTAACTAACATTGTATGTGTAATGTACTAGGTAGCTAACAATGTATGTGTAATGTACTAGGTAGCTAACAATGTATGTGTAATGTACTAGGTAGCTAACAATGTATGTGTAATGTACTAGGTAGCTAACAATGTATGTGTAATGTACTAGGTAGCTAACAATGTATGTGTAATGTACTAGGTAGCTAACAATGTATGTGTAATGTACTAGGTAGCTAACAATGTATGTGTAATGTACTAGGTAGCTAACAATGTATGTGTAATGTACTAGGTAACTAACATTGTATGTGTAATGTACTAGGTAACTAACAATGTATGTGTAATGTACTAGGTAGCTAACAATGTATGTGTAATGTACTAGGTAGCTAACAATGTATGTGTAATGTACTAGGTAGATAACAAATTATGTGTAATGTACTAGGTAACTAACAATGTATGTGTAATGTACGGTAACTAACAATATATGTGTAATGTACTAGGTAACTAACCATTGATGTGTAATGTACTTGGTAATTAACAATGTATGTGTAATGTACTCGGTAACTAACAATGTATGTGTAATGTACTAGGTAGCTAACAATGTATGTGTAATGTACTAGGTAACTAACAATGTATGTGTAATGTACAAGGTAGCTAACAATGTATGTGTAATGTACTAGGTAACTAACAATGTATGTGTAATGTACTAGGTAACTAACATTGTATGTGTAATGTACTAGGTAGCTAACAATGTATGTGTAATGTACTAGGTAACTAACAATGTATGTGTAATGTACTATGTAACTAACATTGTATGTGTAATGTACTAGGTAGCTAACAATGTATGGATAATGTACTAGTTAGCTAACAATGTATGTGTAATGTACTAGGTAACAAACATTGTATGTGTAATGTACTAGGTAACTAACATTGTATGTGTAATGTACTAGGTAACTAACAATGTATGTGTAATGTACTTGGTAAAGAACCCTGTATGTGTAATGTACTAGGTAACTAATATTGTATGTGTAATATACTATGCAGCTAACAATGTATGTATAATCTACTAGGTAACTAACATTGTATGTATAATGTACTTGGTAACTAACCTTGTATGTGTAATGTACTAGGTATCTAATATTGTATGTGTAATGTACTTGGTAACTAACCTTGTATGTGCAATGTACTAGGTAACTAATATTGTATGTGTAATGTACTATGCAGCTAACAATGTATGTGTACTGTACTAGGTAGATAACAATGTATGTGTAATGTACTAGGTAACTAACATTGTATGTGTAATGTACTAGGTAGCTAACAATGTATGTGTAATGTACTAGGTAGCTAACAGTGTATGTGTAATGTACTAGGTAGCTAACAATGTATGTGTAATGTACTAGGTAGCTAACAATGTATGTGTAATGTACTCGTAAACAAACATTGTATGTGTAATGTACTAGGTAACTACAATGTATGTGTAATGTACTAGGTAGCTAACAATGTCTGTGTAGTGTACTAGGTAGCTATCAATGTGTGTGTAATGTACTAGGTAGCTAACAATGTATGTGTAATGTACTAGGTAGCTAACAATGTATATGTAATGTACTAGGTAGCTAACAATGTATGTGTAATGTACTAGGTAGCTAACAATGTATGTGTAATGTACTAGGTAGCTAACAATATATGTGTAATGTACTAGGTAACTAACAATGTATGTGTAATGTACTCGGTAACTAACATTGTATGTGTAATGTACTAGGTAGCTAACAATGTATGTGTAATGTACTCGGTAATTAACAATGTATGTGTAATGTATTAGGTAGCTAACAATGTATGTGCAATGTACTCGATAACTAACAATGTATGTGTAATGTACTAGCTAACAATGTATGTGTAATGTACAAGGTAACTAACAATGTATGTGTAATGTATTAGGTAGCTAACAATGTATGTGCAATGTACTCGGTAACTAACATTGTATGTGTAATGTACTAGCTAACAATGTATGTGTAATGTACTAGGTAACTAACAATGTATGTGTAATGTACTAGATAACTAACATTGTATGTGTAATGTACTAGGTAACTAACATTGTATGTGTAATGTACTAGGTAACTAACAATGTATGTGTAATGTACTAGGTAACGAACCTTGTATGTGTAATGTACTAGGTAACTAATATTGTATGTGTAATATACTATGCAGCTAACAATGTATGTGTAATGTACTAGGTAACTAACAATGTATGTGTAATGTACTAGGTAACTAACATTGTATGTGTAATGTACTAGGTAACTAACATTGTATGTGTAATGTACTAGGTAACTAACAGTATGTGTAATGTACTAGGTAACTAACATTGTATGTGTAATGTACTAGGTAACTAACAATGTATGTGTAATGTACTAGGTAGCTAACAATGTATGTGTAATGTACTAGGTAGCTAACAATGTATGTGTAATGTACTAGGTAACTAACATTGTATGTGTAATGTACTAGGTAACTAACAATGTATGTGTAATGTACTTGGTAACTAACCTTGTATGTGTAATGTACTAGGTAACGAATAATTATGTTTAATGTACTATGCAGCTAACAATGTATGTGTAATATACTAGGTAGCTAACAATGTATGTGTAATATACTAGGTAACTAACATTGTATGTGTAATGTACTAGGTAGCTAACAATGTATGTGTCACTTACTAGGTAACTAACATTGTATGTGTAATGTACTAGGTAACTAACATTGTATGCGTAATGTACTAGGTAACTAACATTGTATGTGTAATGTACTAGGTAACTAACCTTGTATGTGTAATGTACTAGTTAACAATGTATGTGTAATGTACTCGGTAACTAACAATATATGTGTAATGTACTTGGTAACTAACATTGTATGTGTAATGTACTAGGTAATTAACAATGTATGTGTAATGTACTAGGTAACTAACAATGTATGTGTAATGTACTATGTAGCTAACAATGTATGTGTAATGTACTAGGTAACTAACAATGTATGTGTAATGTACTATGTAACTAACATTGTATGTGTAATGTACTAGGTAGCTAACAATGTATGTGTAATGTACTAGGTAACTAACAATGTATGTGTAATGTACAAGGTAGCTAACAATGTATGTGTAATGTACTAGGCAGCTACAATGTATGTGTAATGTACTATGTAGCTAACAATGTATGTGTAATGTACTAGGTAGCTAACAATGTATGTGTAATGTACTAGGTAGCTAACAATGTATGTGTAATGTACTAGGTAACTAACAATGTATGTGTAATGTACTATGTAACTAACATTGTATGTGTAATGTACTAGGTAGCTAACAATGTATGGGTAATGTACTAGGTAGCTAACATTGTATGTGTAATGTACTAGGTAACAAACAGTGTATGTGTAATGTACTAGGTAACTAACAGTGTATGTGTAATGTACTAGGTAACTAACAATGTATGTGTAATGTACTTGGTAACGAACCTTGTATGTGTAATGAACTAGGTAACTAATATTGTATGTGTAATATACTATGCAGCTAACAATGTATGTGTAATCTACTAGGTAACTAACATTGTATGTGTAATGTACTAGGTAACTAACAATGTATGTGTAATGTACTTGGTAACTAACCTTGTATGTGTAATGTACTAGGTAACTAATATTGTATGTGTAATGTACTATGCAGCTAACAATGTATGTGTAATGTACTAGGTAGCTAACAATGTATGTGTAATGTACTAGGTAACTAACATTGTATGTGTAATGTACTAGGTAGCTAACAATGTATGTGTAATGTACTAGGTAGCTAACAGTGTATGTGTAATGTACTAGGTAGCTAACAATGTATGTGTAATGTACTAGGTAGCTAACAATGTATGTGTAATGTACTCGGTAACTAACATTGTATGTGTAATGTACTAGGTAACTAACATTGTATGTGTAATGTACTAGGCAGCTACAATGTATGTGTAATGTACTAGGTAGCTAACAATGTATGTGTAATGTACTAGGTAGCTAACAATGTATGTGTAATGTACTAGGTAGCTAACAATGTATGTGTAATGTACTAGGTAACTAACCTTGTATGTGTAATGTACTAGGTAACGAATAATTATGTTTAATGTACTATGCAGCTAACAATGTATGTGTAATGTACTAGGTAGCTAACAATGTATGTGTAATGTACTAGGTAACTAACATTGTATGTGTAATGTACTAGGTAGCTAACAATGTATGTGTAATGTACTAGGTAACTAACATTGTATGTGTAATGTACTAGGTAACTAACAATGTATGTGTAATGTACTAGGTAACTAACATTGTATGTGTAATGTACTAGGTAACTAACAATGTATGTGTAATGTACTAGGTAGCTAACAGTGTATGTGTAATGTACTAGGTAGCTAACAATGTATGTGTAATGTATTAGGTAGCTAACAATGTATGTGCAATGTACTCGGTAACTAACATTGTATGTGTAATGTACTAGCTAACAATGTATGTGTAATGTACTAGGTAACTAACAATGTATGTGTAATGTACTATGTAACTAACATTGTATTTGTAATGTACTAGGTAGCTAACAATGTATGTGTAATGTACTAGGTAACTAACAATGTATGTGTAATGTACTAGGTAGCTAACAGTGTATGTGTAATGTACTAGGTAGCTAACAATGTATGTGTAATGTATTAGGTAGCTAACAATGTATGTGCAATGTACTCGGTAACTAACATTGTATGTGTAATGTACTAGCTAACAATGTATGTGTAATGTACTAGGTAACTAACAATGTATGTGTAATGTACTATGTAACTAACATTGTATGTGTAATGTACTAGGTAGCTAACAATGTATGTGTAATGTACTAGGTACTAACATTGTATGTGTAATGTACTAGGTAACTAACATTGTATGTGTAATGTACTAGGTAACTAACAATGTATGTGTAATGTACTAGGTAACAACAATGTATGTGAATACAGGAACAAAACAACAATGTATGTGAATGTACTAGGTAACTAACATGTAGTGTATGTACTAGGTAAAACAATGTATGTGTAATGTACTTGGTAAAACCTATTGTAATGTACTAGGTAACTAACATTGTATGTGTAATATACTATGCAGCTAACAATGTATGTATAATCTACTAGGTAACTAACATTGTATGTGTAATGTACTAGGTAACTAACAATGTATGTGTAATGTACTTGGTAACTAACCTTGTATGTGTAATGTACTAGGTAACTAATATTGTATGTGTAATGTACTATGCAGCTAACAATGTATGTGTAATGTACTAGGTAGCTAACAATGTATGTGTAATGTACTAGGTAACTAACAATGTATGTGTAATGTACTAGGTAACTAACAATGTATGTGTAATGTACTAGGTAGCTAACAATGTATGTGTAATGTACTAGGTAGCTAACAATGTATGTGTAATGTACTAGGTAACTAACAATGTATGTGTAATGTACTCGGTAACTAACATTGTATGTGTAATGTACTAGGTAACTAACATTGTATGTGTAATGTACTAGGCAGTAACAATGTATGTGTAATGTACTAGGTAGCTAACAATGTATGTGTAATGTACTAGGTAGCTAACAATGTATGTGTAATGTACTAGGTAGCTAACAATGTATGTGTAATGTACTAGGTAGCTAACAGTGTATGTGTAATGTACTAGGTAGCTAACAATGTATGTGTAATGTACTAGGTAGCTAACAATGTATGTGTAATGTACTAGGTAGCTAACAATGTATGTGTAATGTACTAGGTAACTAACAATGTATGTGTAATGTACTAGGTAGCTAACAATGTATGTGTAATGTACTAGGTAACTAACAATGTATGTGTAATGTACTAGGTAGCTAACAATGTATGTGCAATGTACTAGATAACTAACAATGTATGTGTAATGTACTAGCTAACAATGTATGTGTAATGTACTAGGTAACTAACAATGTATGTGTAATGTATTAGGTAGCTAACAATGTATGTGCAATGTACTCGGTAACTAACATTGTATGTGTAATGTACTAGCTAACAATGTATGTGTAATGTACTCGGTAACTAACAATGTATGTGTAATGTACTAGATAACTAACATTGTGTGTAATGTACTAGGTAACTAACAATGTATTTGTAATGTACCAGGTAACTAACAATGTATTTGTAATGTACTAGGTAGCTAACAATGTATGTGCAATGTACTAGGTAGCTAACAATGTATGTGTAATGTACTAGGTAACTAACATTGTATGTGTAATGCATTCAGTAACTAACAATGTATGTGTAATGTACTAGGTAGCTAACAATGTATGTGTAATGTACTAGGTAACTAACAATGTATGTGTAATGTACTTGGTAACTAACCTTGTATGTGTAATGTACTAGGTAACGAATAATTATGTTTAATGTACTATGCAGCTAACAATGTATGTGTAATGTACTAGGTAGCTAACAATGTATGTGTAATATACTAGGTAACTAACATTGTATTTGTAATGTACTAGGTAGCTAACAATGTATGTGTCACTTACTAGGTAACTAACATTGTATGTGTAATGTACTAGGTAACTAACATTGTATGCGTAATGTACTAGGTAACTAACATTGTATGTGTAATGTACTAGGTAACTAACCTTGTATGTGTAATGTACTAGCTAACAATGTATGTGTAATGTACTAGGTAACTAACAATATATGTGTAATGTACTTGC
>CM026404.1:41442918-41463615 GCA_014843695.1 Archivesica marissinica | reverse complement strand
TACCCATACATTGTTAGCTACATAGTACATTACACATACATTGTTAGTTACCGAGTACATTACACATACATTGTTAATTACCAAGTACATTACACATACAAGGTTAGTTACCAAGTACATTACACATATATTGTTAGTTACCGAGTACATTACACATACATTGTTAGCTAGTACATTACACATACATGGTTAGTTACCTAGTACATTACACATACACTGTTAGCTACCTAGTACATTACACATACATTGTTAGCTACCTAGTACATTACACATACAATGTTAGTTACCTAGTACATTACACATACATTGTTATCTACCTAGTACATTACACATACATTGTTAGCTGCATAGTACATTACACATACATTGTTAGTTACCTAGTACATTACACATACATTGTTAGCTACCTTGTAAATTACACATACATTGTTAGTTACCTAGTACATTACACATACATTGTTAGCTACCTAGTACATTACACATACAATGTTAGTTACCTAGTACATTACACATACAATGTTTGTTACCTAGTACATTACACATACATTGTTAGTTACCTAGTACATTACACATACATTGTTAGCTACCTAGTACATTACACATACAATGTTAGTTACCTAGTACATTACACATACAATGTTAGTTACCTAGTACATTACGCATACAATGTTAGTTACCTAGTACATTACACATACAATGTTAGTTACCTAGTAAGTGACACATACATTGTTAGCTACCTAGTACATTACACATACAATGTTAGTTACCTAGTACATTACACATACATTGTTAGCTACCTAGTACATTACACATACATTGTTAGCTGCATAGTACATTAAACATAATTATTCGTTACCTAGTTCATTACACATACAAGGTTAGTTACCAAGTACATTACACATACATTGTTAGTTACCTAGTACATTACACATACATTGTTAGCTACCTAGTACATTACACATACAATGTTAGTTACCAAATACATTACACATACATTGTTAGTTACCGAATGCATTACACATACAATGTTAGTTACCTAGTACATTACACATACATTGTTAGCTACCTAGTACATTGCACATACATTGTTAGCTACCTAGTACATTACAAATACATTGTTAGTTACCTGGTACATTACGCATACAATGTTAGTTACCTAGTACATTACACATACAATGTTAGTTACCTAGTACATTACACATACAATGTTAGCTACCTAGTACATTACACATACAATATTAGTTACCTAGTACATTACACATAAAAAGTTCGTTACCAAGTACATTACACATACATTGTTAGTTACCTAGTACATTACACATACAATGTTAGTTACCTAGTACATTACACATACATTGTTAGCTACCTAGTACATTACACATACATTGTTAGCTGCATAGTACATTACACATACAATATTAGTTACCTAGTACATTACACATACAAGGTTAGTTACCAAGTACATTACACATACATTGTTAGTTACCTAGTACATTACACATACAATGTTGGTTACCTAGTAGATTACACATACATTGTTAGCTGCATAGTATATTACACATACAATATTAGTTACCTAGTACATTACACATACAATGTTAGTTACCTAGTACATTACACATACATTGTTAGTTACCTAGTACATTACACATACATTGTTAGTTACCTAGTACATTACACATACAATGTTAGTTACCTAGTACATTACACATACATTGTTAGTTACCTAGTACATTACACATACATTGTTAGCTAGTACATTACACATACATTGTTAGTTACCGAGTACATTACACATACATTGTTAGCTACCTAATACATTACACATACATTGTTAGTTACCTAGTACATTACACATATATTGTTAGCTAGTACATTACACATACATTGTTAGTTACCTAGTACATTACACATACATTGTTAGCTACCTAATACATTACACATACATTGTTAGTTACCGAGTACATTACACATACATTGTTAGCTACCTAGTACATTACACATACAATGTTAGTTACCTAGTACATTACACATACATTGTTAGTTACCTAGTACATTACACATACATTGTTAGCTAGTACATTACACATACATTGTTAGTTACCTAGTACATTACACATACATTGTTAGCTACCTAGTACATTACACATACATTGTTAGTTACCTAGTACATTACACATACATTGTTAGCTGCATAGTACATTACACATACATTGTTAGTTACCTAGTACATTACACATACAATGTTAGTTACCTAGTACATTACACATACATTGTTAGTTACCTAGTACATTACACATACAATGTTAGTTACCTAGTACATTACACATACATTGTTAGTTACCTAGTACATTACACATACATTGTTAGCTAGTACATTACACATACAATGTTAGTTACCTAGTACATTGCACATACATTGTTAGCTACCTAATACATTACACATACATTGTTAGTTACCGAGTACATTACACATACATTGTTAGCTAGTACATTACACATACATTGTTAGTTATCGAGTACATTGCACATACATTGTTAGCTACCTAATACATTACACATACATTGTTAGTTATCGAGTACATTACACATACATTGTTAGCTACCTAGTACATTACACATACAATGTTAGTTACCGAGTACATTACACATACATTGTTAGTTACATAGTACCTTACACATATATTGTTAGCTACCTAGTACATTACACATAGATTGTTAGCTACATAGTACATTACACACATTGATAGCTACCTAATACACTACACAGACATTGTTAGCTACCTAGTACATTACACATACATTGTAGCTACCTAGTACATTACACATACATTGTTAGTTACCTAGTACATTACACATACATTGTTAGCTACCTAGTACATTACACATACATTGTTAGCTACCTAGTACATTACACATACATTGTTAGCTACCTAGTACATTACACATACATTGTTAGCTACCTAGTACATTACACATACAATGTTAGTTACATAGTACATTACACATACATTGTTAGCTACCTAGTACATTACACATACATTGTTAGCTACATAGTACATTACACATACAATGTTAGTTACCTAGTACATTACACATACAAGGTTAGTTACCTAGTACATTACACATACATTGTTAGTTACCTTGTACATTACACATACAATGTTAGTTACCTTGTAGATTACACATAGATTGTTAGCTGCATAGTATATTACACATACAATATTAGTTACCTAGTACATTACACATACAAGGTTCGTTACCAAGTACATTACACATACATTGTTAGTTACCTAGTACATTACACATACACTGCTAGTTACCTAGTACATTACACATACACTGTTTGTTACCTAGTACATTACACATACAATGTTAGCTACCTAGTACATTACCCATACATTGTTAGCTACCTAGTACATTACACATATAATGTTAGTTACATAGTACATTACACATACATTGTTAGCTACCTAGTACATTACACATACATTGTTAGCTACCTAGTACATTACACATACATGTTAGCTACTAGCATTACACATACATTGTAGCTGCCTAGTACATTACACATACATTGTTAGCTACCTTGTACATTACACATACATTGTTAGTTACCTAGTACATTACACATACATTGTTAGCTACCTAGTACATTACACATACAATGTTAGTTACATAGCACATTACACATACATTGTTAGTTACCTAGTACATTACACATACATTGTTAGCTACATAGTACATTACACATACATTGTTAGTTACCGAGTACATTACACATACATTGTTAGTTACCTAGTACATTACACATACAAGGTTAGTTACCAAGTACATTACACATATATTGTTAGTTACCTAGTACATTACACATACATTGTTAGCTAGTACATTACACATACAAGGTTAGTTACCTAGTACATTACACATACAATGTTAGTTACCTAGTACATTACGCATACAATGTTAGTTACCTAGTACATTACACATACAATGTTAGTTACCTAGTAAGTGACACATACATTGTTAGCTACCTAGTACATTACACATACAATGTTAGTTACCTAGTATGTTACACATACATTGTTAGCTACCTAGTACATTACACATACATTGTTAGCTGCCTAGTACATTAAACATAATTATTCGTTACCTAGTACATTACACATACAAGGTTAGTTACCAAGTACATTACACATACATTGTTAGTTACCTAGTACATTACACATACATTGTTAGCTAACTAGTACATTACACATACAATGTTAGTTACCAAGTACATTAGACATATATTGTTAGTTACCGAATGCATTACACATACAATGTTAGTTACCTAGTACATTACACATACATTGTTAGCTACCTAGTACATTGCACATACATTGTTAGCTACCTAGTACATTACAAATACATTGTTATTTACCTGTAACATTACGCATACAATGTTAGTTACCTAGTACATTACACACACAATGTTAGTTACCTAGTACATTACACATACAATGTTAGTTACCTAGTACATTACGCATACAATGTTAGTTACCTAGTACATTACACATACAATGTTACTTACCTAGTAGATTACACATACATTGTTAGCTGCATAGTATATTACACATACAATATTAGTTACCTAGTACATTACATATACAAGGTTCGTTAACAAGTACATTACACATACATTGTTAGTTACCTAGTACATTACACATACAATGTTAGTTACCTAGTACATTACACATACAATGTTGGTTATCTAGTACATTACACATACATTGTTAGTTACCGAGTACATTACACATACATTGTTAGCTAGTACATTACACATACAATGTTAGTTATCGAGTACATTGCACATACATTGTTAGCTACCTAATACATTACACATACATTGTTAATTACCTAGTACATTACACATACATTGTTAGCTACCTAGTACATTACACATACAATGTTAGTTACCGAGTACATTACACATACATTGTTAGTTACCTAGTACATTACATATATATTGTTAGCTACCTAGTACATTACACATACATTGTTAGCTACCTAGTACATTACACACACATTGATAGCTACATAGTACACTACACAGACATTGTTAGCTACCTAGTATATTACACATACAATGTTAGTTACCTAGTACATTACACATACAATGCTTGTTACCTAGTACATTATACATACATTGTTAGCTACCTAGTACATTACACATACATTGTTAGCTACCTAGTACATTACACATATACTGTTAGCTACCTAGTACATTACACATACATTGTTATCTACCTAGTACATTACACATACATTGTTAGCTGCATAGTACATTACACATACAATATTAGTTACATAGTACATTACACATACAAGGTTAGTTACCAAGTACATTACACATACATTATTAGTTACCTAGTACATTACACATACAATGTTAGTTACCTAGTAGATTACACATACATTGTTAGCTGCATAGTATATTACACATACAATATTAGTTACCTAGTACATTACACATACAAGGTTCGTTACCAAGTACATTACACATACATTGTTAGTTACCTAGTACATTACACATACATTGTTAGCTACATAGTACATTACACATACATTGTTTGTTACAGAGTACATTACACATACATTGTTAATTACCAAGTACATTACACATACAAGGTTAGTTACCAAGTACATTACACATATATTGTTAGTTACCGAGTACATTACACATACATTGTTAGCTAGTACATTACACATACAAGGTTAGTTAACTAGTACATTACACATACAATGTTAGTTACCTAGTACATTACGCATACAATGTTAGTTACCTAGTACATTACACATACAATGTTCGTTACCTAGTAAGTGACACATACATTGTTAGCTACCTAGTACATTACACATACAATGTTAGTTACCTAGTATATTACACATACATTGTTAGCTACCTAGTACATTACACATACATTGTTAGCTGCATAGTACATTAAACATAATTATTCGTTACCTAGTACATTACACATACAAGGTTAGTTACCAAGTACATTACACATACATTGTTAGTTACCTAGTACATTACACATAAATTGTTAGCTGCATAGTACATTAAACATAATTATTCGTTACCTAGTACATTACACATACAAGGTTAGTTACCAAGTACATTACACATACATTGTTAGTTACCAAGTACATTACACATACATTGTTAGTTACCGAATGCATTACACATACAATGTTAGTTACCTAGTACATTACACATACATTGTTAGCTACCTAGTACATTGCACATACATTGTTAGCTACCTAGTACATTACAAATACATTGTTAGTTACCTGGTACATTACGCATACAATGTTAGTTACCTAGTACATTACACATACAATGTTAGTTACCTAGTACATTACACATACAATGTTAGTTACCTAGTACATTACACATACAATGTTAGTTACCTAGTACATTACACATACAATGTTAGTTACCTAGTACATTACACATACATGTTAGCTTTTTTGTTACCTAGTACATTACACATACAATGTTAGTTACCTAGTACATTACACATACAATGTTGGTTATCTAGTACATTACACATACATTGTTAGTTACCGAGTACATTACACATACATTGTTAGCTAGTACATTACACATACAATGTTAGTTACTGAGTACATTGCACATACATTGTTAGCTACCTAATACATTACACATACATTGTTAGTTACCGTGTACATTACACATACATTGTTAGCTAGTACATTACACATACATTGTTAGTTATCGAGTACATTACACATACATTGTTAGCTACCTAATACATTACACATACATTGTTAGTTACCTAGTACATTACACATACATTGTTAGCTACCTAGTACATTACACATACAATGTTAGTTACCTAGTACATTACACATACATTGTTAGTTACCTAGTACATTACACATACATTGTTAGCTACCTAGTACATTACACATACATTGTTAGCTACCTAGTACATTACACATACATTGTTAGCTACCTAGTACATTACACATACATTGTTAGCTACCTAGTACATTACACATACATTGTAGCTGCCTAGTACATTACACATACAATGTTAGTTACCTAGTACATTACACATACAATGTTTGTTACCTAGTACATTACACATACATTGTTAGTTACCTAGTACATTACACATACATTGTTAGCTACCTAGTACATTACACATACATTGTTAGCTACCTAGTACATTACACATACATTGTTAGCTACCTAGTACATTACACATACATTGTTAGCTACCTAGTACATTACACATACAATGTTAGTTACCTAGTACATTACACATACATTGTTAGCTACCTAGTACATTACACATACATTGTTAGCTACCTAGTACATTACACATACATTGTTAGTTACCTAGTACATTACACATACATTGTTAGTTACCTAGTACATTACACATACATTGTTAGCTACCTAGTACATTACACATACAATGTTAGTTACCTAGTACATTACACATACAATGTTAGCTACCTAGTACATTACACATACATTGTTAGTTACCTAGTACATTACACATACATTGTTAGTTACCTAGTACATTACACATACATTGTTAGTTACCTAGTACATTACACATACAATGTTAGCTACCTAGTACATTACACATACATTGTTAGCTACCTAGTACATTACACATACATTGTTAGTTACCTAGTACATTACACATACATTGTTAGTTACCTAGTACATTACACATACATTGTTAGTTACCTAGTACATTACACATACATTGTTAGCTACCTAGTACATTACACATACATTGTTAGCTACCTAGTACATTACACATACATTGTAGCTACCTAGTACATTACACATACATTGTTAGCTACCTAGTACATTACACATACATTGTTAGTTACCTAGTACATTACACATACATTGTTAGCTACCTAGTACATTACACATACAATGTTAGTTACCTAGTACATTACACATACATTGTTAGTTACCTAGTACATTACACATACATTGTTAGCTACCTAGTACATTACACATACATTGTTAGTTACCTAGTACATTACACATACATTGTTAGCTCTAGTACATTAACATAATTTGTTACCTAGTACATTACACATACATTGTTAGTTACCTAGTACATTACACATACATTGTTAGTTACCGAATACATTACACATACAATGTTAGTTACCTAGTACATTACACATACATTGTTAGCTACCTAGTACATTACACATACATTGTTAGCTACCTAGTACATTACACATACATTGTTAGTTACCTGTACATTACGCATACAATGTTAGTTACCTAGTACATTACACATACAATGTTAGTTACCTAGTACATTACACATACAATGTTAGTTACCTAGTACATTACACATACAATGTTAGTTACCTAGTACATTACACATACAATGTTAGTTACCTAGTACATTACACATACATTGTTAGCTGCATAGTACATTACACATACAATGTTAGTTACCTAGTACATTACACATACAAGGTTCGTTACCAAGTACATTACACATACATTGTTAGTTACCTAGTACATTACACATACAATGTTAGTTACCTAGTACATTACACATACAATGTTAGTTACCTAGTACATTACACATACATTGTTAGTTACCGAGTACATTACACATACATTGTTAGCTAGTACATTACACATACAATGTTAGTTACCGAGTACATTGCACATACATTGTTAGCTACCTAATACATTACACATACATTGTTAGTTACCGTGTACATTACACATACATTGTTAGCTAGTACATTACACATACATTGTTAGTTACCGAGTACATTACACATACATTGTTAGCTACCTAGTACATTACACATACAATGTTAGTTACCGAGTACATTACACATACATTGTTAGTTACCTAGTACATTACACATATATTGTTAGCTACCTAGTACATTACACATACATTGTTAGCTACCTAGTACATTACACATACATTGTTAGCTACCTAGTACATTACACATACATTGTTAGCTACCTAGTACATTACACATACATTGTAGCTGCCTAGTACATTACACATACAATGTTAGTTACCTAGTACATTACACATACAATGTTTGTTACCGAGTACATTACACATACATTGTTAGTTACCTAGTACATTACACATACATTGTTAGCTACCTAGTACATTACACATACATTGTTAGCTACCTAGTACATTACACATACACTGTTAGCTACCTAGTACATTACACATACATTGTTAGCTACCTAGTACATTACACATACAATGTTAGTTACCTAGTACATTACACATACATTGTTAGCTACCTAGTACATTACACATACATTGTTAGCTGCATAGTACATTACACATACAATATTAGTTACCTAGTACATTACACATACAAGGTTAGTTACCAAGTACATTACACATACATTGTTAGTTACCTAGTACATTACACATACAATGTTAGTTACCTAGTAGATTACACATACATTGTTAGCTGCATAGTATATTACACATACAATATTAGTTACCTAGTACATTACACATACAAGGTTCGTTACCAAGTACATTACACATACATTGTTAGTTACCTAGTACATTACACATACACTGTTAGTTACATAGTACATTACACATACAATGTTTGTTACCTAGTACATTACACATACAATGTTAGCTACCTAGTACATTACACATACATTGTTAGCTACCTAGTACATTACACATACAATGTTAGTTACATAGTACATTACACATACATTGTAAGTTACCTAGTACATTACACATACATTGTTAGCTACCTAGTACATTACCCATACATTGTTAGCTACCTAGTACATTACACATACATTGTTAGTTACATAGTACATTACACATACATTGTAGCTGCCTAGTACATTACTCATACATTGTTAGCTACCTTGTACATTACACATACATTGTTAATTACCTAGTACATTACACATACATTGTTAGCTACCTAGTACATTACACATACAATGTTAGTTACATAGTACATTACACATACATTGTTAGTTACTTAGTACATTACACATACATTGTTAGCTACATAGTACATTACACATACATTGTTAGTTACCGAGTACATTACACATACATTGTTAATTACCAAGTACATTACACATACAAGGTTAGTTACCAAGTACATTACACATATATTGTTAGTTACCGAGTACATTACACATACAAGGTTAGTTACCTGGTACATTACGCATACACTGTTAGTTACCTAGTACATTACACACACAATGTTAGTTACCTAGTACATTACACATACAATGTTAGTTACCTAGTACATTACGCATACAATGCTAGTTACCTAGTACATTACACATACAATGTTAGTTACCTAGTACATTACACATACATTGTTAGCTGCATAGTATATTACACATACAATATTAGTTACATAGTACATTACACACACAAGGTTCGTTACCAAGTACATTACACATACATTGTTAGTTACCTAGTACATTACACATACAATGTTAGTTACCTAGTACATTACACATACAATGTTAGCTACCTAATACATTACACATACATTGTTAGTTACCGTGTACATTACACATACATTGTTAGCTAGTACATTACACATACATTGTTAGTTATCGAGTACATTGTACATACATCGTTAGCTACCTAATACATTACACATACATTGTTAATTACCGAGTACATTACACATACATTCTATACAATGTTAGTTACCGAGTACATTACACATACATTGTTAGTTACCTAGTACATTACACATATATTGTTAGCTACCTAGTACATTACACATACATTGTTAGCTACCTAGTACATTACACATACATTGTTAGCTACCTAGTACATTACATATACATTGTTAGCTACCTAGTACATTACACATACATTGTTAGCTACCTAGTACATTACACACACATTGATAGCTACCTAGTACACTACACAGACATTGTTAGCTACCTAGTACATTACACATACAATGTTAGTTACCGAGTATATTACACATACATTGTTAGTTACCTAGTACATTACACATATATTGTTAGCTACCTAGTACATTACACATACATTGTTAGTTACCTAGTACATTACACATACAATGTTTGTTACCGAGTACATTACACATACATTGTTAGCTACCTAGTACATTACACATACATTGTTAGCTACCTAGTACATTACACATACACTGTTAGCTACCTAGTACATTACACATACATTGTTAGCTACCTAGTACATTACACATACAATGTTAGTTACCTAGTACATTACACATTCATTGTTATCTACCTAGAACAGTACACATACATTGTTAGCAGCATAGTACATTACACATACACTATTAGTTACCTAGTACATTACACATACAAGGTTAGTTACCAAGTACATTACACATACATTGTTAGTTACCTAGTACATTACACATACAATGTTAGATACCTAGTACATTACACATACAATGTTTGTTACCTAGTACATTACACATACATTGTTAGTTACAGTGTACATTACACATACATTGTTAGCTAGTACATTACACATACATTGTTAGTTATCGAGTACATTGCACATACATCGTTAGCTACCTAATACATTACACATACATTGTTAATTACCGAGTACATTACACATACATTGTTAGCTACCTAGTACATTACACATACAATGTTAGTTACCGAGTACATTACACATACATTGTTAGTTACCTAGTACATTACACATATATTGTTAGCTACCTAGTACATTACACATACATTGTTAGCTACCTTAGTACATTACACATACATTATTAGCTACCTAGTACATTACATATACACTGTTAGCTACCTAGTACATTACACATACATTGTTAGCTACCTAGTACATTACACACACATTGATAGCTACCTAGTACACTACACAGACATTGTTAGCTACCTAGTACATTACACATACATTGTAGCTGCCTATTACATTACACATACAATGTTAGTTACCTAGTACATTACGCATACAATGTTAGTTACCTTGTATATTACACATGCAATGTTAGTTACCTAGTAAGTGACACATACATTGTTAGCTACCTAGTACATTACACATACAATATTAGTTACCTAGTATATTACACATACACTGTTAGCTACCTAGTACACTACACATACATTGTTAGCTGCATAGTACATTAAACATAATTATTCGTTACCTAGTACATTACACAAACAAGGTTAGTTACCAAGTACATTACACATACATTGTTAGTTACCTAGTACATTACACATACATTGTTAGCTGCATAGTACATTAAACATAATTATTCGTTACCTAGTACATTACACATACAAGGTTAGTTACCAAGTACATTACACATACATTGTTAGTTACCAAGTACATTACACATACATTGTTAGTTACCGAATGCATTACACATACAATGTTAGTTACCTAGTACATTACACATACATTGTTAGCTACCTAGTACATTGCACATACATTGTTAGCTACCTAGTACATTACAAATACATTGTTAGTTACCTGGTACATTACGCATACAATGTTAGTTACCTAGTACATTACACACACAATGTTAGTTACCTAGTACATTACAACATTACACATACATTGTTAGCTACCTAGTACATTACACATACACTGTTAGCTACCTAGTACATTACACATACATTGTTAGCTACCTAGTTCATTACACATACAATGTTAGTTACCTAGTACATTACACATACATTGTTATCTACCTAGTACAGTACACATACATTGTTAGCTGCATAGTACATTACACATACAATATTAGTTACCTAGTACATTACACATACAAGGTTAGTTACCAAGTACATTACACATACATTGTTAGTTACCTAGTACATTAAACATACAATGTTATTTACCTAGTAGATTATACATACATTGTTAGCTGCATAGTATATTACACATACAATATTAGTTACCTAGTACATTACACATACAAGGTTCGTTACCAAGTACATTACACATACATTGTTAGTTACCTAGTACATTACACATACAATGTTTGTTACCTAGTACATTACACATACATTGTTAGTTACCGTTTACATTACACATACATTGTTAGCTAGTACATTACACATACATAGTTAGTTATCGAGTACATTGCACATACATCGTTAGCTATCTAATACATTACACATACATTGTTAATTACCGAGTACATTACACATACATTGTTAGCTACCTAGTACATTACATATACATTATTAGCTACCTAGTACATTACACATACATTGTTAGCTACCTAGTACATTACACACACATTGATAGCTACCTAGTACACTACACAGACATTGTTAGCTACCTAGTACATTACACACATTGTAGCTGCCTAGTACATTACACATACAATGTTAGTTACCTAGTACATTACGCATACAATGTTAGTTACCTAGTACATTACACATACAATGTTAGTTACCTAGTAAGTGACACATACATTGTTAGCTACCTAGTACATTACACATACAATATTAGTTACCTAGTATATTACACATACATTGTTAGCTACCTAGTACACTACACATACATTGTTAGCTGCATAGTACATTAAACATAATTATTTGTTACCTAGTACATTACACATACAAGGTTAGTTACCAAGTACATTACACATACATTGTTAGTTACCTAGTACATTACACATACATTGTTAGCTGCATAGTACATTAAACGTAATTATTCGTTACCTAGTACATTACACATACAAGGTTAGTTACCAAGTACATTACACATACATTGTTAGTTACCGAATGCATTACACATACAATGTTAGTTACCTAGTACATTAAACATACATTGTTAGCTACCTAGTACATTACACATACATTGTTAGCTACCTAGTACATTACAAATACATTGTTAGCTACCTAGTACATTACACATACAATGTTAGTTACCTAGTACATTACACATACAATGTTTGTTACCTAGTACATTACACATACATTGTTAGCTACCTAGTACATTACACATACATTGTTAGCTACCTAGTACATTACACATACATTGTTAGTTACCTAGTACATTACACATACATTGTTAGCTACCTAGTACATTACACATACAATGTTAGTTACCTAGTACATTACACATACAATGTTAGTTACCTAGTACATTACACATACATTGTTAGCTACCTTGTACATTACACATACATTGTTAGTTACCTAGTACATTACACATACATTGTTAGCTACCTAGTACATTGCACATACATTGTCAGCTACCTAGTACATTACAAATACATTGTTAGTTACCCTGTACATTACGCATACAATGTTAGTTACCTAGTACATTACACACACAATGTTAGTTACCTAGTACATTACACATACAATGTTAGTTATCTAGTATATTACACATACAATATTAGTTACCTAGTACATTACACATACAAGGTTCGTTACCAAGTACATTACACATACATTGTTAGTTACCTAGTACATTACACATACAATGTTAGTTACCTAGTACATTACACATACAATGTTAGTTATCTAGTACATTACACATACATTGTTAGTTACCGAGTACATTACACATACATTGTTAGCTAGTACATTACACATACAATGTTAGTTACCGAGTACATTGCACATACATTGTTAGCTACCTAATACATTACACATACATTGTTAGTTACCGTGTACATTACACATACATTGTTAGCTAGTACATTACACATACATTGTTAGTTATCGAGTACATTGCACATACATCGTTAGCCACCTAATACATTACACATACATTGTTAATTACCGAGTACATTACACATACATTGTTAACTACCTAGTACATTACACATACAATGTTAGTTACCGAGTACATTACACATACATTGTTAGTTACCTAGTACATTACACATATATTGTTAGCTACCTAGTACATTACACATACATTGTTAGCTACCTAGTACATTACACACACATTGATAGCTACCTAGTACACTACACATACATTGTTAGCTACCTATTACATTACACATACATTGTAGCTGCCTAGTACATTACACATATAATGTTAGTTACCTAGTACATTACACATACAATATTTGTTACCGAATACATTACACATACATTGTTAGTTACCTAGTACATTACACATACATTGTTAGCTACCTAGTACATTACACATACATTGTTAGCTATCTAGTACATTACACATACACTGTTAGCTACCTAGTACATTACACATACATTGTTAGCTACCTAGTACATTACACATACAATGTTAGTTACCTAGTACATTACACATACATTGTTATCTACCTAGTACATTACACATACATTGTTAGCTGCATAGTACATTACACATACAATATTAGTTACCTAGTACATTACACATACAAGGTTAGTTACCAAGTACATTACACATACATTGTTAGTTACCTAGTACATTACACGTACAATGTTAGTTACCTAGTAGATTACACATACATTGTTAGCTGCATAGTATATTACACATACAATATTAGTTACCTAGTACATTACACATACAAGGTTCGTTACCAAGTACATTACACATACATTGTTAGTTACCTAGTACATTACACATACACTGTTAGTTACCTAGTACATTACACATACAATGTTTATTACCTAGTACATTACACATACAATGTTAGCTACCTAGTACATTACCCATACATTGTTAGCTACCTAGTACATTACACATACAATGTTAGTTACATAGTACATTACACATACATTGTAAGTTACCTAGTACATTACACATACATTGTTAGCTACCTAGTACATTACCCATACATTGTTAGCTACCTAGTACATTACACATACATTGTTAGCTACATAATACATTACACATACATTGTAGCTGCCTAGTACATTACACATACATTGTTAGCTACCTAGTACATTACACATACATTGTTAGTTACCTAGTACATTACACATACATTGTTAGCTACCTAGTACATTACACATACAATGTTAGTTACATAGTACATTACACATACATTGTTAGTTACCTACTACATTACACACACATTGTTAACTACATAGTACATTACACATACATTGTTAATTACCAAGTACATTACACATACAAGGTTAGTTAGCAAGTACATTACACATATATTGTTAGTTACCTAGTACATTACACATACATTGTTAGCTAGTACATTACACATACAAGGTTAGTTACCTAGTACATTACACATACAATGTTAGTTACCTAGTACATTATGCATACAATGTTAGTTACCTAGTACATTACACATACAATGTTAGTTACCTAGTAAGTGACACATACATTGTTAGCTACCTAGTACATTACACATACAATGTTAGTTACCTAGTATATTACACATACATTGTTAGCTACCTAGTATATTACACATACATTGTTAGCTGCATAGTACATTAAAAATAATTATTCGTTACCTAGTACATTACACATACAAGGTTAGTTACCAAGTACATTACACATACATTGTTAGTTACCTAGTACATTACACATACATTGTTAGCTAACTAGTACATTACACATACAATGTTAGTTACCAAGTACATTACACATACATTGTTAGTTACTGAATGCATTACACATACAATGTTAGTTACCTAGTACATTACACATACATTATTAGCTACCTAGTACATTGCACATACATTGTTAGCTACCTAGTACATTACAAATACATTGTTAGTTACCTGGTACATTACAAATACAATGTTAGTTACCTAGTACATTACACACACAATGTTAGTTACCTAGTACATTACACATACATTGTTAGCTACCTAGTACATTACAAATACAATGTTAGTTACATAGTACATTACACATACATTGTTAGTTACCTAGTACATTACACATACATTGTTAGCTACATAGTACATTACACATACATTGTTAGTTACCTAGTACATTACACATACAATGTTAGTTACATAGTACATTACACATACATTGTTAGTTACCTAGTACATTACACACACATTGTTAACTACATAGTACATTACACATACATTTTTAATTACCAAGTACATTACACATACAAGGTTAGTTAGCAAGTACATTACACATATATTGTTAGTTACCGAGTACATTACACATACATTGTTAGCTAGTACATTACACATACAAGGTTAGTTACCTAGTACATTACACATACAATGTTAGTTACCTAGTACATTACGCATACAATGTTAGTTACCTAGTACATTACACATACAATGTTAGTTACCTAGTAAGTGACACATACATTGTTAGCTACCTAGTACATTACAAATACAATGTTAGTTACCTAGTACATTACACATACATTGTTAGCTACCTAGTACATTACACATACATTGTTAGTTACCTAGTACATTACACATACATTGTTAGTTACCTAGTACATTACACATACAATGTTAGTTACCTAGTACATTACACATACATTGTTAGTTACCTAGTACATTACACATACATTGTTAGTTACCTAGTACATTACACATACATTGTTAGTTACCTAGTACATTACACATACATTGTTAGTTACCTAGTACATTACACATACATTGTTAGCTACCTAGTACATTACACATACATTGTTAGCTACCTAGTACATTACACATACATTGTTAGTTACCTAGTACATTACACATACATTGTTAGTTACCTAGTACATTACACATACATTGTTAGCTAGTACATTACACATACATGTTAGTTACCTAGTACATTACACATACATTGTTAGTTACCTAGTACATTACACATACATTGTTAGCTAGTACATTACACATACAATGTTAGTTACCTAGTACATTACACATACATTGTTAGCTACCTAATACATTACACATACATTGTTAGTTACCGAGTACATTACACATACATTGTTAGCTAGTACATTACACATACATTGTTAGTTACCTAGTACATTACACATACATTGTTAGCTACCTAGTACATTACACATACATTGTTAGTTACCTAGTACATTACACATACATTGTTAGCTACCTAGTACATTACACATACATTGTTAGTTACCTAGTACATTACACATACATTGTTAGCTACCTAGTACATTACACATACATTGTTAGTTACCTAGTACATTACACATACATTGTTAGCTACCTAGTACATTACACATACATTGTTAGCTACCTAGTACATTACACATACATTGTTAGCTACCTAGTACATTACACATACATTGTTAGCTACCTAGTACATTACACATACATTGTTAGCTACCTAGTACATTACACATACATTGTTACTACCTAGTACATTACACATACATGTTAGCTACCTAGTACATTACACATACATTGTTAGTTACCTAGTACATTACACATACATTGTTAGCTACCTAGTACATTACACATACATTGTTAGCTACCTAGTACATTACACATACATTGTTAGCTACCTAGTACATTACACATACATTGTTAGCTACCTAGTACATTACACATACAATGTTAGTTACCTAGTACATTACACATACATTGTTAGTACCTAGTACATTACACATACATTGTTAGCTACCTAGTACATTACACATACATGTTAGTTACCTAGTACATTACACATACATTGTTAGCTACCTAGTACATTACACATACATTGTTAGCTACCTAGTACATTACACATACTGTTAGTTACCTAGTACATTACACATACATTGTTAGCTACCTAGTACATTACACATACATGTTATTACCTAGTACATTACACATACATTGTTAGCTACCTAGTACATTACACATACATTGTTAGTTACCTAGTACATTACACATACAATGTTAGCTACCTAGTACATTACACATACAATGTTAGCTACCTAGTACATTACACATACATTGTTAGCTACCTAGTACATTACACATACATTGTTAGCTACCTAGTACATTACACATACATTGGTAGCTACCTAGTACATTACACATACATTGGTAGCTACCTAGTACATTACACATACATTGGTAGCTACCTAGTACATTACACATACATTGTTAGTTACCTAGTACATTACACATACATTGTTAGCTACCTAGTACATTACACATACATTGTTAGCTACCTAGTACATTACACATACATTGTTAGCTACCTAGTACATTACACATACATTGTTAGCTACCTAGTACATTACACATACAATGTTAGTTACCTAGTACATTACACATACATTGTTAGTTACCTAGTACATTACACATACATTGTTAGTTACCTAGTACATTACACATACATTGTTAGTTACCTAGTACATTACACATACATTGTTAGTTACCTAGTACATTACACATACATTGTTAGTTACCTAGTACATTACACATACATTGTTAGCTACCTAGTACATTACACATACATTGTTAGTTACCTAGTACATTACACATACATTGTTAGCTACCTAGTACATTACACATACATTGTTAGTTACCTAGTACATTACACATACATTGTTAGCTACCTAGTACATTACACATACATTGTTAGCTACCTAGTACATTACACATACAATGTTAGTTACCTAGTACATTACACATACATTGTTAGCTACCTAGTACATTACACATACATTGTTAGTTACCTAGTACATTACACATACATTGTTAGCTACCTAGTACATTACACATACATTGTTAGCTACCTAGTACATTACACATACATTGTTAGCTACCTAGTACATTACACATACATTGTTAGTTACCTAGTACATTACACATACATTGTTAGCTACCTAGTACATTACACATACATTGTTAGTTACCTAGTACATTACACATACATTGTTAGCTACCTAGTACATTACACATACATTGTTAGCTACCTAGTACATTACACATACATTGTTAGCTACCTAGTACATTACACATACATTGTTAGCTACCTAGTACATTACACATACATTGTAGCTACCTAGTACATTACACATACATTGTTAGTTACCTAGTACATTACACATACATTGTTAGCTACCTAGTACATTACACATACAATGTTAGTTACCTAGTACATTACACATACATTGTTAGCTACCTAGTACATTACACATACATTGTTAGTTACCTAGTACATTACACATACATTGTTAGCTACCTAGTACATTACACATACATTGTTAGCTACCTAGTACATTACACATACAATGTTAGTTACCTAGTACATTACACATACATTGTTAGCTACCTAGTACATTACACATACAATGTTAGTTACCTAGTACATTACACATACATTGTTAGCTACCTAGTACATTACACATACATTGTTAGTTACCTAGTACATTACACATACAATGTTAGCTACCTAGTACATTACACATACAATGTTAGCTACCTAGTACATTACACATACATTGTTAGCTACCTAGTACATTACACATACATTGTTAGTTACCTAGTACATTACACAGACATTGGTAGCTACCTAGTACATTACACATACATTGGTAGCTACCTATTACATTACACATACATTGGTAGCTACCTAGTACATTACACATACATTGTTAGTTACATAGTACATTACACATACATTGGTAGCTACCTAGTACATTACACATACATTGTTAGCTACCTAGTACATTACACATACATTGATAGCTACCTAGTACATTACACATACAATGTTAGCTACCTAGTACATTACACATACAATGTTAGCT
>CM026404.1:41419134-41441918 GCA_014843695.1 Archivesica marissinica | reverse complement strand
ATTACACATACATTGTTAGCTACCTAGTACATTACACATACATTGTTAGCTACCTAGTACATTACACATACATTGTTAGCTACCTAGTACATTACACATACATTGTTAGCTACCTAGTACATTACACATACATTGTTAGCTACCTAGTACATTACACATACATTGTTAGCTACCTAGTACATTACACATACATTGTTAGCTACCTAGTACATTACACATACATTGTTAGCTACCTAGTACATTACACATACATTGTTAGCTACCTAGTACATTACACATACATTGTTAGCTACCTAGTACATTACACATACATTGTTAGCTACCTAGTACATTACACATACATTGTTAGCTACCTAGTACATTACACATACAATGTTAGCTACCTAGTACATTACACATACATTGTTAGCTACCTAGTACATTACACATACATTGTTAGCTACCTAGTACATTACACATACATTGTTAGCTACCTAGTACATTACACATACATTGTTAGCTACCTAGTACATTACACATACATTGTTAGCTACCTAGTACATTACACATACATTGTTAGTTACCTAGTACATTACACATACATTGTTAGCTACCTAGTACATTACACATACAATGTTAGTTACCTAGTACATTACACATACATTGTTAGCTACCTAGTACATTACACATACATTGTTAGCTACCTAGTACATTACACATACATTGTTAGCTACCTAGTACATTACACATACATTGTTAGTTACCTAGTACATTACACATACATTGTTAGCTACCTAGTACATTACACATACATTGTTAGCTACCTAGTACATTACACATACATTGTTAGCTACCTAGTACATTACACATACATTGTTAGTTACCTAGTACATTACACATACATTGTTAGCTACCTAGTACATTACACATACATTGTTAGCTACCTAGTACATTACACATACATTGTTAGCTACCTAGTACATTACACATACATTGTTAGTTACCTAGTACATTACACATACATTGTTAGCTACCTAGTACATTACACATACATTGTTAGCTACCTAGTACATTACACATACATTGTTAGCTACCTAGTACATTACACATACATTGTTAGCTACCTAGTACATTACACATACATTGTTAGCTACCTAGTACATTACACATACATTGTTAGTACCTAGTACATTACACATACATTGTTAGCTACCTAGTACATTACACATACATTGTTAGTTACCTAGTACATTACACATACATTGTTAGCTACCTAGTACATTACACATACATTGTTAGCTACCTAGTACATTACACATACATTGTTAGCTACCTAGTACATTACACATACATTGTTAGTTACCTAGTACATTACACATACATTGTTAGCTACCTAGTACATTACACATACATTGTTAGCTACCTAGTACATTACACATACAATGTTAGTTACCTAGTACATTACACATACATTGTTAGCTACCTAGTACATTACACATACATTGTTAGCTACCTAGTACATTACACATACATTGTTAGCTACCTAGTACATTACACATACATTGTTAGCTACCTAGTACATTACACATACATTGTTAGCTACCTAGTACATTACACATACATTGTTAGCTACCTAGTACATTACACATACATTGTTAGCTACCTAGTACATTACACATACATTGTTAGCTACCTAGTACATTACACATACATTGTTAGCTACCTAGTACATTACACATACATTGTTAGCTACCTAGTACATTACACATACATTGTTAGCTACCTAGTACATTACACATACATTGTTAGCTACCTAGTACATTACACATACATTGTTAGCTACCTAGTACATTACACATACATTGTTAGTTACCTAGTACATTACACATACATTGTTAGCTACCTAGTACATTACACATACATTGTTAGCTACCTAGTACATTACACATACATTGTTAGCTACCTAGTACATTACACATACATTGTTAGCTACCTAGTACATTACACATACATTGTTAGTTACCTAGTACATTACACATACATTGTTAGCTACCTAGTACATTACACATACATTGTTAGCTACCTAGTACATTACACATACATTGTTAGCTACCTAGTACATTACACATACATTGTTAGCTACCTAGTACATTACACATACATTGTTAGCTACCTAGTACATTACACATACATTGTTAGCTACCTAGTACATTACACATACATTGTTAGCTACCTAGTACATTACACATACATTGTTAGCTACCTAGTACATTACACATACATTGTTAGCTACCTAGTACATTACACATACAATGTTAGTTACCTAGTACATTACACATACATTGTTAGCTACCTAGTACATTACACATACATTGTTAGCTACCTAGTACATTACACATACATTGTTAGCTACCTAGTACATTACACATACATTGTTAGCTACCTAGTACATTACACATACATGTTAGCTACCTAGTACATTACACATACATTGTTAGCCTAGTACATTACACATACATGTTAGCTACCTAGTACATTACACATACATTGTTAGCTACCTAGTACATTACACATACATTGTTAGCTACCTAGTACATTACACATACATTGTTAGCTACCTAGTACATTACACATACATTGTTAGCTACCTAGTACATTACACATACATTGTTAGCTACCTAGTACATTACACATACATTGTTAGCTACCTAGTACATTACACATACATTGTTAGCTACCTAGTACATTACACATACATTGTTAGCTACCTAGTACATTACACATACATTGTTAGCTACCTAGTACATTACACATACATTGTTAGCTACCTAGTACATTACACATACATTGTTAGTTACCTAGTACATTACACATACATTGTTAGCTACCTAGTACATTACACATACATTGTTAGCTACCTAGTACATTACACATACATTGTTAGCTACCTAGTACATTACACATACATTGTTAGCTACCTAGTACATTACACATACAATGTTAGTTACCTAGTACATTACACATACATTGTTAGCTACCTAGTACATTACACATACATTGTTAGCTACCTAGTACATTACACATACATTGTTAGCTACCTAGTACATTACACATACAATGTTAGTTACCTAGTACATTACACATACATTGTTAGTTACCTAGTACATTACACATACAATGTTAGTTACCTAGTACATTACACATACATTGTTAGCTACCTAGTACATTACACATACATTGTTAGCTACCTAGTACATTACACATACATTGTTAGCTACCTAGTACATTACACATACATTGTTAGCTACCTAGTACATTACACATACATTGTTAGCTACCTAGTACATTACACATACATTGTTAGCTACCTAGTACATTACACATACATTGTTAGCTACCTAGTACATTACACATACATTGTTAGCTACCTAGTACATTACACATACATTGTTAGCTACCTAGTACATTACACATACATTGTTAGTTACCTAGTACATTACACATACATTGTTAGCTACCTAGTACATTACACATACATTGTTAGTTACCTAGTACATTACACATACATTGTTAGCTACCTAGTACATTACACATACATTGTTAGCTACCTAGTACATTACACATACATTGTTAGCTACCTAGTACATTACACATACAATGTTAGTTACCTAGTACATTACACATACAATGTTAGTTACCTAGTACATTACACATACAATGTTAGTTACCTAGTACATTACACATACATTGTTAGCTACCTAGTACATTACACATACATTGTTAGCTACCTAGTACATTACACATACATTGTTAGCTACCTAGTACATTACACATACATTGTTAGCTACCTAGTACATTACACATACATTGTTAGTTACGTTGTACATTACACATACATTGTTATCTACCTAGTACATTACACATACATTGTTAGCTACCTAGTACATTACACATACAATGTTAGTTACCTAGTACATTACACATGCATTGTTAGCTACCTAGTACATTACACATACAATGTTAGTTACCTAGTACATTACACATACATTGTTAGCTACCTAGTACATTACACATACATTGTTAGTTACCTAGTACATTACACATACAATGTTAGCTACCTAGTACATTACACATACAATGTTAGCTACCTAGTACATTACACATACATTGTTAGCTACCTAATACATTACACATACATTGTTAGTTACCTAGTACATTACACATACATTGTTAGCTACCTAGTACATTACACATACATTGGTAGCTACCTAGTACATTACACATACATTGGTAGCTACCTAGTACATTACACATACATTGTTAGTTACCTAGTACATTACACATACATTGTTAGCTACCTAGTACATTACACATACATTGTTAGCTACCTAGTACATTACACATACATTGTTAGCTACCTAGTACATTACACATACAATGTTAGCTACCTAGTACATTACACATACAATGTTAGCTACCTAGTACATTACACATACATTGTTAGTTACCTAGTACATTACACATACATTGTTAGCTACCTAGTACATTACACATACATTGTTAGTTACCTAGTACATTACACATACATTGTTAGCTACCTAGTACATTACACATACATTGTTAGCTACCTAGTACATTACACATACATTGTTAGCTACCTAGTACATTACACATACATTGTTAGCTACCTAGTACATTACACATACATTGTTAGCTACCTAGTACATTACACATACATTGTTAGCTACCTAGTACATTACACATACATTGTTAGCTACCTAGTACATTACACATACATTGTTAGCTACCTAGTACATTACACATACATTGTTAGCTACCTAGTACATTACACATACATTGTTAGTTACCTAGTACATTACACATACATTGTTAGCTACCTAGTACATTACACATACATTGTTAGTTACCTAGTACATTACACATACATTGTTAGCTACCTAGTACATTACACATACATTGTTAGTTACCTAGTACATTACACATACATTGTTAGTTACCTAGTACATTACACATACATTGTTAGCTACCTAGTACATTACACATACATTGTTAGTTACCTAGTACATTACACATACATTGTTAGCTAGTACATTACACATACATTGTTAGTTACCTAGTACATTACACATACATTGTTAGCTACCTAGTACATTACACATACATTGTTAGTTACCTAGTACATTACACATACATTGTTAGCTACCTAGTACATTACACATACAATGTTAGTTACCTAGTACATTACACATACATTGTTAGCTACCTAGTACATTACACATACATTGTTAGTTACCTAGTACATTACACATACATTGTTAGCTACCTAGTACATTACACATACATTGTTAGCTACCTAGTACATTACACATACATTGTTAGTTACCTAGTACATTACACATACATTGTTAGCTACCTAGTACATTACACATACATTGTTAGTACCTAGTACATTACACATACATTGTTAGCTACCTAGTACATTACACATACATTGTTAGCTACCTAGTACATTACACATACATTGTTAGCTACCTAGTACATTACACATACATTGTTAGCTACCTAGTACATTACACATACATTGTTAGCTACCTAGTACATTACACATACATTGTTAGCTACCTAGTACATTACACATACATTGTTAGCTACCTAGTACATTACACATACATTGTTAGCTACCTAGTACATTACACATACATTGTTAGCTACCTAGTACATTACACATACATTGTTAGTTACCTAGTACATTACACATACATTGTTAGCTACCTAGTACATTACACATACATTGTTAGCTACCTAGTACATTACACATACATTGTTAGCTACCTAGTACATTACACATACATTGTTAGCTACCTAGTACATTACACATACATTGTTAGTTACCTAGTACATTACACATACATTGTTAGCTACCTAGTACATTACACATACATTGTTAGCTACCTAGTACATTACACATACATTGTTAGCTACCTAGTACATTACACATACATTGTTAGTTACCTAGTACATTACACATACATTGTTAGCTACCTAGTACATTACACATACAATGTTAGTTACCTAGTACATTACACATACATTGTTAGCTACCTAGTACATTACACATACATTGTTAGCTACCTAGTACATTACACATACATTGTTAGCTACCTAGTACATTACACATACATTGTTAGCTACCTAGTACATTACACATACTTGTACTACATACACATACATACAATACACATGTTAGCTACCTAGTACATTACACATACAATGTTAGCTACCTAGTACATTACACATACAATGTTAGCTACCTAGTACATTACACATACATTGTTAGCTACCTAGTACATTACACATACAATGTTAGTTACCTAGTACATTACACATACAATGTTAGTTACCTAGTACATTACACATACATTGTTAGCTACCTAGTACATTACACATACATTGTTAATTTTTTCACAGGACTTCAGTCACAATTATAAAATACATATGAAGCATTGGTCTTATTTGTTATAATGCATGTAAGTCGCGACATACCCGATTGACGTTATAGATTTAAGACATATATATTTAATATAATGTGTAAGTCGCGACATACACGATTCACGTTATAGATTTAAGACATATTGCTAATCTAATCCCTTTTCTGGTTATTCTGAACTGTTTCTCAGCTCAGATCTATGGATGAACTCTTACGAGGTAGTCGAAAATCGTTTAAAGACTTTGCAATTTATATTGGAAAGATGTTTAATTAACGCTGTGGTAAGATATTTATTATGAATTACTATAGATATAATATATATACCTTTTCTCTTTTCGTTGTACTTAAATGATTTAGAAGAAACATTTATGTTGCAAGGTTGTGCAGGTATTGAAATAGAAATGTTCAAACTTTTTATCTTATTATACGCAGATGATATCGTTATATTTTCTGAAAATTTAAATGTATTAAATAAGGGTTTATCGATATTAAAAAACTACTGTGAAAAATGGAAATTAGTCGTTAGTGTTCAGAAAACCAAAATTATGATATTCCAAAAAGGCGGCAGAATTAACAGGAATGTTAAGTTCATGTATGGCGACACTGAAATTGAAATTGTTAGAAAGTTTACATATTTGGGAATAGTCTTTACTACAGGGGGCTCTTTTTGTGAAACATTTGAAGCGCTATCAGGTCAAGCATTAAAAGCAATTGATAAACTAAAAACATACCTGCAAAAACTTACAGATTTACCTGTCAAACATGTATTAGATCTCTTTGATAAACTGATATTACCGATATTAAATTATGGGTGCGAAGTCTGGGGTATAAACGAATCTAAAAACATTGAAAATGTGCATCTTCATTTTTGTAAAAATTAACTAGGTGTTAGGCTTCAAACACAAAACAGTTTTATTTACGGTGAACTTGGGAGAACCCCATTAAAAAATGATAGAATAATTAGAGTCGTTAAATATTGGTTTAAATTACTCAAATGTGATAATACTAAATACGTTAAGAAAATATACAATATGATGTTAAATGATATAGATCGCTTACCGAACAAAAAATGCTGGGCTAAATCAATTAAAACTTTGTTTGAAAATCTCGGATTTTATTACGTATGGTTGTTTCAAGGAGTAGGAAATGAAAATATATTAATAGAGCAACTTAAACAACGATTAAAAGACACATATCGTCAACATTGGGGCGAGCAGTTGGACAAGTCAACAAGAGCATCATCATATAGACTATTCGCAGACTTTAGCTTCAAATTATATTTAGAAACACTAACACTGAAAAAATATAGATTCGCTGTAACAAGACTCCGATTATCCGCGCACAGATTAGCAATAGAAACAGGTAGGTGGCATAAACCAAATAAAATTCCAAGAAACGAAAGGAAATGTTTGTACTGTCACACGTTAGAAGACGAATTTCATTTTTTATTAGAATGTTCATTATTTAAGGAACTTAGAACGCAATATATAAAGAAATATTTCTGGAAAAGACCAAACATTCAAATATTTGTAGCGCTGCTCTCTTCAGAAAACTATAATATTTCGACCAATTTAGCATTATTTATTGCAAAAGCCTTCGAGAAAAGAAACCATTTATTATATTAAGCACTTTTCTCCGCAAATATTATAGTAATTGGTACTTCTACACATCTTATATATTTCAGAATGTTCTTTGATATACCACTGACCATCATGATTGTAAACTGTTTATATGTTTGTGAGCTCATGGGCATATTGCCTCTTGTTCAAATAAATCTATCTATCTATCTATCTATGTTGCATTGTGTATATACGCCTGGAATTAATTATGTGCAATATTGTATTGTTTTATCATGTTTTTACTGTAGATTTATGAGTGTATATATTGCATTGTTTTATCATGTTTTTACTGTAGATTTGTGAGTGTATATATTGTATGTTTTAGGCCCTATCCCTATACATAGATCTACAAGATTACATATTCGAACCTACGCCATGCGTTGTTGTACAAGTGAGCCCTGTGACACATGTATACCAAACTATCAGACACAAACTATGTAAATCAAGCCTGATAAGTATTTTATATTACTGATCAGTGAACAATTATTACATCTTAACATTCATGTCCACATGTCCAATGTTCAACTTGGTTATTTTCTGGTGTGCTTAAGATTTATAAATGTGATGGTAATTTGCATTTAAAATTGAAACGTTTCATTTTTTGAAAACCTGGATCATTTCGATTTTCCATGAAAATTCCATTCTGATAATTATTGTTTTCTGTCAAAATGTCCAATTTGTAGGACATCTTCCGTCATTATTATTATCATCAAGTTGACACAATGTGTCTAATTGCTTCAATTATTATTTTGAAGCAGACCATTATTAATATTGTTCACAGGGCAGTGTGCATAGGGACTGTCAAAATTAAGAGTAAAATAACTTGACTATTTTTTTATATGACTATTGCATTTTAGTTCATTGCTGATATTAAATGTTGAATCCCAGAGTTCGAGCCCAGCTGTATCTGTTACGATTGTGCCTCCCAGAGTTCGAGCCCAGCTGTATCTGTTACGATTGTGCCTCCCAGAGTTCGAGCCCAGCTGTATCTGTTACGATTGTGCCTCCCAGAGTTCGAGCCCAGCTGTATCTGTTACGATTGTGCCTCCCAATGTTCGAGCCCAGCTGTATCTGTTACGATTGTGCCTCCCAATGTTCGAGCCCAGCTGTATCTGTTACGATTGTGCCTCCCAATGTTCGAGCCCAGCTGTATCTGTTACGATTGTGCCTCCCAGAGTTTGAGCCCAGCTGTATCTATTACGAGTGTGCCTTGGTCAAGGCACTTGACCACATTGTCTCTTCTCTCCATCCCTTGTGGTGATATATTACACCAGGAATGAAGTCTCGGGGGGCGATTAAACTAATGATGTAACAACTTGTTTCGAAATCAATTAAAATAAATTTGGATAGACTAATTTTGTTATTTTGCTAACATTTCAGAGAGCATTTTACTGAAATTATTACTGTTTTATGTAGTACATGTATTTCTATTTAACTCCATTGCTACCTAATTAAATTTATTTGGTAAGCACTCATAATATTTGATACCTTATTTGTGAAATAATTTCTATTTTATGTAGAATCTGTCTTTTAGTGCAATTCTGCCGATTTCATTTTCTTTCTCCAGCATATCATTTCAGGGGGAACAGACAATACCCGCCCCCTGGACAATATCCACCCCGGACAATATCCCCCCATGACACATGCGGGCAATATCCCCCATCAAAAAGACAGGGCGGACGGACAATATCCCCCATCAAAAGTCAAGGCGGACAATACCCCCCCCCCGTGAAAATCATAGGGCGGACAATATCACCCAATTGGAATACATGGTAGGACAATATCCCCCGGACATTATCCACCACCCCCTTATTAACTTATAAACTAACAATCTGTATTCTGTATATGTCCGCCCTATGATTTTCCATTGGGGGATATTGTCCGCCTTGACTTTTGATGGGGGATATTGGCCGCCCTGTCTTTTTGATAGAGGCGGTGGTATTGTCCGCCTGTGTCAAAATATACGGGAGGGATATTGTCCGGGGGGATATTGTCCGGGGGGATATTGTCCTACACCCCATTTCAGAGACCATTTTACTGAAAGTATTACTATTTTATGACATATTGTAATTTACTTCATTCCTGAAGATTTCATTTTGTAACACCGGTGTATCATTTACTGAAATTATTTCAATGTTATGTCTTTGAGAGCATTTCTATTGAATTTCCACGCAGATCCGAATGATCTCGGAGGGGGATATTGGTTTGGCGTACTCCGTCTGTGTGAATGTGTCATTCTGTCCGTATTTCCGGCCGTATGTTTGTACCCAAAAATGGTACTTACATAGCTAAGAGAACAATAGATGTACTGCATAGTGGTCTACGGTTAGGGGTTAGGTGGCTATAAAAACTTGTATGTGTCTATGAATTCCGTTTTTTGTCCTCCGCCCACGTGGTCGAGTGGTTAAGGTCGCTGACTTGTATACCACTGTAACCTATCATCACTGATGGTCACGAGTTCGAGCCCCGCTCAGGCCGTGTCTCATTTATATGAAAAAGTTGGCAGTTTCTTACGGAGGTTGGTGCACCCAAGTACTGGTTAACCGCTGGAGCCTGCCCAGGAAAGGTGTTGTTAGGTAAACTGCCCGTCGGCGATTTAGCCCAAAATGGTGCTGATGCAGGCGTAAACCCCGAAATATAACAATAAAATAACAATGGATTCCGTTTATAAATTGGCTATTAAACAGAATAGCCACTTAATGCAGATCTGTATTGTGTGGGTGGAATTTCTTGAAACTCCAATCATAATGTGCACGTATTGCACTTATATCTTGTTCTGCATTGTGTCAGAAACACCAGAGTTATGTTCTTTAATTAAAAATTCAATAAATTGTCCATATAACTAAGTAACCGCTCTATGGAATGGCATCAAGCTTAACATAAAGTAACATCACCAGTGTGTGGTGTTGTTCAGCAAGTCGGACCCACATTGTGTGGTGTTGTTCAGCAAGTCGGACCCACATTGTGTGGTGTTGTTCAGCAAGTCGGACCCACAGTGTGTGGTGTTGTTCAGCAAGTCGGACCCACAGTGTGTGGTGTTGTTCAGCAAGTCGGACCCACAGTATGTGGTGTCGTTCAGCAAGTCGGACCCACATTGTGTGGTGTTGTTCAGCAAGTCGGACCCACATTGTGTGGTGTTGTTCAGCAAGTCGGACCCACATTGTGTGGTGTTGTTCAGCAAGTCGGACCCACATTGTGTGGTGTTGTTCAGCAAGTCGGACCCACATTGTGTGGTGTTGTTCCGCATGTCGGACCCACATTGTGTGGTGTTGTTCCGCATGTCGGACCCACATTGTGTGGTGTTGTTCCGCATGTCGAACCCACATTGTGTGGTGTTGTTCCGCATGTCGGACCCACATTGTGTGGTGTTGTTCAGCAAGTCGGAACCACATTGTGTGGTGTTGTTCCGCATGTCGGACCCACATTGTGTGGTGTTGTTCCGCATGTCGGACCCACATTGTGTGGTGTTGTTCCGCATGTCGGACCCACATTGTGTGGTGTTGTTCCGCATGTCGGACCCACATTGTGTGGTGTTGTTCCGCATGTCGGACCCACATTGTGTGGTGTTGTTCAGCAAGTCGGACCCACATTGTGTGGTGTTGTTCCGCATGTCGGACCCACATTGTGTGGTGTTGTTCCGCATGTCGGACCCACATTGTGTGGTGTTGTTCCGCATGTCGGACCCACATTGTGTGGTGTTGTTCCGCATGTCGAACCCACATTGTGTGGTGTTGTTCCGCATGTCGGACCCACATTGTGTGGTGTTGTTCAGCAAGTCGGAACCACATTGTGTGGTGTTGTTCCGCATGTCGGACCCACATTGTGTGGTGTTGTTCCGCATGTCGGACCCACATTTTGTGGTGTTGTTCCGCATGTCGGACCCACATTGTGTGGTGTTGTTCCGCATGTCGGACCCACATTGTGTGGTGTTGTTCAGCAAGTCGGAACCACATTGTGTGGTGTTGTTCCGCATGTCGGACCCACATTGTGTGGTGTTGTTCCGCATGTCGGACCCACATTGTGTGGTGTTGTTCCGCATGTCGGACCCACATTGCGTGGTGTTGCTCAGCAAGTCGGACCCACATTGTGTGGTATTGTTCCGCATGTCGGACCCACAGTGTGTGGTGTTGTTCCGCATGTCGGACCCACATTGCTATGGTTAAAATAGAGTTATTGCCCTCATGATAATTTCAATATTTTCATTGCTGATGATTCGATCAGAGTTACTACCCTTGATTTGATAATAAATACAGCATAACTTAATAATATATATATGCCTTCTTTTTATTTTAAAACCCTAAAATATCTCTATGCACGATAAAGGTTTGGCATTTTTATTTTGTATGGGACGTGTTAGGTATTCGCAGGACAATAAAAAAAATTTGAAAATGCCGGCGTATCATTTCAGAGACAATTTTTCTACAACTATTTCCTATTTTGAATTAAAATATTTAATATCTTACATTTCTGCTGAATTCAGTTTGTTACGCCGGCGTATCATTTTAGAAACAATGTCCGCCGGTGCCTGCAATACTGCTCGGCAAGATTGGCACAATCTACCTGTTTTCATTAACCTACTTGCATTACATTTAAATTTACAGTTCACAGCTGATTTCATCAACTTTGAAAGGGTCCAGGTCGGGATAAAGCCTCACAGGGTGAACCACGGCGGGGTGAAGCCTCATAGGACGAATCACGTCGGGGTGAAGCCTCACAGGGTGAACCGCGTCGGGGTGAAGCCTCACAGGATAAATCACGTCGGGGTGAAGCCTCACAGGGTGAACCACGGCGGGGTGATGCCTCACAGGATGAAAGACCTTTAGTCCTCACTTACAGTGCCTTCGGGGGTGGCAGACGCATACAAATTCGAAACACATAAAGATAGGTTATAGTAGTTAGTCTACTTAACATACAAAGATTTACATGCACGCATAGCAGACCGCCAAGCCGATGATAAACCCAAAACGCTCAAACCAGCCTCATTTTCAAAATGTACTGAAGCAAAACGGACGTTTGATTTCTCATTGTTTCTTCCACTAGCTCCAGATTGTTTGGATCTTATCAATGTATTACAGACACTGGGCATATACGGTCTGTAATTGGGTTTAGATTTCACGGAATACACGTTATATCTACTATCCGTGTGTTCCGCTCGTCTACAATTTCAATCCAATTTGCTACATACATTAATTTCTAATGTAAAATTATCTTAGTTGTTGATAGTGCCATACCTTTTTATAGAGATTGACATTTTAATTGCAATCTTATTACCTGATAATTTATTATTAAACCTAATTTCTGACACTGTTGCTAGTTTATGAGCAATAAACGTAATGATTTCAATTGCAACATTTGCTCATCGAATCACGAAACACCGTCAGAATCATAGGAGGTGAGGGATTTATGCTGTGCCTATCCGGTATTCCAGAGTATATCTATAGATTAGCCATCTGTAAGCAATTATGGCCATTATCTATGATATGTGTTCGTAATACATACAACTGAGATATGAATTTTCTACCCAAACCACCTTTAGACCCGAATACAGGAACAGTGTGTATAGTTAGACTATTGGAAGAACTCAACATCGCGGCACATCGTTATTGAGCGAATATTTGTCTTATCTGACTTAGTGGAACGGGCATCACTAATTATATCAACACGTTATTATTAATATTAGTAATGATTAAAGTCAGTCTCACCTGTCGGTGGAACCTGCCATATCTCACGTACCGGTGGAACCTACCATATCCCACCTACCGGTGGAACCTGCCATATCTCACATACCGGTGGAACCTACCATATCCCACTTACAGATGGAACCTACCATATCTCACATACCGATGGAACCTACCATATCCCACCTACCGGTGGAACCTACCATATCCCACCTACCGGTGGAACCTACCATATCCCACCTACCCATGGAACCTACCATATCCCACCTACCGGTGGAACCTACCATATCCCACCTACCGGTGGAACCTGCCATATCTCACATACCAGTGGAACCTACATTATCTCACCTACCCATGGAACCTACCATATCCCACCTACCAGTGGAACCTACCATATCTCACATACCGGTGGAACCTACCATATCCAACCTACAGATGGAACCTACCATATCTCACATACCGGTGGAACCTACCATATCTCACCTACCCATGGAACCTACCATATCCCACCTACCAGTGGAACCTACCATATCTCACATACCGGTGGAACCTACCATATCCCACCTACAGATGGAAAATACCATATCTCACATACCGGTGGAACCTACCATATCTCACCTACCGGTGGAACCTAGCATATCTCACCTACCGGTGGAACCTACCATACCTCACATACCGGTGGAACCTACCATACCTCACATACCGGTGGAACCTACCATATCTCACCTACCGGTGGAACCTACCATATCTCACCTACCGGTGGAACCTACCATACCTCACATACCGGTGGAACCTACCATACCTCACCTACCGGTGGAACATACCATACCTCACCTACCGGTGGAACCTACCATATCTCACAAACAGATGGAACCTACCATATTTCACATACAGATGGAACCTACCATAACCTACCTACCGGTGGAACCTACCATACCTCACCTACCGGTGGAACCTACCATATCTCACATACCGGTGGAACCTACCATATCTCACATACCAGTGGAAACTACCATATCCCACCTACAGATGGAACCTATCATATCTCACATACAGATGGAATCTACCATAACCTACCTACCGGTGGAACCTACCATATCTCACATACCGGTGGAACCTACCATATCTCACATACGGGTAGAACCTACCATACCTCACCTACCGGTGGAACCTACCATATCTCACATACCGGTGGAACCTACCATATCTCACCTACCGGTGGAACCTACCATATCTCACCTACCGGTGCAACATACCATATCTCACCTACCGGTGGAACCTACCATATCCCACCTACCGGAGGAACCTACCATAACCCACCTACCGGTGGAACCTACCATATCCCACTTACCGGTGGAACCTACCATATCCCACCTACCCATGGAACCTACCATATCCCACCTACCGGTGGAACCTACCATATCTCACCTACCGTTGGAACCTACCATATCTCACATACCGGTGGAACCTACCATATCTCACATACCAGTGGAACCTACCATATCTCACCTACCGGTGGAACCTACCATATCTCACCTACCGGTGGAACCTACCATATCTCACATACCGGTGGAACATACCATAACTCACATACTGGTGGAACATACCATATCTCACCTACCGGTGGAACATACCATATCTCACCAACCGGTGGAACCTACCATATCTCACCTACCGGTGGAACCTACCATATCTCACCTACCGGTGGAACATACCATATCTCACATACCGGTGGAACCTACCATATCTCACATACCGGTGGAACCTACAATATCTCACCTACCTGTGGAGCCTAACATATCTCACCTACCCGTGGAACCTACTATATATCACAAACACATGGAACCTACAATACTCCTGGAATCTACCATATCTTACATGTGGAACCTACCATATCTCACCTACTCATGGAACCTACAATATCTCACCTACTCATGGAACCTACAATATCTCACCTACTCATGGAACCTACAATATCTCACCTACTCATGGAACCTACAATATCTCACCTACTCATGGAACCTACAATATCTCACCTACTCATGGAACCTACAATATCTCACCTACTCATGGAACCTACAATATCTCACCTACTCATGGAACCTACAATATCTCACCTACTCATGGAACCTACAATATCTCACCTACTCATGGAACCTACAATATCTCACCTACTCATGGAACCTACAATATCTCACCTACTCATGGAACCTACAATATCTCACCTACTCATGGAACCTACAATATCTCACCTACTCATGGAACCTACAATATCTCACCTACTCATGGAACCTACAATATCTCACCTACTCATGGAACCTACAATATCTCACCTACTCATGGAACCTACTATCTCTCACCTACTCATGGAACCTACAATATCTCACATACTCATGGAACCTACAATATCTCACCTACTCATGGAACCTACAATATCTCACATACTCATGGAACCTACAATATCTCACCTACTCATGGAACCTACAATATCTCACCTACTCATGGAACCTACAATATCTCACCTACTCATGGAACCTACAATATCTCACCTACTCATGGAACCTACTATCTCTCACCTACTCATGGAACCTACAATATCTCACCTACTCATGGAACCTACAATATCTCACCTACTCATGGAACCTACAATATCTCACCTACTCATGGAACCTACTATCTCTCACCTACTCATGGAACCTACAATATCTCACCTACTCATGGAACCTACAATATCTCACCTACTCATGGAACCTACAATATCTCACCTACTCATGGAACCTACAATATCTCACCTACTCATGGAACCTACAATATCTCACCTACTCATGGAACCTACTATCTCTCACCTACTCATGGAACCTACAATATCTCACCTACTCATGGAACCTACAATATCTCACCTACTCATGGAACCTACAATATCTCACCTACTCATGGAACCTACTATCTCTCACCTACTCATGGAACCTACAATATCTCACCTACTCATGGAACCTACTATCTCTCACCTACTCATGGAACCTACAATATCTCACCTACTCATGGAACCTACTATCTCTCACCTACTCATGGAACCTACAATATCTCACCTACTCATGGAACCTACAATATCTCACCTACTCATGGAACCTACAATATCTCACCTACTCATGGAACCTACAATATCTCACCTACTCATGGAACCTACAATATCTCACCTACTCATGGAACCTACAATATCTCACCTACTCATGGAACCTACAATATCTCACCTACTCATGGAACCTACTATCTCTCACCTACTCATGGAACCTACAATATCTCACCTACTCATGGAACCTACAATATCTCACCTACTCATGGAACCTACAATATCTCACCTACTCATGGAACCTACTATCTCTCACCTACTCATGGAACCTACAATATCTCACCTACTCATGGAACCTACTATCTCTCACCTACTCATGGAACCTACTATCTCTCACCTACTCATGGAACCTACAATATCTCACATACTCATGGAACCTACAATATCTCACCTACTCATGGAACCTACTATCTCTCACCTACTCATGGAACCTACAATATCTCACCTACTCATGGAACCTACAATATCTCACCTACTCATGGAACCTACAATATCTCACCTACTCATGGAACCTACAATATCTCACCTACTCATGGAACCTACAATATCTCACCTACTCATGGAACCTACAATATCTCACCTACTCATGGAACCTACAATATCTCACCTACTCATGGAACCTACAATATCTCACCTACTCATGGAACCTACTATATCTCACCTACTCATGGAACCTACAATATCTCACCTACTCATGGAACCTACAATATCTCACCTACTCATGGAACCTACAATATCTCACCTACTCATGGAACCTACAATATCTCACCTACTCATGGAACCTACAATATCTCACCTACTCATGGAACCTACTATCTCTCACCTACTCATGGAACCTACAATATCTCACCTACTCATGGAACCTACAATATCTCACCTACTCATGGAACCTACAATATCTCACCTACTCATGGAACCTACAATATCTCACCTACTCATGGAACCTACAATATCTCACCTACTCATGGAACCTACTATCTCTCACCTACTCATGGAACCTACAATATCTCACCTACTCATGGAACCTACTATCTCTCACCTACTCATGGAACCTACAATATCTCACCTACTCATGGAACCTACTATCTCTCACCTACTCATGGAACCTACAATATCTCACCTACTCATGGAACCTACAATATCTCACCTACTCATGGAACCTACAATATCTCACCTACTCATGGAACCTACAATATCTCACCTACTCATGGAACCTACAATATCTCACCTACTCATGGAACCTACAATATCTCACCTACTCATGGAACCTACAATATCTCACCTACTCATGGAACCTACTATCTCTCACCTACTCATGGAACCTACAATATCTCACCTACTCATGGAACCTACAATATCTCACCTACTCATGGAACCTACAATATCTCACCTACTCATGGAACCTACAATATCTCACCTACTCATGGAACCTACTATCTCTCACCTACTCATGGAACCTACAATATCTCACCTACTCATGGAACCTACTATCTCTCACCTACTCATGGAACCTACAATATCTCACCTACTCATGGAACCTACTATCTCTCACCTACTCATGGAACCTACAATATCTCACCTACTCATGGAACCTACAATATCTCACCTACTCATGGAACCTACAATATCTCACCTACTCATGGAACCTACAATATCTCACCTACTCATGGAACCTACAATATCTCACCTACTCATGGAACCTACAATATCTCACCTACTCATGGAACCTACAATATCTCACATACTCATGGAACCTACTATCTCTCACCTACTCATGGAACCTACAATATCTCACCTACTCATGGAACCTACTATCTCTCACCTACTCATGGAACCTACAATATCTCACCTACTCATGGAACCTACTATCTCTCACCTACTCATGGAACCTACAATATCTCACCTACTCATGGAACCTACAATATCTCACCTACTCATGGAACCTACAATATCTCACCTACTCATGGAACCTACAATATCTCACCTACTCATGGAACCTACTATATCTCACCTACTCATGGAACCTACAATATCTCACCTACTCATGGAACCTACAATATCTCACCTACTCATGGAACCTACAATATCTCACATACTCATGGAACCTACAATATCTCACCTACTCATGGAACCTACTATCTCTCACCTACTCATGGAACCTACAATATCTCACCTACTCATGGAACCTACAATATCTCACCTACTCATGGAACCTACAATATCTCACCTACTCATGGAACCTACTATCTCTCACCTACTCATGGAACCTACAATATCTCACATACTCATGGAACCTACAATATCTCACCTACTCATGGAACCTACTATCTCTCACCTACTCATGGAACCTACAATATCTCACCTACTCATGGAACCTACTATATCTCACCTACTCATGGAACCTACTATCTCTCACCTACTCATGGAACCTACAATATCTCACCTACTCATGGAACCTACAATATCTCACCTACTCATGGAACCTACAATATCTCACCTACTCATGGAACCTACTATCTCTCACCTACTCATGGAACCTACAATATCTCACCTACTCATGGAACCTACAATATCTCACCTACTCATGGAACCTACAATATCTCACCTACTCATGGAACCTACTATCTCTCACCTACTCATGGAACCTACAATATCTCACATACTCATGGAACCTACAATATCTCACCTACTCATGGAACCTACAATATCTCACCTACTCATGGAACCTACAATATCTCACCTACTCATGGAACCTACTATCTCTCACCTACTCATGGAACCTACAATATCTCACCTACTCATGGAACCTACAATATCTCACCTACTCATGGAACCTACAATATCTCACCTACTCATGGAACCTACAATATCTCACCTACTCATGGAACCTACAATATCTCACCTACTCATGGAACCTACATATCTCACCTACTCATGGAACCTACTATCTCTCACCTACTCATGGAACCTACAATATCTCACCTACTCATGGAACCTACAATATCTCACATACTCATGGAACCTACAATATCTCACTACTATGGAACCTACTATCTCTCACCTACTCATGGAACCTACAATATCTCACCTACTCATGGAACCTACAATATCTCACCTACTCATGGAACCTACTATCTCTCACCTACTCATGGAACCTACAATATCTCACCTACTCATGGAACCTACAATATCTCACCTACTCATGGAACCTACAATATCTCACCTACTCATGGAACCTACTATCTCTCACCTACTCATGGAACCTACAATATCTCACCTACTCATGGAACCTACAATATCTCACATACTCATGGAACCTACAATATCTCACCTACTCATGGAACCTACTATCTCTCACCTACTCATGGAACCTACAATATCTCACCTACTCATGGAACCTACAATATCTCACATACTCATGGAACCTACAATATCTCACCTACTCATGGAACCTACTATATCTCACCTACTCATGGAACCTACAATATCTCACCTACTCATGGAACCTACTATCTCTCACCTACTCATGGAACCTACAATATCTCACCTACTCATGGAACCTACAATATCTCACCTACTCATGGAACCTACAATATCTCACCTACTCATGGAACCTACAATATCTCACCTACTCATGGAACCTACAATATCTCACCTACTCATGGAACCTACAATATCTCACCTACTCATGGAACCTACAATATCTCACCTACTCATGGAACCTACTATCTCTCACCTACTCATGGAACCTACAATATCTCACCTACTCATGGAACCTACAATATCTCACCTACTCATGGAACCTACAATATCTCACCTACTCATGGAACCTACAATATCTCACCTACTCATGGAACCTACTATCTCTCACCTACTCATGGAACCTACAATATCTCACCTACTCATGGAACCTACTATCTCTCACCTACTCATGGAACCTACAATATCTCACCTACTCATGGAACCTACTATCTCTCACCTACTCATGGAACCTACAATATCTCACCTACTCATGGAACCTACAATATCTCACCTACTCATGGAACCTACAATATCTCACATACTCATGGAACCTACAATATCTCACCTACTCATGGAACCTACAATATCTCACCTACTCATGGAACCTACAATATCTCACCTACTCATGGAACCTACAATATCTCACATACTCATGGAACCTACTATCTCTCACCTACTCATGGAACCTACAATATCTCACCTACTCATGGAACCTACAATATCTCACCTACTCATGGAACCTACAATATCTCACCTACTCATGGAACCTACTATCTCTCACCTACTCATGGAACCTACAATATCTCACCTACTCATGGAACCTACAATATCTCACCTACTCATGGAACCTACAATATCTCACCTACTCATGGAACCTACTATCTCTCACCTACTCATGGAACCTACAATATCTCACCTACTCATGGAACCTACTATCTCTCACATACTCATGGAACCTACAATATCTCACATACTCATGGAACCTACTATCTCTCACCTACTCATGGAACCTACAATATCTCACCTACTCATGGAACCTACTATCTCTCACCTACTCATGGAACCTACTATCTCTCACCTACTCATGGAACCTACAATATCTCACATACTCATGGAACCTACAATATCTCACCTACTCATGGAACCTACAATATCTCACATACTCATGGAACCTACAATATCTCACCTACTCATGGAACCTACAATATCTCACCTACTCATGGAACCTACTATCTCTCACCTACTCATGGAACCTACAATATCTCACCTACTCATGGAACCTACTATCTCTCACCTACTCATGGAACCTACAATATCTCACATACTCATGGAACCTACTATCTCTCACCTACTCATGGAACCTACAATATCTCACATACTCATGGAACCTACAATATCTCACCTACTCATGGAACCTACAATATCTCACCTACTCATGGAACCTACAATATCTCACCTACTCATGGAACCTACATATCTCACCTACTCATGGAACCTACAATATTCCTACCATATCTCACTACTCATGAACTACATTCTCACCTACTCATGGAACCTACAATATCTCACCTACTCATGGAACCTACAATATCTCACCTACTCATGGAACCTACAATATCTCACATACTCATGGAACCTACAATATCTCACCTACTCATGGAACCTACTATCTCTCACCTACTCATGGAACCTACAATATCTCACCTACTCATGGAACCTACAATATCTCACCTACTCATGGAACCTACAATATCTCACATACTCATGGAACCTACAATATCTCACCTACTCATGGAACCTACTATCTTCAACTACTCATGGAACCTACAATATCTCACCTACTCATGGAACCTACAATATCTCACCTCTCATGGAAATCTCACCTACTCATGGAACCTACAATATCTCACCTATTCATGGAACCTACTATCTCTCACCTACTCATGGAACCAACCATATCTCACCTACTCATTGAACCTACAATATATCACATAATCATGTAACCTACAATATCTCACCTACTCATGGAACCTACTATCTCTCACCTACTCATGGAACCTACAATATATCACCTACTCATGGAACCTACAATATCTCTCATACTCATGGAACCTACAATATCTCACCTACTCATGGAACCTACTATATCTCACCTACTCATGGAACCTACAATATATCACCTACTCATGGAACCTACAATATCTCACCTACTCATGGAACCTACAATATCTCACCTACTCATGGAACCTACAATATCTCACCTACTCATGGAACCTACAATATCTCACATACTCATGGAACCTACAATATCTCACCTACTCATGGAACCTACTATCTCTCACCTACTC
>CM026404.1:41390264-41418134 GCA_014843695.1 Archivesica marissinica | reverse complement strand
TACTCATGGAACCTACAATATCTCACCTACTCATGGAACCTACAATATCTCACCTACTCATGGAACCTACAATATCTCACCTACTCATGGAACCTACAATATCTCACCTACTCATGGAACCTACAATATCTCACATACTCATGGAACCTACAATATCTCACCTACTCATGGAACCTACTATCTCTCACCTACTCATGGAACCTACAATATCTCACCTACTCATGGAACCTACAATATCTCACCTACTCATGGAACCTACAATATATCACATACTCATGGAACCTACAATATCTCACCTACTCATGGAACCTACTATCTCTCACCTACTCATGGAACCTACAATATCTCACCTACTCATGGAACCTACAATATCTCACCTACTCATGGAACCTACTATCTCTCACCTACTCATGGAACCTACAATATCTCACCTACTCATGGAACCTACAATATCTCACCTACTCATGGAACCTACTATCTCTCACCTACTCATGGAACCTACAATATCTCACCTACTCATGGAACCTACAATATCTCACCTACTCATGGAACCTACAATATCTCACCTACTCATGGAACCTACTATCTCTCACCTACTCATGGAACCTACAATATCTCACCTACTCATGGAACCTACAATATCTCACCTACTCATGGAACCTACAATATCTCACCTACTCATGGAACCTACAATATCTCACCTACTCATGGAACCTACAATATCTCACCTACTCATGGAACCTACAATATCTCACCTACTCATGGAACCTACAATATCTCACCTACTCATGGAACCTACAATATCTCACCTACTCATGGAACCTACTATCTCTCACCTACTCATGGAACCTACAATATCTCACCTACTCATGGAACCTACAATATCTCACCTACTCATGGAACCTACAATATCTCACCTACTCATGGAACCTACAATATCTCACCTACTCATGGAACCTACAATATCTCACCTACTCATGGAACCTACAATATCTCACCTACTCATGGAACCTACAATATCTCACCTACTCATGGAACCTACAATATCTCACATACTCATGGAACCTACAATATCTCACCTACTCATGGAACCTACTATCTCTCACCTACTCATGGAACCTACAATATCTCACCTACTCATGGAACCTACAATATCTCACATACTCATGGAACCTACAATATCTCACCTACTCATGGAACCTACTATCTCTCACCTACTCATGGAACCTACAATATCTCACCTACTCATGGAACCTACTATCTCTCACCTACTCATGGAACCTACAATATCTCACCTACTCATGGAACCTACTATCTCTCACCTACTCATGGAACCTACAATATCTCACATACTCATGGAACCTACAATATCTCACCTACTCATGGAACCTACAATATCTCACCTACTCATGGAACCTACAATATCTCACCTACTCATGGAACCTACAATATCTCACCTACTCATGGAACCTACAATATCTCACCTACTCATGGAACCTACTATCTCTCACCTACTCATGGAACCTACAATATCTCACCTACTCATGGAACCTACAATATCTCACCTACTCATGGAACCTACAATATCTCACCTACTCATGGAACCTACAATATCTCACCTACTCATGGAACCTACTATCTCTCACCTACTCATGGAACCTACAATATCTCACCTACTCATGGAACCTACAATATCTCACCTACTCATGGAACCTACTATCTCTCACCTACTCATGGAACCTACAATATCTCACCTACTCATGGAACCTACAATATCTCACCTACTCATGGAACCTACAATATCTCACCTACTCATGGAACCTACAATATCTCACATACTCATGGAACCTACAATATCTCACCTACTCATGGAACCTACTATCTCTCACCTACTCATGGAACCTACAATATCTCACCTACTCATGGAACCTACAATATCTCACCTACTCATGGAACCTACAATATCTCACCTACTCATGGAACCTACAATATCTCACCTACTCATGGAACCTACAATATCTCACCTACTCATGGAACCTACAATATCTCACCTACTCATGGAACCTACAATATCTCACCTACTCATGGAACCTACTATCTCTCACCTACTCATGGAACCTACAATATCTCACCTACTCATGGAACCTACTATCTCTCACCTACTCATGGAACCTACAATATCTCACCTACTCATGGAACCTACAATATCTCACCTACTCATGGAACCTACTATCTCTCACCTACTCATGGAACCTACAATATCTCACCTACTCATGGAACCTACAATATCTCACCTACTCATGGAACCTACAATATCTCACCTACTCATGGAACCTACAATATCTCACCTACTCATGGAACCTACAATATCTCACCTACTCATGGAACCTACAATATCTCACCTACTCATGGAACCTACAATATCTCACATACTCATGGAACCTACAATATCTCACCTACTCATGGAACCTACTATCTCTCACCTACTCATGGAACCTACAATATCTCACCTACTCATGGAACCTACAATATCTCACATACTCATGGAACCTACAATATCTCACCTACTCATGGAACCTACAATATCTCACATACTCATGGAACCTACAATATCTCACCTACTTGGAACCTACAATATCTCACCTACTCATGGAACCTACAATATCTCACCTACTCATGGAACCTACAATATCTCACATACTCATGGAACCTACAATATCTCACCTACTCATGGAACCTACTATCTCTCACCTACTCATGGAACCTACAATATCTCACCTACTCATGGAACCTACAATATCTCACCTACTCATGGAACCTACAATATCTCACCTACTCATGGAACCTACAATATCTCACCTACTCATGGAACCTACTATCTCTCACCTACTCATGGAACCTACAATATCTCACCTACTCATGGAACCTACAATATCTCACCTACTCATGGAACCTACAATATCTCACCTACTCATGGAACCTACAATATCTCACCTACTCATGGAACCTACAATATCTCACCTACTCATGGAACCTACAATATCTCACCTACTCATGGAACCTACAATATCTCACCTACTCATGGAACCTACAATATCTCACCTACTCATGGAACCTACAATATCTCACCTACTCATGGAACCTACAATATCTCACCTACTCATGGAACCTACTATCTCTCACCTACTCATGGAACCTACTATATCTCACCTACTCATGGAACCTACAATATCTCACCTACTCATGGAACCTACAATATCTCACCTACTCATGGAACCTACAATATCTCACCTACTCATGGAACCTACAATATCTCACCTACTCATGGAACCTACAATATCTCACCTACTCATGGAACCTACAATATCTCACCTACTCATGGAACCTACAATATCTCACCTACTCATGGAACCTCAATATCTCACCTACTCATGGAACCTACAATATCTCACCTACTCATGGAACCTACAATATCTCACCTACTTGGAACCTACAATATCTCACCTACTCATGGAACCTACAATATCTCACCTACTCATGGAACCTACAATATCTCACCTACTCATGGAACCTACAATATCTCACCTACTCATGGAACCTACAATATCTCACCTACTCATGGAACCTACAATATCTCACCTACTCATGGAACCTACAATATCTCACCTACTCATGGAACCTACAATATCTCACCTACTCATGGAACCTACAATATCTCACCTACTCATGGAACCTACTATCTCTCACCTACTCATGGAACCTACAATATCTCACCTACTCATGGAACCTACAATATCTCACCTACTCATGGAACCTACAATATCTCACCTACTCATGGAACCTACTATCTCTCACCTACTCATGGAACCTACAATATCTCACCTACTCATGGAACCTACTATCTCTCACCTACTCATGGAACCTACTATCTCTCACCTACTCATGGAACCTACAATATCTCACCTACTCATGGAACCTACAATATCTCACCTACTCATGGAACCTACAATATCTCACCTACTCATGGAACCTACAATATCTCACCTACTCATGGAACCTACAATATCTCACCTACTCATGGAACCTACAATATCTCACCTACTTGGAACCTACAATATCTCACCTACTCATGGAACCTACAATATCTCACCTACTCATGGAACCTACAATATCTCACCTACTCATGACTACAATATCTCACCTACTCATGGAACCTACAATATCTCACCTACTCATGGAACCTACAATATCTCACCTACTCATGGAACCTACAATATCTCACCTACTCATGGAACCTACTATTCTCACCTACTCATGGAACCTACAATATCTCACCTACTCATGGAACCTACAATATCTCACCTACTCATGGAACCTACAATATCTCACCTACTCATGGAACCTACAATATCTCACCTACTCATGGAACCTACAATATCTCACCTACTCATGGAACCTACAATATCTCACCTACTCATGGAACCTACAATATCTCACCTACTCATGGAACCTACTATATCTCACCTACTCATGGAACCTACAATATCTCACCTACTCATGGAACCTACAATATCTCACCTACTCATGGAACCTACAATATCTCACCTACTCATGGAACCTACTATATCTCACCTACTCATGGAACCTACAATATCTCACCTACTCATGGAACCTACAATATCTCACCTACTCATGGAACCTACTATCTCTCACCTACTCATGGAACCTACAATATCTCACCTACTCATGGAACCTACAATATCTCACCTACTCATGGAACCTACAATATCTCACCTACTCATGGAACCTACAATATCTCACCTACTCATGGAACCTACAATATCTCACCTACTCATGGAACCTACTATATCTCACCTACTCATGGAACCTACCATATCTCACCTACTCATGGAACCTACAATATCTCACCTACTCATGGAACCTACTATCTCTCACCTACTCATGGAACCTACAATATCTCACCTACTCATGGAACCTACTATCTCTCACCTACTCATGGAACCTACAATATCTCACCTACTCATGGAACCTACAATATCTCACCTACTCATGGAACCTACAATATCTCACCTACTCATGGAACCTACAATATCTCACCTACTCATGGAACCTACAATATCTCACCTACTCATGGAACCTACTATCTCTCACCTACTCATGGAACCTACAATATCTCACCTACTCATGGAACCTACAATATCTCACCTACTCATGGAACCTACAATATCTCACCTACTCATGGAACCTACAATATCTCACATACTCATGGAACCTACAATATCTCACCTACTCATGGAACCTACTATCTCTCACCTACTCATGGAACCTACTATCTCTCACCTACTCATGGAACCTACAATATCTCACATACTCATGGAACCTACAATATCTCACCTACTCATGGAACCTACAATATCTCACATACTCATGGAACCTACATTATCTCACAACTTGGAACCTACAATATATCACCTACTCATGGAACCTACAATATATCACCTACTCATGGAACCTACTATCTCTCACCTACTCATGGAACCTACTATCTCTCACCTACTCATGGAACCTACAATATCTCACCTACTCATGGAACCTACAATATTTCACCCATTTATTGAGTCTACAATATCTCACCTACTCATGGAACCTACAATATCTCACCTACTCATGGAACCTACAATATCTCACCTACTCATGGAACCTACAATATCTCACCTACTCATGGAACCTACTATCTCTCACATACTCATGGAACCTACAATATATCACCTACTCATGGAACCTACAATATCTCACCTACTCATGGAACCTACAATATCTCACCTACTCATGGAACCTACAATATCTCACCCATTTATTCAGTCTACACTATCTCACCTACTCATGGAACCTACAATATCTCACTTACTCATGGAACCTACAATATATCACCTACTCATGGAACCTACAATATCTCACCTACTCATGGAACCTACAATATCTCACCTACTCATGGAACCTACAATATATCACCTACTCATGGAACATACAATATCTCACCTACTCATGGAACCTACAATATCTCACCTACTCATGGAACCTACAATATCTCACCTACTCATGGAACCTACAATATCTCACCTACTCATGGAACCTACAATATCTCACCTACTCATGGAACCTACAATATCTCACCTACTCATGGAACCTACAATATCTCACCTACTCATGGAACCTACAATATATCACCTACTCATGGAACCTACAATATCTCACCTACTCATGGAACCTACAATATTCACCTACTCATGGAACCTACAATATCTCACCTACTCATGGAACCTACAATATCTCACCTACTCATGGAACCTACAATATCTCACCTACTCATGGAACCTACAATATCTCACCTACTCATGGAACCTACAATATCTCACCTACTCATGGAACCTACAATATCTCACCTACTCATGGAACCTACAATATCTCACCTACTCATGGAACCTACAATATATCACCTACTCATGGAATACAATATCTCACCTACTCATGGAACCTACAATATCTCACCTACTCATGGAACCTACAATATCTCACCTACTCATGGAACCTACAATATCTCACCTACTCATGGAACCTCAATATCTCACCTACTCATGGAACCTACAATATCTCACCTACTCATGGAACCTACAATATCTCACCTACTCATGGAACCTACAATATCTCAACAACTTGGAACCTACAATATCTCACATACTCATGGAACCTACAATATCTCACATACTCATGGAACCTACAATATCTCACATACTCATGGAACCTACAATATCTCAACAACTTGGAACCTACAATATCTCACCTACTCATGGAACCTACTATCTCTCACCTACTCATGGAACCTACAATATATCACCTACTCATGGAACCTACAATATATCACCTACTCATGGAACCTACAATATCTCACCTACTCATGGAACCTACAATATATCACCTACTCATGGAACCTACAATATCTCACCTACTCATGGAACCTACAATATCTCACCTACTCATGGAACCTACAATATCTCACCTACTCATGGAACCTACTATCTCTCACCTACTCATGGAACCTACAATATCTCACCTACTCATGGAACCTACAATATCTCACCTACTCATGGAACCTACAATATCTCACCTACTCATGGAACCTACTATCTCTCACCTACTCATGGAACCTACTATCTCTCACCTACTCATGGAACCTACAATATCTCACCTACTCATGGAACCTACTATCTCTCACCTACTCATGGAACCTACAATATCTCACCTACTCATGGAACCTACTATCTCTCACCTACTCATGGAACCTACTATCTCTCACCTACTCATGGAACCTACAATATCTCACCTACTCATGGAACCTACAATATTTCACCCATTTATTGAGTCTACACTATTTCTCCTACTCATGATACCTACAATATGTCACCTACTCATGGAACCTACAATATATCACCTACTCATGGAACATACAATATCTCACCTACTCATGGAACCTACAATATCTCACCTACTCATGGATCTTCAATATCTCATCTACTCATGGAACCTTCAATATCTCACCTACTCATGGAACCTACATTATCTCAACAACGTTGGAACCTACAATATCTCACCTACTCATGTAACCTACAATATCTCACCTACTCATGGAACCTACAATATTTCACCCATTTATTGAGTCTACACTATCTCACCTACTCATGGAACCTACAATATCTCACCTACTCATGGAACCTACAATATCTCACTTACTCATGGAACCTACAATATCTCACCTACTCATGGAACCTACAATATATCACCTACTCATGGAACATAAAATATCTCACCTACTCATGGAACCTACAATATCTCACCTACTCATGGAACCTACAATATCTCACCTACTCATGGAACCTACATTATCTCAACAACGTTGGAACCTACAATATGTCACATACTCATGGAACCTACAATATGTCACATACTCATGGAACCTACAATATGTCACATACTCATGGAACCTACAATATGTCACATACTCATGGAACCTACATTATCTCAACAACGTTGGAACCTACAATATCTCACCTACTCATTGAACCTACATTATCTCAACAACGTTGGAACCTATCATATTTCACCTACAGGTGGAACTTACTATATCACACCTACAATATCTCACATACTAATGGAATCTCTGTTTTGTGTATGTGCTGTAGGGAGTGATGTCTTGTATATATTCTGTCTTGTATATGTTCAGTAGAGAGTAATGTCTGGTATATATTCGGTAGGGAGTGATCTCTGGTATATATTCGGTAGAGAGGGTTTTCTTGTATATATTCGGTAGGGAGTGATGTTTGTTATATATTCGGTAGGTAGTGTTTTCTTGTATATATTCGGTAGTGAGTGTTGCCTTATAGATATATTCTGTAGGAAGTGATGTCTAGTATATATTCGGTAGTGCTTGTTGTCTGGTATAATTGTATTCGGTAGGGAGTGATATCTGGTATGTATTTTGTCTTGTATATATTCGGCAGGGAGTAATCACTGGTATATATTATGTCTGGTATATATTCGACAGGGAGTAATGTCTGGTATATATTATGTCTTGTATATATTCGACAGGCAGTAATGTCTGGTATGTATTATATCTTGTATATATTCGGCAGGGAGTAATCGCTGGTATATATTATGTCTTGTATATATTCGGCAGGGATTAATGTCTGGTATATATTCGGTCTGATATATATTCTGTTGGGAGTGTTGTCTGTTATAGATTCGGTAATGAGTGTTTTCCTATATATATTCGGTAGGGAGTTTTGTCTGGTATGTATTCGGTAGGGAGTGATGTCTGGTGTATATTCGGTAGTGAGTGTTGTCTGGTATCAATTCGGTAGGGAGAGTTTTCTGGTATATATTCGGTAGAGAGTGTTATCTGGTATATATTCGGTAGGGAGTGTTGTCTCGTATATATTCATTAGGGAGTGTTGTCTCGTATATATTCGGTAGGGAGTGTTGTCTCGTATATATTCGGTAGGGAGTGATTTCTGGTATATATTCGGTACGGAGTGATGTCTGGTATATATTCTGTAGGGAGTGATGGCTGGTATATATTCTGTCTGGTATATATTCGGTAGGGAGTGATGGCTGGTATATATTCGGTAGTGAGAGATATCTGACTTATAGTCTGTCGTGTATATATTCTGCATGTAGTAATATCTGGTATATATTATGTCTAGTATATATTCGGTAGGGAGTGATATCTGGTATATATTCGGTAGGGAGTGCGTTCTGGTATATATTCGGTAGGGAGTGATGTCTAGTATATATTCGGTGTGCAATGATGTATGGTATATTCTGTCGGGTATATAATATGTCTAGTATATAGTCGTTATGAAGTGATATGTTTTGTATATATTCGGTAGGGAGTTATGGTAGGGAGTGATGTCTGATATATATTCTGTAGGGAGTAATGTCTTGTTTATATTCGGTAGGGAGAGTTGTGTTGTATATATTGGGTAAGGAGTGTTGCCTGGTATATATTCGGTAGGGAGAGATGTCTGGTATATATGTCTGGTATATCTTCGGTAGGGAGTATTGCCTTGTATATATTCGATAAGGAGTGTTGCCTGCTATATATTGGGTATGGAGAGATGTCTAGTATATATTCGGTAGGGAGTGTTGCCTGGTATATATTCGGTAGGGAGTTATCTCTGGTATATATTCGGTATGGAGTGTTGTCTTGTATATATTCGGTAGGGAGTGATGTCTGGTATATATTCTGTAGGAAGTGAGGTCTTGTTTATATTCGGTAGGGAGTGTTGTGTTGTATATATTCGGTAGGGAGTGATGTCTAGTTTATTTTCGGTAGGGAGTTTTGTCTTGTATATATTCGGTAGTGAATGTTGTCTGGTATTTATTTGGCACGGAGTGTTGTCTGGTATATATTCGGTAGGGAGTGTTGTCTTTTATATATTCGATAGTGTGTGGTTTCTGGTATATATTCGATTGGGAGTGTGGTCTGTTATATATTCAGTAATGAATGTTATCTGGTATATATTCGGTAGGGAGTGATATCTGGTATGTATTCTATCTTGTATAGATTCGGCATGGAGTAATCGCTTGTATATATTATGTCTGGGATATATTCGGCAGGGAGTAATGTATGGTATATTTACTGTCTGGTATATATTCGGTATGGAGTGTTGTCTTGTATATATTCAGTAGGGAGTGATATCTGGTATATATTCTGTAGGAAGTGATGTCTTGTTTATATTCGGTAGGGAGAGTTGTGTTGTATATATTCGGTAAGGAGTGATGTCTAGTTTATTTTCGGTAGTGAGTTTTGTCTTGTATATATTCGGTAGTGAATGTTGTCTGGTATTTATTTGGCACGGAGTGTTGTCTGGTATATATTCGGCAGGGAGTGTTGTCTTGTATATATTCGGTAGGGAGTGATATCTGGCATATATTATGTCTGGTATATATTCGGCAGGGAGTGATGTCTTGTATGTATTCGATAGGGGTGTTGTCCTGTATATATACGGTAGGGAGTGGAGTCTGGTATATATTCGGTAGAGGGTGATGTCTGGTATATATTCTGTCTAGTATATATTCGGCAGGGAGTAATATCTGATATATATTCTGTCGTGTATAATATTCGGCAGGAAGTAATGTCTGGTATATATTATATCTAGCATATATTCGATAGGGAGTGATGTCTGGTGTATATTCTGCCTGGTATATATTTCGCAGGTAGTAGTGTCTAGTATATATTATTTCTTTTATATATTCTGTCTAGTATATATTAGGCAGGGAGTGTTGTCTGGTATATATTCTGTAAAGAGTGATATCTGGTATATATTCGGTAGGGGGGTTGTCTTTTATATATTCGGTGTGGAATGGTGTTTGTTATATATTCGGCAGGGGGTGATGTCTAGAATATATTCGGTAGGGAGTGATGCCTTGTATATATTCGGTAGGGAGTGTTATCTCGTATATATTCGGTAGGGAGTGTTGTCTGTTATATATTCCGTAGTGAGTGGTGTCTTGTATATATTAGGCAGGGAGTAATCGCTCATATATATTCTGTCTGGTATATATTCGGTAGGGAGTGATGTCTGGTATATATTCGGTAGGGAGTGATATCTGATATATATTCTGTCGTGTATATATTCGGCAGGGAGTAATATCTGGTATATATTCTGTCTGATATATATTCGGTATGGAGTTATAGCTGGTATATATTCGGTAGGAAGTGTTGCCTTGTATATATTCGGTAAGGAGTGATGTCTGGTATATATTCGGTTGGGAGAGATGTCTGGTATATATTCTGTCTGGTATATATTACTCAGGGAGTAATTATCTTGTACATATTCTGTCTGGTATATATTCGGGAGGGAGAGATGTCTTGTATATATTCTGTCTGATATATATTCTGTAGGGAGTGATATCTTGTATATAATCGGTAGGGCGTGATGTCTAGTATATATTCAGTAGGGAGTGGTATCTGATTTATATTATGTCATGTATATATTCAGCAAGGAGTAATATCTGGTATATATTATGTGTGGTATATATTCGGTAGGGAGTGATATCTGGTATATATTCGATAGGGAGTGTTGTCTTGTATATATTCGGCAGGGAGTGATGTCAGGTATATATTCGGTAGGGAGTGATGTCTGGTATATATTCGGTGGGGAGTGATGTTTTCTATATATTCGACAGGGAGTAATATCTTGTATATATTCTGTCTGGTATATATTCGGTAGGGATTGATATCTGGAATATACTCGGTAGGGAGTATTGCCTTTTATATATTCGGTAGGTAGTGATGTCTGGTATATATAGGGCAGGGAGTGGCTTTTGGTATATATTCTGGAGGAAGTAATATCTGGTATATATTATCTCTGGTAGGGAGTGTTGTCTGGTATAAATTATGTAGGGGAGTGTTGTGTGGTATATATACGGTAGGGATTGTTGTCTCGTATATATTCGGTAGGGAGTGTTGTCTTGTATATATTCGGTAGGGAATGTTGTCTGGTATATATTCGGTAGGGAGTGTTGTCTAATATATATTATGTCTAGTATATATTCGGTATGAAGTGGTGTCTGGTATATATTCTGTAGGGAGTGTTTTCTCGAATATATTCGATAAATAGTGATGTATTGTATATTTACGGTAGGGAGTGTTGTCTGGTATATATTCGGTAGGGAGTGATGTGTAGTATATATTCTCTCTTATATATATTCAATATGTACTGTTGTCTGGTATATATTCGGTAGGGAGTGATATCTGGTTTATATTCGGTAGGGAGTGTTGTCTTGTATATATTCGTTAGGGAGTGGTGTCTGGTTTATATTCGGTAGGGAGTGTTGTCTGATATATATTAGGTAGTGAGTGTGTTCTGGTATATAAACGGTAGGGAGAGTTGTGTTGTATATATTCGGTAGGGAGTGATGTCTTGTATATATTCGGTAAGGTGTATTGCATTGTATGTACTCTGTAGAGAGTGATGTCTGGTACAAATTCGGCAGGGAATATTGTCTGATATATATTCGGTAGGGAGTGATGTCTGGTATATATTCGTAAGGGAGTGTTTTCTTGTATGTATTCGGTAGGGAGTGTGCTATGGTATATATTCGTTATGGAGTGTTGTCTTGTATATATTCGGTAGGGAGTGTTTTCTGGTATATATTCGGTAGGTAGAGATGTCAGGTATATATTATGTCTGGTATATATTCGGTATGGAGTGATGTATGGTATTTATTCGGTATGGAGTAATGTATGGTATTTATTCGGTAGGGAGTGATGTATTGTATATAGTCTGCCTGGTATATATTCAGCATGGAGTAATGTCTAGTATTTATTATGTCTGGTATATATTCGTCAGGTAGTAATGTCTAGTATATATTCGGTATGTGAGTGTTTTCTGGTATATATTCGGTAGGGAGTGTTATCTAGTATATATTCGGTAGGGAGTGTTGTCTGGTATATCTTCGGAAGGGATTACTGTCTTGTATATATTCGGTAGATAGTGTTGTCTTATATATATTCGGTAGGGTGTGATTTCTGGTATATATTCGGTCTGGTATATATTCGATAGGTAGTGTTTTCTGGTATATATTCGGTAGGTATCGTTGTCTGGTATTTTTCGGTAGGGAGTGTTGTCTTGTATATATTCGGAAGGGAGTGTTGTCTTGTATATAGTCTGTAGGGAGTGATGTCTGATATATATTCTGTCTGGTATATATTCGGTAGAGAGTGATGTCTTGTATATATTCGGTAGGGAGTGTTGTCTTGTATATATTCGGTAGTGAGTGTTATCTGGTATATATTCGGTAGGGAGTGTAGTCTTGTATATATTCGCTAGGGAGTGTTATCTGGTATATATTCGCTAGGGAGTGTTATCTGGTATATATTCGGTAGGGATTGTTGTCTGTTATATATTCGGTAGTGAGTGTTATCTGGTATATATTCGGTAGGGAGTGTAGTGTTGTATATATTCGGTAGGGAGTGTTGTCTGTTATATATTCGGTAGGGAGTGTTGTCTGGTATATATTAGGTAGGGAGTGTTGTCTGGAATATATTCGGTAGGGAGTGATGTCTGGTATATATTCGGTAGATAGTGTTGTCTGGTATATATATATATTCGGTAGGGAGTGTTGTCTGGTATATATTTGGTAGTGAGTGAGGTCTGATATATATTCGGTAGGGAGTGATTTCTGGTATATATTCGGTAGGGAGTGTTGTCTTGTATGTATACAGTAGTAGGTATTTTGTTGTATATATTCGGTAGGGGGTGATGTTTGGTTTTTATTCGATATGGAGTGTTGTCTGGTATCTATTCGGTAGTGAGTGTTTTCTGGTATATATTCGGTAGGGAGAGTTGTATTGTATACTTTCGGTAGAGGAATGGTGTCTGGTTTATATTCTCTCTTGTATATATTCAATATGTAGTGTTGTCTGGTATATATTCGGTAGGGATTGTTGTCTTGTATGTATTCGGTATGGAGTGTTGTCTTGTATATATTCAATAGGGAGTATTTTGTTGTATATAATCGGTAGGGAGTGATGTCAGGTATATATTCGATAGGTAGTGTTGTCTGGTAATTTATTAGGTAGTGAGTGTGTTCTGGTATATATTCGGTAGGGATTGTTGTCTGGTATAATTTCAGTAGAGATTGTTGTCTAGTATATATTCGGTATGGAGTGTTGTCTGGTATATATTCGGTAGAGAATGTTGTCTGGTATATATTCAGTAGGGAGTGTTGTCTTGTATATATTCGTTAGGGAGTGATGTCTGGTATATATTCGGAGGGGAGTGATGCCTGGTATATATTCGATAGAGAGTGTTGTCTTGTATATATTCAATAGGGAGTGTTGTCTGGTATATATTCGGTAGGGAGTGATGTCTGGTATATATTCGGTAGGGAGTGATGTCTGGTATATATTCGGTAGATAGTGTTGTCTGGTATATATATATTCGGTAGGGAGTGTTGTCTGGTATATATTTATAGTGAGTGAGGTCTGGTATATATTCGGTAGGGAGTGATGTCTGGTATATATTCGGTAGGGAGTGCTGTCTTGTATATATTCGGTAGAGAATGTTGTCTTGTATATATTCGGTATGGAGTGTTGTCTGGTATATATTCGGTAGAGGAATGGTGTCTGGTATATTTTCAGTAGGGAGTGTTGTGCGGTATATATTCGGTATGGAGTGTTGTCTTGTATATATTCGGTAGGGAGTGTTGTCTGGTATATATTCGGTAGGGAGTGGTATCTGGTATATTTTCAGTAGGGAGTGTTGTGCGGTATATATTCGGTAGGGAGTGATGTCTGGTATATATTCGGTAGGGAGTGTTGTCTAGTATATATTCGGTAGGGAGTGTTGTCTGGTATATTTTCAGTAGGGAGTGTTGTGCGGTATATATTCGGTATGGAGTGTTGTCTGTTATATATTCGATAGGTAGTGTTGTCTGATATATATTCGGTAGGGAGTGTTATCTTGTATTTATTCAATAGGGAGCATGTTGTTGTATATATTCGGTAGGGAGTGATGTCTGGTTTATATTCGGTAGGGAGTGTTATCTGGTATATATTAGGTAGTAAGTTTATTCTGGTATATATTCGTCAGGTAGTAGTGTCTGGTATATATTCGGTAGGGAGTGATGTATTGTATATTTACGGTAGGAAGTATTGTCTTGTATATATTCGGTAGGGAGTGTTGTCTGGTATATATTCGGTAGGGAGTGATGACTGGTATATATTCGGTAGGGAGTGTTGTCTTGTATATATTCGGTAGGTAGTGTTGTCTTGTATATATTCAATAGGGAGCATTTTGTTGTATATATTCGGTAGGGCGAGATGTCTGGTATATATTCGATAGGGAGTGTTGTCTGGTAATTTATTAGGTAGTGGGTGTGTTCTGGTATATATTCGTAGGGATTGTTGTCTACTATATTTTCAGTAGAGATTGTTGTCTGGTATATATTCGGTAGGGAGTGTTGTCTGGTATATATTCGGTAGATAGTGTTGTCTGGTATATATATATTCGGTAGGTAGTGTTGTCTGGTATATATTTTGTAGGGAGTGATGCCTGGTATATATTCGATAGAGAGTGTTGTCTTGTATATATTCGGTAGGTAGTGTTATCTGGTATATATTCGGTATGGAGTGTAGTCTTGTATATATTCGCTAGGGAGTGTTGTCTGGTATATATTCGGTAGGGAGTGTTGTCTGGTTTATATTCGGTAGGGATTGTTGTCTAGTATATTTTCGGTAGAGATTGTTGTCTGGTATATATTCGGTAGGGAGTGTTGTCTTGTATATATTCGGTAGGGAGTGATGTGTCGTATATATTCGGTAGGGAGTGTTGTGTGGTATATATTCGGTAGGGATTGTTGTCTGGTATATATTCGATAGGGAGTGTTGTCTGGTATATATTCGGTAGGGAGTGTTGTCTGGTATATATTCGGTAGGGAGTGTTGTCTTGTATATATTCGGTAGAGGAATGGTGTCTGGTATATATTCTCTCTTGTATATATTCAATATGTAGTGTTGTCTGGTATATGATCGGTAGGGAGTGTTGTCTGGTATATATTCGGTAGAGGAATGGTGTCTGGTATATATTCGGTAGGGAGTGTTGTATCGTATATATTCGATAGGTAGTGTTGTCTGGTATATATTCGGTAGGGAGTGTTGTCTCGTATATATTCGATAGGTAGTGTTGCCTGGTATATATTCGGTAGGGACTGATGTATCGTATATATTCGATAGGTAGTGTTGTCTGATATATATTCGGTAGGGAGTGTTGTCTGGTATATTTTCAGTAGGGAGTGTTGTGCGGTATATATTCGGTATGGAGTGTTGTCTGGTATATATTCGATAGGGAGTGTTATCTTGTATTTATTCAATAGGGAGCATGTTGTTGTATATATTCGGTAGGGAGTGATGTCTGGTTTATATTCGGTAGGGAGTGTTATCTGGTATATATTAGGTAGTAAGTTTATTCTGGTATATATTCGGTAGGGATTGTTGTCTGGTATATATTATTTCTGGTATATATTCGTCAGGTAGTAGTGTCTGGTATATATTCGGTAGGGAGTGATGTATTGTATATTTACGGTAGGAAGTATTGTCTTGTATATATTCGGTAGGGAGTGTTGTCTGGTATATATTCGGTAGGGAGTGATGACTGGTATATATTCGGTAGGGAGTGTTGTCTTGTATATATTCGGTAGGTAGTGTTGTCTTGTATATATTCAATAGGGAGCATTGTGTTGTATATATTCGGTAGGGCGAGATGTCTGGTATATATTCGGTAGGGAGTGTTGTCTTGTATATATTCGGTAGGTAGTGTTGTCTTGTATATATTCAATAGGGAGCATTGTGTTGTATATATTCGGTAGGGCGAGATGTCTGGTATATATTCGATAGGGAGTGTTGTCTGGTAATTTATTAGGTAGTGGGTGTGTTCTCGTATATATTCGTAGGGATTGTTGTCTACTATATTTTCAGTAGAGATTGTTGTCTGGTATATATTTTGTAGGGAGTGATGCCTGGTATATATTCAATAGAGAGTGTTGTCTTGTATATATTCGATAGGAAGTGATATCTGGTATATAGTCGGTAGGGAGTGTTATCTGGTATATATTCGGTAGGGAGTGATGTATTGTATATTTACGGTAGGAAATATTGTCTTGTATATATTCGGTAGGGAGTGTTGTCTGGTATATATTCGGTAGGGAGTGATGTCTCGTATATATTCGATAGGTAGTGTTGTCTTGTATATATTCAATAGGGAGCATTTTGTTGTATATATTCGGTAGGGCGAGATGTCTAGTATATATTCGATAGGGAGTGTTGTCTGGTAATTTATTAGGTAGTGGGTGTGTTATGGTATATATTCGTAGGGATTGTTGTCTACTATATTTTCAGTAGAGATTGTTGTCTGGTATATATATATTCGGTAGGGAGTGTTGTCTTGTATATATTCGGTAGGGAGTGTTATCTGGTATATATTCGGTAGGGAGTGTAGTCTTTTATATATTCGGTAGGGAGTGTTGTCTGGTATATATTCGGTAGGGAGTGATGTGTGGTATATATTCGGTAGGGATTGTTGTCTGGTTTATATTCGGTAGGGAGTGTTGTCTGGTATATATTCGGTAGGGATTGTTTTCTGGTATATATTCGGTAGGGATTGTTTTCTGGTATATATTCGGTAGGGAGTGTTGTCTTGTATATATTCGGTAGGGAGTGTTGTCTGGTATATATTCGGAAGGGATTGTTTTCTGGTATATATTCGGTAGGGAGTGTTGTCTTGTATATATTCGGTAGGGAGTGTTGTCTGGTATATATTCGGTAGAGAGTGTTGTCTGGTATATGATCGGTAGGGAGTGTTGTCTGGTATATATTCGGTAGGGAGTGTTGTCTCGTATATATTCGATAGGTAGTGTTGCCTGGTATATATTCGGTAGGGACTGATGTATCGTATATATTCGATAGGTAGTGTTGTCTGATATATATTCGGTAGGGAGTGATGTATTGTATATTTACGGTAGGAAGTATTGTCTTGTATATATTCGGTAGGGAGTGATGTTTGGTATATATTCGGTAGGGAGTGTTGTCTTGTATATATTCGGTAGGGAGTGTTGTCTTGTATATATTCAATTGGGAGTATTTTGTTGTATATATTCGGTAGGGAGTGTTGTCTTGTATATATTCGATAGGTAGTGTTGCCTGGTATATATTCGGTAGGGACTGATGTATCGTATATATTCGATAGGTAGTGTTGTCTGATATATATTCGGTAGGGAGTGATGTATTGTATATTTACGGTAGGAAGTATTGTCTTGTATATATTCGGTAGGGAGTGATGTTTGGTATATATTCGGTAGGGAGTGTTGTCTTGTATATATTCGGTAGGGAGTGTTGTCTTGTATATATTCAATTGGGAGTATTTTGTTGTATATATTCGGTAGGGAGTGTTGTCTTGTATATATTCGATAGGTAGTGTTGCCTGGTATATATTCGGTAGGGACTGATGTATGTATATATTCGGTAGGGAGTGTTGTCTGGTATATATTCGGTAGGGAGTGTTGTCTGGTAATGTATTAGGTAGTGAGTGTTGTCTGGTATATATTCGGTAGGGATTGTTGTCTGGTAATGTATTAGGTAGTGAGTGTTGTCTGGTATATATTCGGTAGGGAGTGTTGTCTGGTATATATTCGGTAGGGAGTGATGTCTGGTATATATTCTCTCTTGTATATATTCAATATATAGTGTTGTCTTGTATATATTCGGTAGGGAATGTTGTCTGGTATATATTCAGTAGGGAGTATTTTGTTGTACATATTCGGTAGGGAGTGATGTCTGGTATATATTCGGTAGGGAGTATTGTCTGGTATATATTCGGTAGGGAGTGTTTTCTGGTATATATTCTCTAGGGATTGTTGTCTGGTTTATATTCGGTAGGGAGTGTTGTCTGGTATATATTCGGTAGGGAGTGTTGTCTGGTATATATTCGGTAGGGATTGTTGTCTGGTTTATATTCGGTAGGGAGTGTTGTCTGGTATATATTCGGTAGGGAGTATTGTCTTGTATATATTCGGTAGGGAGTATTGTCTGGTATATATTCGGTAGGGAGTGTTGTCTGGTATATATTCGGTAGGGAGTGTTGTCTTGTATATATTCGGTAGGGAGTATTGTCTTGTATATATACGGTAGGGAGTGTTGTCTTGTATATATACGGTAGGGAGTGTTGTCTTGTATATATTCGGTAGGAAGTATTGTCTTGTATATATTCGGTAGGGAGTGATGTTTGGTATATATTCGGTAGGGAGTGTTGTCTTGTATATATTCGGTAGGGAGTATTGTCTTGTATATAATAACTAATACTAATAGTAACTAATATTCAATGCGATGATTACAATGCCATTTACTAGCTTAAATATCGACATATACACACACATGGCCTGGATTCAATAACGGCGTTGTAGATTATTGGCGTGACAAGTGTCCGTCCTATGAGACACACAGTAGCCTGGGAAATGCACCCATACGCCCCAATTATGTTTTTGTATATTGTAAAGTAGGTATGTAAGACCATATTCTTTCCAGGCAGATTCAACAACAAAAATGATAACACATGTATTGTTTTCTAGTCATCACTTGATTTTACACAGAATAAACACGCGACTTAAAAGGCATTTGGCGAGATACGACCTGGACGTGAGTGTCCCTTCTGGGGAGACCAACGTTTATCAAACTCTGTCGGCATCGTGTTAGGTGAACTTTGTAAACCCGTACACTGTATCATTGGTGACTCATACGGCGACAATGTCTCCGCAGATATATGTATATTATGTGGCGGGCCATGTTTGTTGAATGAACACGACATATCGTATTGGGGCCATCGTGTTGACTTGTTAGGAGACAGGTCGCGATAACTTGCATCTAATTTTCGTTCAGCGGTTGACTCTCTGTCCGTCGGCATCGACGATTTCCTGCCTGTTTCCTTGGAGAAGCTTGGAGCGATATTGATGGCATAAGATTCCCTTGGGCTATTTCTTTTGACATTTGGACTCGGATAGGGATGTTCATACAAAGAGCTAACTTTGTGGCTTTTAAGTCCTCTTTTTGGCACTTCTTCAGATGCTTTGTAATAAGTTGGTGTCCTTGATGAGTTTGAAATGTTCATAGCCATGTAACTGCCACAATTGGATCGGACTTTTGTAAGAGTCGGTCTTGGTTGATATGGAATGCCAGTCATACTCTGGTTTACATTTGTCTCGATTGAGACCTCCTCTAGCGGCGGTGGATACTCGTCAATGTACTCCAATTCACTATCTGATATCGATTCAAATTTATCCCTGGAATTGGCAAACTTAGTGGCGAGATACTCTTCAACCTCGCCCTCATTATAAATATGTTCGTCTTCGTCGTCGTCGTCGTCGTCGTCGTCGTCGTCGTTGGTATCCGTGTCAACCTGTGTGAATTGACGATCGTTTTCGTAAATTGGATCTGTGCTGAATTCGTCCGACACCTGTGAATCGTTGGCATCTTGACTGAAGGTCGTTTCGATGGTTATATCTAGAAGAGGATCGGCCTCTGTTGATGTCACTGTGGTATCTAAGCCTGAAAATAATATATCATTGTATATCATTATTTTGAACATACCCTATTATGCTGATTGCATAGCATTATTTTGAACATACCCTATTATGTTGATTGCATAGCATTATTTTGAACATACCCTATTATGCTGATTGCATAGCATTATTTTGAACATACCCTATTATGCTGATTGTATAGCATTATTTTGAACATACCCTATTATGCTGATTGTATAGCATTATTTTGAACATACCCTATTATGCTGATTGGACACATGGATACAGTGCTCTTCATAAAGTGGAAACTCTACTATTCTGGTCAATGTAAGGATGAATATGAGTACATGAGCACTTGTTTTGTTGATCACTCATCTACACGAGTTTGAAGTAAGACTTACCTGCAGTCTCGTGTGGCCTAACAAACATATATCCTATTGACAGACCTTCCTGGTCAGTATTGTCCATAGCCGAAGTTATCGCAGTGTGCAGAAATCGAAGGCATATGGCCAGGACGATCTGAAATTCATAAAGACTGTTTATGGTAGAATAATAGGCTTGTAAAACACACGAGTTACAATTACGCCATACACATCCTGATCTAGATTTATAATTTATGCTTAGTATTTCGGGTAATTCTCATTTACCTGCTCACTAGGTGCCAGACGCACCCTAGTGAACCTTATATAAATGTAATATAAGTTATGAGTGAAATGATGAATATATTTGAGAACAATTATAAGAACTATAAAAAATTAAAGTGTATGTCTAGTCTCTATTTGTGAATGTGGAGGTAATAACAATGGTTGGTTTATGTACTCTCCCGGTGGTAAGACAGGCAAAACTCTCCCGGTGGTAAGACATGCAAAACTATCCCGGTGGTAAGACAGGCAAAACTCTTCCGGTGGTAAGACAGGTAAAACTCTCCCGGTGGTAAGACAGGCAAAACTCTCCCGGTGGTAACACAGGCAAAACACTCCCGGTGGTAACACATGCAAAACTCCCCAGGAGGTAAGACATGCAAAACTCCCCGGGGAAGTAAGTCATGCAATGCTCACCGTTGGGATGTCATGCAATGCTCCCCGGTAGGTAAGCCATGCAATGCTCCCCGGGAGCTAAGTCATGCAATGCTCCCCGGTAGGTAAGTCATGTAATGCTCCCCGGTAGGTTAGTCATGCAATGCTCCCCGGTAGGTTAGTCATGCAATGCTCCCCGGTGGGTAAGTCATGCAATACTCCCCGGTAGGTAAGCCATGTAATGCTCCCCAGGGAAGTAAGTCATGCAATGCTCTCCGGTAGGTAAGTCATGCAATGCTCCGCTGTAGGTAAGTCATGCAATGCTCCCCAGCGAAGTAAGACATGCAATGCTCCCCGGTAGGTATGTCATGTAATGCTCCCCGATAGGTATGTCATGTAATGCTCCCCGATAGGTATGTCATGCAATGCTCCCCGATAGGTATGTCATGTAATGCTCCCCGGTAGGTATGTCATGTAATGCTCCCCGGTAGGTATGTCATGTAATGCTCCCCGATAGGTATGTCATGTAATGCTCCCCGATAGGTATGTCATGCAATGCTCCCCGGTAGGTAAGTCATGCAATGCTCCCCGGTAGGTAAGTCATGCAATGCTCCCCGGTAGGTAAGTCATGCAATGCTCCCCGGTAGGTATGTCATGCAATGCTCCCCGGTAGGTATGTCATGCAATGCTCCCCGATAGGTAAGTCATGCAATGCTCCCCGGTAGGTAAGTCATGTAATGCTCCCCGGTAGGTATGTCATGCAATGCTCCCCGGTAGGTATGTCATGTAATGCTCCCCGGTAGGTAAGTCATGCAATGCTCCCCGGTAGGTATGTCATGCAATGCTCCCCGGTAGGTATGTCATGTAATGCTCCCCGATAGGTATGTCATGCAATGCTCCCCGATAGGTATGTCATGCAATGCTCCCCGGTAGGTATGTCATGCAATGCTCCCCGGTAGGTAAGTCATGCAATGCTCCCCGGTAGGTATGTCATGCAATGCTCCCATGGGTAAGTCATGCAATGCTCCCGGGAAGTAAGACATGTAATGCTCCCCGGTAGGTAAGTCATGTAATGCTCCCCGGGAGGTAAGTCATGCAATGCTCCCCGGTAGGTAAGTCATGCAATGCTCCCCGGGAAGTAAGTCATGCAATGCTCCCCGGTAGGTAAGTCATGCAATGCTCCCCGGTAGGTAAGTCATGTAATGCTCCCCGGTAGGTATGTCATGCAATGCTCCCCGGGAAGTAAGACATGTAATGCTCCCCGGAGGTAAGTCATGTAATGCTCCCCGGTAGGTAAGTCATGCAATGCTCCCCGGTAGGTATGTCATGTAATGCTCCCCGGTAGGTATGTCATGTAATGCTCCCCGGTAGGTAAGTCATGTAATGCTCCCCGGTAGGTAAGTCATGTAATGCTCCCCGGTAGGTAAGTCATGCAATGCTCCCCGGTAGGTAAGTCATGCAATGCTCCCCGGTAGGTAAGTCATGCAATGCTCCCCGGTAGGTATGTCATGCAATGCTCCCCGGGAAGTAAGTCATGTAATGCTCCCCGGTAGGTATGTCATGCAATGCTCCCCGGTAGGTATGTCATGCAATGCTCCCCGGTAGGTAAGTCATGTAATGCTCCCCGGTAGGTAAGTCATGCAATGCTCCCCGGTAGTAGTCATGCAATGCTCCCGGTAGGTAGTCATGAATGCTCCCCGGTAGGTAGCATGCAATGCTCCCCGGGTAGTCATGTAATGCTCCCCGGTAGGTAAGTCATGAATGCTCCCCGGTAGGTAAGTCATGTAATGCTCCCCGGTAGGTAAGTCATGTAATGCTCCCCGGTAGGTAAGTCATGCAATGCTCCCCGGTAGGTAAGTCATGTAATGCTCCCCGGTAGGTAAGTCATGCAATGCTCCCCGGTAGGTATGTCATGCAATGCTCCCAGGTAGGTAAGTCATGTAATGCTCCCCGGTAGGTATGTCATGAATGCTCCCGGTAGGTAGTCATGTATGTCCCGGTAGTGTCTGCAATGCTCCCCGGTAGGTAAGTCATGTAATGCTCCCCGGTAGGTAAGTCATGCAATGATCCACGGTAGGTATGTCATGCAATGCTCCCTGGTAGGTAAGTCATGTAATGCTTCCCGGTAGGTAAGTCATGCAATGCTCCCCGGTAGGTATGTCATGCAATGCTCCATGGTAGGTATTTCATGTAATGCTCCATGGTAGGTGTGTCATGTAATGCTCCCCGGTATATATGTCATGTAATGCTCCCCGGTAGGTTAGTCATGCAATGCTCCCCGGGAAGTAAGACATGTAATGCTCCCCGGTAGGTATGTCATGTAATGCTCCCCAGTAGGTATGTCATGCAATGCTCCCCGGTAGGTAAGTCATGCAATGCTCCCCGGTAGATAAGTCATGTAATGCTCCCCGGTAGGTATGTCATGGAATGCTCCCCGGGATGTAAGATATGTAATGCTCCCCGGTAGGTATGTCATGCAATGCTCCCCGGGAGGTAAGACATGTAATGCTCCCCGGTATGTATGTCATGCAATGCTCCCCGGTAGATATGTCATGCAATGCTCCCCGGTAGGTATGTCATGCAATGCTCCCCGGGAAGTAAGTCATGTAATGCTCCCCGGTAGGTATGTCATGCAATGCTCCCCGGTAAGTAAGACATGTAATGCTCCCCGGTAGGTATGTCATGCAATGCTCCCCGGTAGGTATGTCATGCAATGCTCCCCGGGAAGTAGACATGTAATGCTCCACGTAGGTAAGTCATGCAATGCTCCCCGGTAGGTATGTCAGCAATGCTCCCGGTAGGTAGGTCATGCAATGCTCCCCGGTAGGTATGTCATGCAATGCTCCCCGGTAGGTATGTCATGCAATGCTCCCCGGTAGGTATGTCATGCAATGCTCCCCGGTAGGTATGTCATGCAATGCTCCCCGGTAGGTATGTCATGCAATGCTCCCCGGTAGGTATGTCATGCAATGCTCCCCGTGTGTTGTGTGGTGTAAGTCATGTAATGCTCCACGGTAGGTATGTCATGCAATGCTCCCCGGTAGGTATGTCATGTAATGCTCCCCGGTAGGTATGTCATGTAATGCTCCCCGGTAGGTATGTCATGCTGTGTGGTTTTGAATGCTCCCCGGTAGGTATGTCATGCAATGCTCCACGATAGGTATGTCATACAATGCTCCCCGATAGGTATGTCATGCAATGCTCCCCGATAGGTATGTCATGTAATGCTCCCCGGTAAGTAAGTCATGCAATGCTCCCCGATAGGTATGTCATGTAATGCTCCCGGGTAGGTAAGTCATGCAATGCTCCCCAGGGAAGTAAGACATGCAATGCTCCACGGTAGGTAAGTCATGCAAAGCTCCACAGGGAAGTAAGTCATGCAATGCTCCCCGGTAGGTAAGTCATGCAATGCTCCCCGATAGGTATGTCATGTAATGCTCCCCGGTAGGTATGTCATGCAATGCTCCCCGGTAGGTATGTCATGCAATGCTCCCCGGTAGGTAAGTCATGCAATGCTCCCCGGTAGGTAAGTCATGCAATGCTCCCAGGGAGGTAAGTCATGCAATGCTCCCCAGGGAAGTAAGACATGCAATGCTCCGCGGTAGGTAAGTCATGCAATGCTCCCCGATAGGTATGTCATGCAATGCTCCCCGATAGGTATGTCATGCAATGCTCCTCGGGAAGTAAGTCATGCAATGCTCCCCGGGAAGTAAGTCATGCAATGCTCCCCGGGAAGTAAGACATGTAATGCTCCCCGGTAGGTATGTCATGCAATGCTCCCCGATAGGTATGTCATGCAATGCTCCCCGTGAAGTAAGACATGTAATGCTCCCCGGTAGGTATGTCATGCAATGCTCCCCGGTAGGTATGTCATGCAATGCTCCCCGGTAGGTATGTCATGCAATGCTCCCCGGGAAGTAAGACATGTAATGCTCCCCGGTAGGTATGTCATGCAATGCTCCCCGATAGGTATGTCATGCAATGCTCCCCGGTAGGTATGTCATGCAATGCTCCCCGGTAGGTAAGTCATGCAATGCTCCCCGGGAGGTAAGACATGTAATGCTCCCCGGTAGGTAAGTCATGCAATGCTCCCCGGTAGGTATGTCATGCAATGCTCCCCGGTAGGTAAGTCATGCAATGCTCCCCGGTAGGTAAGTCATGTAATGCTCCCCGGTAGGTATGTCATGCAATGCTCCCCGGTAGGTAAGTCATGCAATGCTCCCCGGTAGGTAAGTCATGTAATGCTCCCCGGTAGGTAAGTCATGCAATGCTCCCCGGTAGGTAAGTCATGTAATGCTCCCCGGTAGGTATGTCATGTAATGCTCCCCGGTAGGTAAGTCATGCAATGCTCCCCGGTAGGTAAGTCATGTAATGCTCCCCGGTAGGTTAGTCATGCAATGCTCCCCGGTAGGTAAGTCATGTAATGCTCCCCGGTAGGTATGTCATGCAATGCTCCCTGGTAGGTATGTCATGTAATGCTCCCTGGTAGGTAGTATGTATGCTCCCGGTAGGTAAGCATGAATGCTCCCCGGTAGGTGTCATGTAATGCTCCGGTAGGTAGTCATGTAATGCTCCATGGTAGGTATGTCATGTAATGCTCCCCGGTATGTATGTCATGTAATGCTCCCCGGTAGGTTAGTCATGCAATGCTCCCCGGGAAGTAAGACATGTAATGCTCCCCGGTAGGTATGTCATGTAATGCTCCCCAGTAGGTATGTCATGCATGTGGTGTGTGATGCTCCCCGGTAGGTAAGTCATGTAATGCTCCCCGGTAGGTATGTCATGGAATGCTCCCCGGGATGTAAGATATGTAATGCTCCCCGGTAGGTATGTCATGCAATGCTCCCCGGGAGGTAAGACATGTAATGCTCCCCGGTATGTATGTCATGCAATGCTCCCCGGTAGGTATGTCATGCAATGCTCCCCGGTAGGTATGTCATGTAATGCTCCCCGGGAAGTAAGACATGTAATGCTCCCCGGTAGGTATGTCATGCAATGCTCCCCGGTAGGTATGTCATGTAATGCTCCCCGGTAGGTATGTCATGTAATGCTCCCCGGTAGGTATGTCATGCAATGCTCCCCGGGAAGTAAGACATGTAATGCTCACGTAGGTAGTCATGCAATGCTCCCCGTAGGTATGTCAAGCAATGCTCCCCGGTAGTAGGTCATGCAATGCTCCCGGTAGGTATGTCATGCAATGCTCCCCGGTAGGTATGTCATGCAATGGCCCCCGGTAGGTATGTCATGCAATGCTCCCCGGTAGGTATGTCATGCAATGCTCCCCGGTAGGTATGTCATGCAATGCTCCCCGGTAGGTATGTCATGCAATGCTCCCCGGTAGGTATGTCATGCAATGCTCCCCGGTAGGTAAGTCATGTAATGCTCCCCGGGATGTAAGTCATGTAATGCTCCACGGTAGGTATGTCATGCAATGCTCCCCGGTAGGTATGTCATGCAATGCTCCCCGGTAGGTATGTCATGCAATGCTCCCCGATAGGTATGTCATGCAATGCTCCCCGATAGGTATGTCATGTAATGCTCCCCGGTAAGTAAGTCATGCAATGATCCCCGATAGGTATGTCATGTAATGCTCCCGGGTAGGTAAGTCATGCAATGCTCCCCAGGGAAGTAAGACATGCAATGCTCCATGGTAGGTAAGTCATGCAAAGCTCCACAGGGAAGTAAGTCATGCAATGCTCCCCGGTAGGTAAGTCATGCAATGCTCCCCGATAGGTATGTCATGTAATGCTCCCCGGTAGGTATGTCATGCAATGCTCCCCGGTAGGTATGTCATGCAATGCTCCCCGGTAGGTAAGTCATGCAATGCTCCCCGGGAGGTATGTCATGCAATGCTCCCCGGTAGGTAAGTCATGCAATGCTCCCCGGTAGGTAAGTCATGTAATGCTCCCCGGTAGGTAAGTCATGCAATGCTCCCCGGTAGGTATGTCATGCAATGCTCCCGGATGTATGTCATGTATGGTCCCCGGTAGGTAAGTCATGTAATTATCCCCGGTAGGTATGTCATGCAATGCTCCCAGGTAGGTAGGTCATGCAATGCTCCCCGGGAGGTAAGTCATGCAATGCTCCCCGGGAAGTAAGTCATGCAATGCTCCTCGATAGGTAAGTCATGCAATGCTCCCCGGTAGGTAAGACATGCAATGCTCCCCGGGAAGTAAGACATGTAATGCTCCCCGGTAGGTAA
>CM026404.1:41369107-41389264 GCA_014843695.1 Archivesica marissinica | reverse complement strand
ATTGTATGTGTAATGTACTAGGTAACTAACAATGTATGTGTAATGTACTAGGTAGCAACAATGTATGTGTAATGTACTAGGTAGCTAACAATGTATGTGTAATGTACTAGGTAACTAACAATGTATGTGTAATGTACTAGGTAGCTAACAATGTATGTGTAATGTACTAGGTAGCTAACAATGTATGTGTAATGTACTAGGTAGCTAACAATGTATGTGTAATGTACTAGGTAACTAACAATGTATGTGTAATGTACTAGGTAGCTAACAATGTATGTGTAATGTACTAGGTAACTAACAATGTATGTGTAATGTACTAGGTAGCTAACATTGTATGTGTAATGTACTAGGTAGCTAACATTGTATGTGTAATGTACTAGGTAACTAACATTGTATGTGTAATGTACTAGGTAACTAATATTGTATGTGTAATGTACTTGGTAACTAACATTGTATGTGTAATGTACTAGGTAACTAACATTGTATGTGTAATGTACTAGGTAACTAATATTGTATGTGTAATGTACTAGGTAACTAACATTGTATGTGTAATGTACTAGGTAACTAACATTGTATGTGTAATGTACTAGGTAGCTAACAATATATGTGTAATGTACTAGGTAGTTAACAATGTATGTGTAATGTACTAGGTAACTAACAATGTATGTGTAATGTACTTGGTAACTAACCGTGTATGTGTAATGTACTAGGTAACTAATATTGTATGTGTAATGTACTATGCAGCTAACAATGTATGTGTAATATACTAGGTAGCTAAAAATGTATGTGTAATGTACTAGGTAACTAACATTGTATGTGTAATGTAATAGGTAGCTAACAATGTATGTGTAATGTACTAGGTAGCTAACAGTGTATGTGTAATGTACTAGGTAGCTAACAATGTATGTGTAATGTACTAGGTAGCTAACAATGTATGTGTAGTGTACTAGGTAGCTATCAATGTGTGTGTAATGTACTAGGTAGCTAACAATGTATGTGTAATGTACTAGGTAGCTAACAATATATGTGTAATGTACTAGGTAACTAACAATGTATGTGTAATGTACTATGTAACTAACATTGTATGTGTAATGTACTATGTAACTAACATTGTATGTGTAATGTACTAGGTAGCTAACAATGTATGTGTAATGTACTAGGTAGCTAACAATGTATGTGTAATGTATTAGGTAACTAACATTGTATGTGTAATGTACTAGGTAACTAACATTGTATGTGTAATGTACTAGGTAGCTAACAATGTATGTGTAATGTACTAGGTAATTAAAAATGTATGTGTAATGTACTATGTAACTAACATTGTATGTGTAATGTACTAGGTAGCTAACAATGTATGTGTAATGTACTAGGTAACTAACAATGTATGTGTAATGTACTAGGTAGCTAACAATGTATGTGTAATGTACTAGGTAGCTAACAATGTATGTGTAATGTACTAGGTAGCTAACAATGTATGTGTAATGTACTAGGTAGCTAACAATGTATGTGTAATGTACTAGGTAACTAACATTGTATGTGTAATGTACTAGGTAACTAACATTGTATGTGTAATGTACTAGGTAACTAACATTGTATGTGTAATGTACTAGGTAACTAACATTGTATGTGTAATGTACTAGGTAACTAATATTGTATGTGTAATGTACTTGGTAACTAACATTGTATGTGTAATGTACTAGGTAACTAACAATGTATGTGTAATGTACTAGGTAACTAACATTGTATGTGTAATGTACTAGGTAACTAACATTGTATGTGTAATGTACTAGGTAGCTAACAATGTATGTGTAATGTACTAGGTAACTAACATTGTATGTGTAATGTACTAGGAAACTAACATTGTATGTGTAATGTACTAGGTAGCTAACAATGTATGTGTAATGTACTAGGTAGCTAACAATGTATGTGTAATGTACTAGGTAGCTAACAATGTATGTGTAATGTACTAGGTAGCTAACAATGTATGTGTAATGTACTAGGTAGCTAACAATGTATGTGTAATGTACTAGGTAGCTAACAATGTATGTGTAATGTACTAGGTAGCTAACAATGTATGTGTAATGTACTAGGTAGCTAACAATGTATGTGTAATGTACTAGGTAACTAACAATGTATGTGTAATGTACTAGGTAACTAACATTGTATGTGTAATGTACTAGGTAACTAACAATGTATGTGTAATGTACTAGGTAGCTAACATTGTATGTGTAATGTACTAGGTAACTAACATTGTATGTGTAATGTACTAGGCAGCTACAATGTATGTGTAATGTACTAGGTAGCTAACAATGTATGTGTAATGTACTAGGTAGCTAACAATGTGTGTGTAATGTACTAGGTAGCTAACAATGTATGTGTAATGTACTAGGTAGCTAACAATATATGTGTAATGTACTAGGTAACTAACAATGTATGTGTAATGTACTATGTAACTAACATTGTATGTGTAATGTACTTAGTAGCTAACAATGTATGTGTAATGTACTCGGTAACTAACATTGTATGTGTAATGTACTAGGTAGCTAACAATGTATGTGTAATGTACTAGGTAACTAACAATGTATGTGTAATGTACTAGGTAGCTAACAATGTATGTGTAATGTACTAGGTAACTAACAATGTATGTGTAATGTACTAGCTAACAATGTATGTGTAATGTACTAGGTAACTAACAATGTATGTGTAATGTACTAGGTAGCTAACAATGTATGTGTAATGTACTAGGTAACTAACATTGTATGTGTAATGTACTAGCTAACAATGTATGTGTAATGTACTAGGTAACTAACAATGTATGTGTAATGTACTTGGTAACTAACCTTGTATGTGTAATGTACTAGCTAACAATGTATGTGTAATGTACTCGGTAACTAACAATATATGTGTAATGTACTTGGTAACTAACCTTGTATGTGTAATGTACTTGGTAATTAACAATGTATGTGTAATGTACTAGGTAACTAACAATGTATGTGTAATGTACTAGGTAGCTAACAATGTATGTGTAATGTACTAGGTAACTAACAATGTATGTGTAATGTACTATGTAACTAACATTGTATGTGTAATGTACAATGTAGCTAACAATGTATGTGTAATGTACTAGGTAACTAACATTGTATGTGTAATGTACTAGGTAACTAACATTGTATGTGTAATGTACTAGGTAGCTAACAATGTATGTGTAATGTACTAGGTAACTTACAATGTATGTGTAATGTACTATGTAACTAACATTGTATGTGTAATGTACTAGGTAGCTAACAATGTATGGGTAATGTACTAGGTAGCTAACAATGTATGTGTAATGTACTAGGTAACTAACATTGTATGTGTAATGTACTAGGTAACTAACATTGTATGTGTAATGTACTAGGTAGCTAACAATGTATGTGTAATGTACTAGGTAACTAACAATGTATGTGTAATGTACTAGGTAACTAACAATGTATGTGTAATGTACTAGGTAGCTAACAATGTATGTGTAATGTACTAGGTAACTAACATTGTATGTGTAATGTACTAGGTAACTAACATTGTATGTGTAATGTACTAGGTAGCTAACAATGTATGTGTAATGTACTAGGTAGCTAACAATGTATGTGTAATGTACTAGGTAACTAACATTGTATGTGTAATGTACTAGGTAACTAACATTGTATGTGTAATGTACTAGGTAGCTAACAATGTGTGTGTAATGTACTAGGTAACTAACAATGTATGTGTAATGTACTAGGTAACTAACAATGTATGTGTAATGTACTAGGTAGCTAACAATGTATGTGTAATGTACTAGGTAACTAACAATGTATGTGTAACACAAAAAATGTACTAGGTAACTAACATTGTATGTGTAATGTACTTGGTAACTAACCGTGTATGTGTAATGTACTAGGTAACTAATATTGTATGTGTAATGGACTAGGTAGCTAACAATGTATGTGTAATGTACTTGGTAACTAACATTGTATGTGTAATGTACTAGGAAACTAACATTGTATGTGTAATGTACTAGGTAGCTAACAATGTATGTGTAATGTACTAAGTAGTTAACAATGTATGTGTAATGTACTAGGTAACTAACAATGTATGTGTAATGTACTTGGTAACTAACCGTGTATGTGTAATGTACTAGGTAACTAATATTGTATGTGTAATGTACTATGCAGCTAACAATGAATGTGTAATATACTAGGTAGCTAAAAATGTTTGTGTAATGTACTAGGTAACTAACATTGTATGTGTAATGTAATAGGTAGCTAACAATGTATGTGTAATGTACTAGGTAGCTAACAGTGTATGTGTAATGTACTAGGTAGCTAACAATGTATGTGTATTGTACTAGGTAGCTAACAATGTATGTGTAATGTACTAGGTAACTAACAATGTATGTGTAATGTACTTGGTAACTAACATTGTATGTGTAATGTACTAGGTAACTAACATTGTATGTGTAATGTACTAGGCAGCTACAATGTATGTGTAATGTACTAGGTAGCTAACAATGTATGTGTAGTGTACTAGGTATCTATCAATGTGTGTGTAATGTACTAGGTAGCTAACAATGTATGTGTAATGTACTAGGTAACTAACAATATATGTGTAATGTACTAGGTAACTAACAATGTATGTGTAATGTACTATGTAACTAACATTGTATGTGTAATGTACTTAGTAGCTAACAATGTATGTGTAATGTACTCGGTAACTAACATTGTATGTGTAATGTACTAGGTAGCTAACAATGTATGTGTAATGTACTCGGTAATTAACAATGTATGTGTAATGTATTAGGTAGCTAACAATGTATGTGCAATGTACTCGATAACTAACAATGTATGTGTAATGTACTAGCTAACAATGTATGTGTAATGTACTCGGTAACTAACAATGTATGTGTAATGTATTAGGTAGCTAACAATGTATGTACAATGTACTCGGTAACTAACATTGTATGTGTAATGTACTAGCTAACAATGTATGTGTAATGTACTCGGTAACTAACAATGTATGTGTAATGTACTTGGTAACTAAGCTTGTATGTGTAATGTACTAGCTAACAATGTATGTGTAATGTACTCGGTAACTAACAATATATGTGTAATGTACTCGGTAACTAACAATGTATGTGTAATGTACTAGATAGCTAACAATGTATGTGTAATGTACTAGGTAGCTAACAATGTATGTGTAATGTACTAGGTAACTAACAATGTATGTGTAATGTACAAGGTAGCTAACAATGTATGTGTAATGTACTAGGTAACTAACATTATATGTGTAATGTACTAGGTAACTAACAACGTATGCGTAATGTACTAGCTAACTAACATTGTATGTGTAATGTACTAAATAGCTAAAAATATATGTGTAATGTACTAGGTAACTAACAATGTATGTGTAATGTACTATGTAACTAACATTGTATGTGTAATGTACTTAGTAGCTAACAATGTATGTGTAATGTACTCGGTAACTAACATTGTATGTGTAATGAACTAGGTAGCTAACAATATATGTGTAATGTACTCGGTAACTAACAATGTATGTGTAATGTATTAGGTAGCTAACAATATATGTGCAATGTATTCGATAACTAACAATGTATGTGTAATGTACTAGCTAACAATGTATGTGTAATGTACTCGGTAACTAACAATGTATGTGTAATGTATTAGGTAGCTAACAATGTATGTGCAATGTACTTGGTAACTAACAATGTATGTGTAATGTTCTATGTAACTAACATTGTACGTGTAATGTACTAGGTAGCTAACAATGTATGTGTAATGTACTAGGTAACTAACAATGTATGTGTAATGTACTAGGTAACTAACAATGTATGTGTAATGTACAAGGTAGCTAACAATGTAAGTGTAATGTACTAGGTAACTAACAATGTATGTGTAATGTATTAGGTAGCTAACATTGTATGTGTAATGTACTAGGTAACTAACATTGTATGTGTAATGTACTAGGTAGCTAACAATGTATGTGTAATGTACTAGGTAACTTACAATGTATATGTAATGTACTATGTAACTAACAGTGTATGTGTAATGTACTAGGTAGCTAACAATGTATGTGTAATGTACTAGGTAGCTAACAATGTATGTGTAATGTACTAGGTAACTAACAATGTATGTGTAATGTACTCGGTAACTAACATTGTATGTGTAATGTACTAGGTAACTAACATTGTATGTGTAATGTACTAGGCAGCTACAATGTATGTGTAATGTACTAGGTAGCTAACAATGTCTGTGTAGTGTACTAGGTAGCTATCAATGTGTGTAATGTACTAGGTAGCTAACAATGTATGTGTAATGTACTAGGTAGCTAACAATATATGTGTAATGTACTAGGTAACTAACAATATATGTGTAATGTACTATGTAACTAACATTGTATGTGTAATGTACTTAGTAGCTAACAATGTATGTGTAATGTACTCGGTAACTAACATTGTATGTGTAATGTACTAGGTAGCTAACAATGTATGTGTAATGTACTCGGTAACTAACAATGTATGTGTAATGTATTAGGTAGCTAACAATGTATGTGCAATGTACTCGATAACTAACAATGTATGTGTAATGTACTAGCTAACAATGTATGTGTAATGTACTCGGTAACTAACAATGTATGTGTAATGTATTAGGTAGCTAACAATGTATGTGCAATGTACTCGGTAACTAACATTGTATGTGTAATGTACTCGGTAACTAACAATGTATGTGCAATGTACTTGGTAACTAAGGTTGTATGTGTAATGTACTAGCTAACAATGTATGTGTAATGTACTCGGTAACTAACAATATATGTGTAATGTACTTGGTAACTAACCTTGTATGTGTAATGTACTTGGTAATTAACAATGTATGTGTAATGTACTCGGTAACTAACAATGTATGTGTAATGTACTAGGTAGCTAACAATGTATGTGTAATGTACTAGGTAACTAACAATGTATGTGTAATGTACTAGGTAACTAACATTGTATGTGTAATGTACTAGGTAACTAACAATGTATGTGTAATGTACTTGGTAACGAACCTTGTATGTGTAATGTACTAGGTAACTATTATTGTATGTGTAATATACTATGCAGCTAACAATGTATGTGTAATCTACTAGGTAACTAACATTGTATGTGTAATGTACTAGGTAACTAACAATGTATGTGTAATGTACTTGGTAACTAACCTTGTATGTGTAATGTACTAGGTAACTAATATTGTATGTGTAATGTACTATGCAGCTAACAATGTATGTGTAATGTACTAGGTAGCTAACAATGTATGTGTAATGTACTAGGTAACTAACATTGTATGTGTAATGTACTAGGTAGCTAACAATGTATGTGTAATGTACTAGGTAGCTAACAGTGTATGTGTAATGTACTAGGTAGCTAACAATTTATGTGTAATGTACTAGGTATCTAACATTATATGTGTAATGTACTAGGTAACTAACATCGTATGCGTAATGTACTAGCTAACTAATATTGTATGTGTAATGTACTAAATAACTAACAATATATGTGTAATGTACTAGGTAACTAACAATGTATGTGTAATTTACTATGTAACTAACATTGTATGTGTAATGTACTATGTAACTAACATTGTATGTTTAATGTACTAGGTAGCTAACAATGTATGTGTAATGTACTAGGTAACTAACAATGTATGTGTAATGTACTAGGTAACTAACAATGTATGTGTAATGTACAAGGTAGCTAACAATGTATGTGTAATATACTAGGTAACTAACATTGTATGTGTAATGTACTAGGTAACTAACATTGTATGTGTAATGTACTAGGTAGCTAACAATGTATGTGTAATGTACTAGGTAACTTAAAATGTATGTGTAATGTACTAGGTAGCTAACAATGTATGTGTAATGTACTAGGTAACTAACAATGTATGTGTAATGTACTATGTAACTAACATTGTATGTGTAATGTACTAGGTAATTAACAATGTATGTGTAATGTACTAAGTAGCTAACAATGTATGTTTAATGTACTAGGTAGCTAACAATGTATGTGTAATGTACTAGGTAACTAACAATGTATGTGTAATGTACTAGGTAACTAACAATGTATGTGTAATGTACAAGGTAGCTAACAATGTATGTGTAATATACTAGGTAACTAACATTGTATGTGTAATGTACTAGGTAACTAACATTGTATGTGTAATGTACTAGGTAGCTAACAATGTATGTGTAATGTACTAGGTAACTTAAAATGTATGTGTAATGTACTAGGTAGCTAACAATGTATGTGTAATGTACTAGGTAACTAACAATGTATGTGTAATGTACTATGTAACTAACATTGTATGTGTAATGTACTAGGTAATTAACAATGTATGTGTAATGTACTAAGTAGCTAACAATGTATGTGTAATGTACTAGGTAACTAACATTGTATGTGTAATGTACTAGGTAACTAACATTGTATGTGTAATGTACTAGGTAGCTAACAATGTATGTGTAATGTACTAGGTAACTAACAATGTATGTGTAATGTACTATGTAACTAACATTAGCAGCAGGGGGTGAGTAACAAAATAAATGGGACTCTTTTTTATTAAAATAAAGCTCTCCAACTCGTTCTAATTCCCAAATAATCGAATTTGGGGGGTTAAAATATCGACCTAAATTTGTTATTATATTATAACCAAAACGATGAGGAATATACCCAACTAATTGGAATATTATGTCAACATTCTTCGACACATTTTACTCAGCAGGGGGGGTGAGTAACAAAATCAATGGGAGCCTCGGCGCCCCCCGTTGAGCCCTCCCTCCATGTTCCGGGTGAACAGACCTCTTAATTTGGGCCGAGGAGGCTCCCAGCCCCATTTCAGACAGCCAAAAAACACCCATATATGAGCCAGGGGACGGCCCACAACCCTCGCCGGCCCAGGGCTCTCAGACACTACGTGCCAAAACAGATATGACAAACCACTTACCTGTCGGGGGTGAATCTCAATGATTATTAAGCCTTTTGGTCGTGCCCCGGACGCCAACGCAGCTCTCACCATCCGCTGACGAGCGAATATCAATCGGGTATAAAAAAGGGCGAATATCAATCGGACATAAAAGGACGAGCCGTTCGAATCCGTACTACAAAATGGAAAGCCCTAGTCTAGTCAAATGGTCCATTTAAAGGGGGAAGTGAGTTAACGGAGTGAGTGGTAAACTTGTGTCGAAAAATCGAGCGCTATAGTCAAATGGTGCGGGAAATAATCGAAATTGGGGGGTTAAAATATCGACCTAAAATTGTTATCGAAGAATATACCCTCGGAAATAAATATATATAATAAAAAAATAACGTAATCAACGCAAAAAAAAAGATTCTTAAATAATATCTCTTATATTAGAAATATTATTTAAGAACCACTTTTTCCCCTTAAGTCGAAAATGTTTAATATTCTGGAGCACTAGGGATTGCTCGAGGCGTGTAATTGGGAGGACTTTCACGTTCGAGAGGACCTCCCCACATACATAAACACACTACGCGCTTAGTTGTTTTAACACTTTTTTTCTCTCGTCCGATCTACCGTCAGCGATTAATTTATCGATGTTGGCCTTCGATAATACATCGGGAGATGCTCTACATTTAGTTCGGATATCCTCTTTTAAGGATTGGTATCGATCCCATTCTTCGCATACTATTTTAAATTCAGGGTCGGATATTACGTTATCCCGAATAGCTTCGCTTATTATGAGATCGATACTGTTTTTCTTAGATTGGGCGGCAATCGCTATACGATCGTGTTTTTTACTTTTATTTTCTAGATGGCTTACGACTTTTCTTCCTACCATGCATAAAAGTCCGCTAGCCGCGGCAGCTACACCCAATCCTATAGCTATCGGAGTTCCTACGATCGTCGTTGTTATAGTAACGCTTCCGACTCCGCTAACTATAGAACCCGTAGCGAATATTGTATTAGCTCCTTCGACGATATTCGCTAATCGTTTATATTTTTTAGATATAGTTACCCGATTATTACGTTCGTTATGTAGTAAGGTTTGAATCTCTACGATTCTAAAAATCGAGGGATCTACATTAATCTCTTCCGTTATAGGTATAGTTGGGTATAACGCCATCTTTTTTCTTACTCTTTCATATTATAAATCTAGTTCAACTATTATAGCTACAACACTAATAGCGTCTAACGGTCTAGCCGAAGTCGTTATAAAGTTTATAACATTACCCGCCATCACTTCAATAGGATTAGCAAAAACTATATACGCCGATCGAACGTCCTTAATTTTTGTAATACTTTCTTTTTGTGTAATTCCGTTAATTACGGGATGTACCGTAATCGTATCTAAACCATCACCTCCGCTACCAGTTTTTATGGAAGAAATAGACATGCGTAAAATTCTACCCGCTATAGTCATAGGGTATCCGGAATATTTATTATTAGCGCTATTACCGAATGCCCATCCAAATACATCGCGTAAAGGATCCCTTTCCTCGGCCCATATAGTAATAATATCTTTTTTAGGTTTATTTAATATAGTTGACGTTACGGCAATTAATCCGTCTAAGTGTTTTTCTAGAGCATTTAATTTACGAGTATCCGAATCGGGTTTATTTAATATAGTCGACGTTACGGTAACTAATCCGTTTAATTGTTTTTCTATACTATTTAATTTAGCCGATTCGGATTTATCTAATATATTTGACGACGTTATGGCTATAAATTTATTTAATCGTTTTTCTAGATCATTTAATTTACCGTTATCTTTAATATATTCTTTATGACTACCCAGCCCGTAAATACTCATTTTACTTCGAGTACTACGGAGATCGGAAATTCGTGATTGTCTAACTTTCTTCCGTTATCATCTCTGATAGTAATATCCAATTCGTTAATACAACCGCGTTCCAAATGTTTGAATTCTGGATTAGGATAATCTATAACAACGGGTTCCCCGAAGAAAGCATTTCCCGCGTCTATTATCTTAAGGAGTGTACTCGGAGCTCCATCACATACGTTATACGACGTATTTAATTGTTCTAAGTGCACTCGAATAGTTTTAGTTAAGGCAAAACTTACCGGTTTTTCGCCGACGTATATACCGGGTTCCAACCAACCTTTATTAGCGTTATACGTTTTAAATATACCTAGTATGTCATACATACCAGGTGTCATAGTTATTTTTTCGCGTTTGACATTTAGGGTTGCGATTCCATTAGATTTACAAATGCTGATACTCGCGAAGTCGGTAAATTCTGTATCTATAAATGTTTGTAAATCCTCGAAATTCCATAAACCCGGTGATAATTTTACCGCGGTTACAGTACTCTCTTTTAGGTACCCAAATCCTTCGTTTATGATCGTATTATACCAACCGACCGTAAGTGTTATTGATCTAAGGCCAACGCGTAGATCCCCGCCGCGGTTATCAATATATTGTTGGAGGCTTGTGGCCTCACCCCTTTGAACATCGGTGATTGTTTGAAACATAGTTATAATAAAATATGGCTAATACTTTAAATAGAACTTTTGGCTATAATCCTTCGGTTACTTATAAAACCGGCGGTGTATATAAACGCCAGCTTGAGGCCGTGAACCTAACCACCCTGATGATCACGGTCGGCCCGAACGAGGTCTTCTACACCGAGGTTACGAATATCTGGCGAAAATACAGGCTACCTCCTGTCAAGACGGACACCGTAGCGCAGGCTTGGAACAACACACCGATGCAGTTTTGGCAGAATCAGCTCAACTTCGCCATGTGGTGTGCCACGACCGGTTGCGGTGTGTCGTTCGAAGACCATCTGAACGGTGTAGGTGCCCAAAACGAACCGCTGATGCAATCGGTCTATATCTTCCACGTCTACTATACTATTAGGAGGATTTTAGACGAATTACGAGTCTCGCTACCGCAGGATAATAATTTCGATCCCTTCTCAAATACGTACGACAGACGGGCCTATGAGCGGATATGCGCAGAGTTTGACGTAAGTCCGATGACCGACTGGCGGCAGAAGAGCTACCAGAACAGCAACGGGCTCGGTGATGTCTACACCCTAAGTCACAGCACGAGGGCGCGGACGAGCATGGCAGACCACGCACAAATATTATCGGTCAATGTCGGTAATTTAGATCGGTCGTCAGCGACCTTCGGTCCTGAGGTCCCCGGTGAGTTTCATACGCCTTTCCTAGCTAAAGCATATTACGCTCCTCCGGTGAAAGCTCATATTGATCATATTCTGCAGGATCCGGGCGTAGACGGCGCCTGGAGCACATTTGTGCTAGATAAGTCAAACGGGTTCACCCGGGCCGGTGTTTCCCGCCTGAATGATTCAATCCGGACCTATGTCTGGGCTCTCCTGGGAGCCCAGTCACAGACGAGGTCCTGCATCGTGGGAGTGGGCACGGCATTTGACGCACAGAAGCAGTTTCTAGCGAATGTCGAGGACGCCATAAACTCCCCGGTGGACATCCCATCGGCAATCATGCGGTACCAAGACGTTCTTCAGTATGCGAAGAGTCAGGTAGATTTCGTCTTCGGCCACAGCCTCTCTCTACATGGCCCCGAGTGACATGTTGCTGCGAATCGATCATCGGGCCGGATACAACAATGAAATCGTGATAGCTAGCTCCAACATGTCCTTAGGTCACAATGACGATGTCAACGAGGTGGCTGTCATACCAACAACTCACGGGAGCTTCTCCGCCGGTCCGCTTCATCAAAAGATTGCCGAGCCGGAACCAGGCCCACCGGCAGCGGTTCCCACGGGAACGACTGATGAAGAACAGCATGAAGATGAGAAAAATGCGCTCATTGTGGTTGGCGTCATCTAAGGGTTGGCAATTCTTTGGCTATTACCCTAGTAATGTACTAACCTAGGCCGCGCCAGGCTGCAACATACAGTAGCCCGCCGACGGCAACGACCAGTGCCCATATATTTTCTGAGAGCCACCCCGCCGTCTTGCTCAAGAAGGTGAGGAGCCAGGAGGCAATGCCACCGATATTGCCAGGAAGCGCTGCCGCAGCCTTTCCGGCGAGTTTTGCCAGTGCCCTACCAAAATATTTCAACACCTTTTTAGCCCACTCCTTGATGCCCTCCTTAGCGGGAACCGCTGCAGCGGCCCCCGCAGCACCCCCGCCTGTAAGAGCCAGCACAAGCGTACTCACAATAAACCCGAGTGCAGTCATAATGCTTACTAGTGTGACGCCCTGCTCTCTGAACAACGTGCGAAGACGCTCGCCGAGCGTGGTGTCCTCATGGAGGACCCGTGATATAGTTTCGCGGATCCGATTAATTTGTGTACGGAGCGCCTCCCGGTTGGCAGAGGCGGCCCCCAAGCGGGCTGCTCTTTCATCCTGCAACCCCTGCAGACGCTCAGTGATCCGCCGCTTATCGTGTGTTGTGTCGGCCTCGGCTAGTTTCCTTTTTTCTAGCGCTATATGTTCATCGAGTTCCGTCAATTTGGCGAGGTTGTTGGTTAGCTCGCCCCGGACCGTCTGCATGGTTTTATTAAGCCCGCGGAGTTCACGAAGGTTTAACGGCGGATCATCCATTGTGCTGAGTATGTCTTCTATCTGATTATCGGTGAACGTCGTCTCCACTGTGCGAATAACATCGGTGGCGACTTGCGGGATCTCGTTGAGTTCAACTGTTTCTATTTTGTCTGCTGCTCCACCTAGCTCAGTGGTAGCTGCATGGAGGGCCTCTACTGCCCGGGCGGATATAATTGTTTTACCTCGCACCCAATCCGTGAATCCAAGCTCGTCTCTGATGATTTGGCCGCCACCTCGCTTCCCGGCAATGGTATTTAATGAGAGTGGCTCGCCGGTGCGGGCATTGACAATCTCGATGTTAGAGGCGGATTTCAAGTGCAATCTACCGTACCGATTCAATTCAAACTTGGAGTAGTCACGGCCAACCGACGGGACCATGCCTTTTTCTGCCAGTTCGCCGTAGTAGGCATCTACGGCGGATCCGAGCAGTTCCTGACTAAGAGGCCCGATGGCCCCCCCCCAGGAGTGACATTTTCGTACGCCTGCGTCCCGCCAGGCAACATACCGGTATCATAGGTGTCTTCTACATCATCGTCGTGTACGAAATCATATCCATATCAATGTCTGCCATCGTATTGAAGGCTACCACATTTGGGTTCAATATTGTAATGGCTTCAACTCAATACGGACGCAAACTTAATCCATACCGCAGGCTGCGGGAGCCCCTCGGGGCAAAGGGCATAAGACAGAGCGTGGTCATTACGAACAACCCCTCGACGATTGACCAGAACCAGCAGCTCTTGGTCCGCTTCCCCAACCTTGGAGCTAACGACGTGATTGTGCCAGGGACCGTTCGCCTCGCTTTCACCATCTCACTGACGTCGACAGAGGTAAATCGAACCGTCGTCCAGAACCTGGGCCGCGCCATAGTCAAGAAAACGACTATCAAAATCAGTGGTAATGAGATTATGTCTATCGATGACTCCGATGTCTACTACTGTTACCAAGATCTCTGGAAGACTGCACAAGAGCGCGAAAATGCGGTCTATCAGGGCATTGACACTAGCAACAATCGGAACGTAACCAGACTTAGAATCGATGCTGGTAACAAGGCAGATAACGATGCCGCGCACAACGCAATTTCTGTGACATACGGTAACCGCTACCACATCCCACTCGACTTTGGGCTGCTGGAGAGCCACATGCCATTCTATCAAAGCGCACTGGCAGACCGCCTGGAATACGAACTAACGTTCAAAGACTATAGCCGTGTTCTCATCGCTACAGACGTGAACTCGACGTATGCGGTGGAAAACATTTCACTGGAGTACGACATGGTCACGCTGCCCGACCTCGCACGGAGGATTAGAGAGCAGTATACCGGGCGGCTTGCAATCCTTTATGACAGAGTTCTTCGTCATCGCAAAATAACGAAAAACAAAAACGACACCCTGTGGAACATTAATATCAACGTCCCGGCCCGCTCGATGAAGGGAATCCTGATGCTGTTCGAGGAGGCCGGGGCTAGAGAAACCGAAAGCTTCTACAATCCCAAAATTACCAAGGTTGAGGTGACAATTGAGGGTGTCCCCAACCAGCTGTACAGCCAAGGCATGCGCGCCTACCAGCAGTGGGATGAAGCCAAAATGCAGTTTGCATGCGGCTCTAAACACGCCCCAGAGGTTGCTGCGGTAGCCAAAGACCTACAACTCTCGGACGTCTCTCTGACAGAGTTCCTAACTTCGAAATACGCATTGTGGCTCGATTTGCGGACCAGCGATGATGACCAACTCCATGGTAATGGGCGCAGAGTGGAGAATGCCAGCGAGGGTGTAACAATCCAGATAGCTAAAGAAGCAGACACCGATGGCGCATTGAACGTGTATCTGTACATTATTACAGATGCACAGCTCAACATTGAAGATGGTCGATTCGTCAGTGCGCTCTACTGATCTACTACCCCGCGACCCCCACTCGGCCATCATATGCGGTCAGACTGGTTGCGGTAAAACTGTATTCATACTGAACTTGCTCGAGGGCCCCTACCGCGGGATCTTTCGGCACATAGTTATCCTCTGCACTACGATTGCGCATAACGCAACTTACCAGAACCGCCCTTGGATCTGGAGGGATCCCGAGGTCTACATACTAGACCCCTGTGAACAGTTACATACCTGGCTGCGGGTATTCTACACCATGTTCCAGGGTGAGCCCACCCTGTACGTGATTGACGACTGCTCGGCCAAGGCAGCTATGACCAAAAAGAAGAACATGCTATCAGAGCTGGCCTTCAGCGGACGGCATGCGCTGCAAAGCGTCTGGGTGTTGACCCAGAAATACAACTCAGTTCTGAAGGATCTCCGCGAGCAGACACGCTGGGCCGCCGTCTTTCACTGCAAAGATCGTGATTCCTTCGAAGAGTGCCTTCGAGAGAATGACGTCATTCCTATGTATGAAGAGCGAGCCAAGGTACGGCAAACGCTTGCAGGAACAAAACACAGCACATTGCTGTTAAAGACGGACCAACCAGCTGCTTATAAAGTGCTATTCACAGCTTAACATGTGGGAAGCAATTCTGCTAATCACCCAGATCATAATTTCCACCACATTGGGTTGGTTCGTGTGGCAGTATCTTAGACTTAAGAGGCGAGTACGGATAGCACTAAGAAAAATGAACTGCGACGAACTTCTTGATCAGTTGATGGATGCCGCGCCCCCGATTGATGGGCCGATGGAAACATCGGTCCCGACTACCGAGACGCCGGGAGACGAGAGCGCCCGTCAAGACAACAAGCGTCAACGACTTGCAGCTCTAGCAGCAGGGGGGCAGACTGAACAATATCTAGGACGACAACTCACAACCGAGCATATTGACAATATGGCAAATAATACTATCGAGAAGCTCTACGCGCGCTATGAAGCGAGACTCGGGGCCGCGATGACAAAAACCTTAGGGGCCGCAGTCATTCAGTTCTACGCAACAGTAGCAAGTATGTTTCTACCCATACAACCAGAAAATCAACCGAGACTAGTTGCAGACCTCGAATCTGATCCGTTTATCAACCACGCGTTAAGCACAGCCACGTGCGAGCTATATCACAGGTATGGCATGTACCTTGCACCGCTCACCGCTGCGTTAACCACTGCGAAGCATTGCCAATTTGGACACGTATGCCCGCTTACCATAGCTAACGATGTCTACACCGGAGAGAGTGACAGATCCTGTAGTTCTGACACCGGAGGAGACGCCTGCGAAGCTGCAATCAACAAGACGGAAGGATCCTAAAAAACAAGCGGCAGGACGGGCAGGGGCTGCGGCTCGAAAGGCCAAGGAAGATAAAATACGTGCCGAGTTCAGAGATGCTAAAGCCACGTTGCAAACATCGAAACCCTCAGTTGCTGTCACCCCGGTGGAACAAGGCAACGCTGGAGAACAAACGGTTGTCGCCCCGCAGCATGTTTCAGCGGTGGAAACCGAGACGAAACACTGGTACCAGTGTAGCAAGGTCTGGACCCCGTGGATCGTTGGCGGTCTTGCATGTGCCTTATGGGTTGTTGTGAACAGTAGGCGGGAGGCGCATAAACCAATGCCCGCCCGAGCTAACATTGTCGTTCCGACAGCGAGTCATTTAAAGACTTCGCTTGACCCATTCTATATGCAATAGTCGCGCGAAGAAAAACAATGTCTACTGACGGAAAAATGTTGGCCAATGCGGCGTATCATTCGGTTGTGGTATCTGGCCTGGCTGTGGGCTATGCACGCCTGGGTAAGATGACCTTCAAAGCAGCTACCCCCAAGATGGACTTCAATGGCTATGACGTCGGCATGGTAGATCTTGATGTGGGCCTGGCCATGGCCACGAAAGATATGCTAATTAAACATGGGATCATACCTGCAAATATCATGAAGTAGACGTACGTATAACAACGATGGCCTCGATCAATGCTAGTTGGGGGCGCCCTGGTCAACGCGCTGGCCTTCAGCGGTAGCAACTACGTATTCTCGAAGCTGCGAAGCTCGGGTGTTGACGAGGAGCGCAAACGGCACGACACAGCTGTAGAACAGCTCCAAGCCGCGCAGTCAGCATGGTCCAACAAACGGGCTGAGCGCCTTGATTGGATTAACGAAGAACTCCGCCGTCAGGGTCATGACGTGCAAACTTTCCGGGACGTCGACACGGCGATCCGTGAGTACGCGCAGGTATTTCCGCATGTCGCGCCGCTGGTGTCGGAACGACAGCCCCGGCTCTCAGACTTCTATACACCTAGCGATGACCAGAAAGATCGTGAGATTGTCTTCGCCGTCCTGGGGATGACCGCGATAGTCCTCGTGGCATACAAACTCGCCAAGTAATTGTCGCGCTTGAGATTTTGTTTCCTTTCTATATAGATATGGGTTTACCAGAGGAGCTGTACTTTGCAATGCTTGAAGTCGGGTACTGTGCCAAGCGAAACAAACATCCTGGCCCCCTTGGTGATACTATGATAAACACGGCGCGGCGATTCCTGGAGTCCTGGCGTACCGATCACGCTGCTGTGCAGAAATTCGCTACCAGGGTCCTATCAGGCCCAACTGACCTTAGAGCTACAACGGGGTTGCTAGATCCGATGACACGCAGGGCATGTTGGAGACTCATAGAATTATTAGAATACATTCGCGCGCTGGATAGCGAAACAGCCATGTCACAAGCTTAGCTTATACCATGACCGACATTAATCTTAGCTCGCTATACTACAGTCCCCGCGGTTACTGGAAGGGGCTCGCAGCCATAAAAAACCTCGCCGCGGCCGCTAAGGTCTCCGAAGATGTGACACGGGGTTGGCTGAAGAAGCAGGCCATCTGGCAGATATACCTCCCCGCCCCACGACACATACCGCGACCCAAGTTCGACGTACCGGTGCCAAACGACGTCCACCAGGCCGACCTCCTATTTCTGCCTCACGACAGGGCGGGTCGCAAAACGTTCAAGTACGCCCTCACCATCATTGACGTGGCCTCCCGGTACAAAGAGGCAGAGCCCCTGGCCACGAAAGAGGCTAAGGAGGTCTCAGCCGCCCTTGAAAGGATATACAGGCGGAGTCCACTGAAATGGCCAAAGTTGCTTCAGGTCGATCCGGGGCGCGAGTTCATGGGTGCGGTGAACCAACTGCTGGCCAAACACGGTGTCTCTGTCAGGCGTGGCCGTGTAGATATCCATCGAGACCAAGGGATTGTGGAGCGTTTCAATCGCACCCTGGCAGAGCGGCTCTTTGGGCACCAATACGCCCACGAGATGAGACTTCCGTCTGGAGAACGATCGGCTGAATGGGTGGCTCGGCTGCCTGCCGTGGTTGCGGCTTTGAACGGCGAAGTGACCAGATTGACCGGCAAGAAGCCTTCTAATGCGATCAAGGCCAAGAGTGTGGCACAAAAGCCCTCATCCGTGGTCGCAGCTTCGTCGCACCGTCCCGTTGGCTCGTCGGAGCGAAAGCTCCCCTCGGGTGTTAGCGTTCGCTACCTCTACCAACCTGGCGAACTGGAGGGTGGCCGTCGTCGTGCGACCGACCCTGTGTGGTCCCTCCGGGAATACCGGCTTGGTCGCTCGGTTACCAAGCCTGAAGAGCCCGTGCTCTACTATCTGCTGGATGGCCCTCAGCGGGGGTTTGTCCGGGAAGAGCTGCTTGTGGTGCCTCCTGATACCGTGCTGCCACCTGATGGGGTTCTTAAGCGTTGAGGACCGCGTAACCCCTTTTTCTGTTGCATTCCAGGCACGTCAGCCGGATATTGTCACGGGTATGGCCTCGGGTGTTGTCCAGCCGGTCGACACTGAACTGCTGGGTATCTTTGGGTTGGTATACCCAGAGGAGCTCGATGTTGCATGCCGCGCAGCGGTTCTGCTGGCCGTCTTTGAGTGCGAGGATGTGATCGACCTTGAGATTGAATCCCTGGAGACCTTTGGCCTGATCATGGCGCTTGTATGCCACAAGCTTTCTCTGGATGACTTTGCGGAGCTGCTGCTCAGTGAGTGGCTTTGCCACATCGGAACCCTCTTCCGGTGGGCAGACTACTCGTTCGAGCTGGTGCATGTACTCCACGCGGCTGACGGCGAGGTATGCGAGGTTCGACCATTGGAGATAGTCGTCGATAATCCAGACTTTTTGCGGATCGCGGATTGTGAGCCCCTGGCTCGAGTGGACTGTCATGGCATAGCCGAGAGCCCAGTCTTGTCCCCACTTGCCGTCCATAACTTCTTGGGCATAGTGGACTGGCACCTCAACGATGTCATTGAGGACGAGCTCTTCCTGCTCTGGCCTACCAGGCCCTGGGATGGTCACCATAATGCTTTGTCTTCGGGTGTCTTTTGGGCGATAGAGGAGGGGCACCGGCTCGTCAGGGAAGTGCTCCTTATGGTAATGGAATAGCAGCTCTTGTGCGCGGTTGCGCACCTTCTGTCTCGAGGTCAAGATACGGTCGCCTGGCTTCCATACTGCAATGAATCTGTCCCATCCGAGGCAGGTGGGTAGGGCCTTTCTCATGGCCGAGCACTGCACACGATCCGGCCGGAGGCGGATCTCCCGTTTGAGGGCTTTGAGGGCCGGGTCTTTCGCTCTGTGGTCAACCTCTTCATAGTAGTGGGCAGCATGTCGCAGCCA
>CM026404.1:41344383-41368107 GCA_014843695.1 Archivesica marissinica | reverse complement strand
ACCGTATATTTCTAAATAATTTGACATATTGGTTAAATGGACTATTTCCAAATGTGTTGCCCCAGATTAACAAACATATAGTGATGTTTGGCAGTTCAAACTACACCCTACCAATCAATAATATAATTATTTCGGCAAAATACTATATATATCAGTTTAAGATGTCTTCTGTTTTTCCAGACCTTCAGATTTTTAAGAGACATATATCCAACCTAGTAAAGGTAGAAAAATACAACGCCATAAAAACATTGAACTTGGATAAATTTTCAAAATCATGGGGAACATTTGCAACACTTTGTGGTGACATCGTTTAATAAAATTGATTGTTAATTTTCTACTACAGTAGTTATCTCCGCCCTTCGTATTTTTTATATTTTTCTAACAAGCCCAACATTTTCCCTAAAAGAACTTAAAGAAAATCAACCATGCAGACTGCTTTGCTTCTTTCCCCCCCCCCCACAAAACAATAAGAAGCACAATAAAACTCATTGTCTTGTGTGGATGGATAACTGTACAGTTATTTTGTTAATTGGAAGAGTTACTTCCCTTGCATTACGGTTTTGTTAATGCTTGTATATACAATTCTGTACAATTAACTTTGTACTATATATGTATGCTTCTGTTTATACTGTTTAATAAAATGAATTACAAAAAAATTAAATATAATAGTGTTTGGATGAATATTGTCAGTTTAAAACATTATATTATGGAAGTCGTGATTGCGCAGTGGTAACGCGTTCGTTTCGGGTAGAGGGTTCCGGAGTTCGTGTACAGCTATAGCCGTTTCTATTGTGTCCTTAGGCAAAGTACTTATATTCCACATTGCCTTCTCTCTATCCCTCATTGCGATGGATTCCACACGGAATGAGGAGCGACTAGTCATCGTTGAAAACTGTACCGTCTTTAACTTGCACCTTAAGCCGCGATTCATCAATATACCTTGTTTTGTACATACATCCATGTAGTCCGTGAAACGGAAATACAACTGACGGTATCATGACAAAACAATATTGGTTTTATATAAAATGTACATGTAAAATATTTCGACACGATATAAATAATAATTAAAAACATAGAAGTTTCGTTAAGTATTCATATCAGATATATAGCAATACTTTTAATAACATATCAGACGCTAAGTTAGGGCTTAATGTAATGTTGTTAGAACGTGTTGCCCAACCCAGTTGCTGTTGTTATGTTGTACTAATATTGTGTAACTATATGCATGTATATATAGGCAATGAAATATGGTTAAACAAGACGTTACGTCATATTATTGCATATTAATATACATAGCACATGTGTTGGTTCGATGTTTTCTTTACGATTATTATCTATGACACTCTTCCATGGTGTCATTTTATTGCAGACTTTTCACTTTCCAACTGGATGTCAGATAATAACATTAGTAATACGACGCAAACACTAACAGTTGGTGCGTCAGATCAACTGCTTGAGGATTTAGGAGTAGCTAAATACATTCTTCAGAATTCGTGCACTCTAAGCTCACAAGTATGGACTTCTGGTATGTCAAGTCTTAGCATATACTAAGCTATTTATTGATATTATGTTAGTAAGATTAATTATTGAACAATAATTATAATGATCGAAGCGAAGTAAAAGCAAACTTCAGAATTGTATCTCCTCTTCTGTATCATGTTTGTGCATTTGTATGTACCGGCCTATTGTGGAAAGTCGATCAGCTGGTATTTTGGAGTATTAATTCTCGAAATATCCATGTCATAGGTTCTTTGGACAAACTACTGATTATATAGAGAATGTTATTTCCTAAGTAGATGTACCAATCATTATTTGACTCCATGAAATAATGCACCGATTGTTGATGTTAATAATAGTTTGATGAAATAACAGTTTGACAATAAATTGATCGCTAGGAATTCAGCGCTAAGAATCAGGACGATATATTGTGTTAATATCTTGAAATGAATGCTGGTCATGGTGCCATGTTAGTGATTATTAGAGTCCATTGAAAGAAAGTGCAATACGGGGTAATAGTATCATGAATTAATACAAATTTAACTCATAAACATGTGATTGTGTTTGTGATTACTATATTTCAGAATGTAGTTCTGCAATGGGTTCTGTAACGTTGCCAACTGACGTCTCGTGTACATTAGATACTGGTTGCGAGAATTTGATTTGCTGTGTGGAAGTTAGAAAACTGCAAAGAAATGTATCGTTCAAGTTAAATGTAGATGCTTGTGAAATGAGGGTTTCGGCAAAGATCGAAGACATGAAGATTATAGAATCATTATTCAACTTCGATTTCAATGTGGAAAACACTATGGATTTACTTGGACTCGTAAGATTAAAGTAAGCTCTGCATGCATGACTGTCATATATATATATATCTATACTATAACATGACGTATATTGTTTTAAAATTTAAGAATTACAAGACAAGTTATTTGTAGTGACGTTAATTACTCAATGAGAGACATCGGTCAGTTACCTCCCCTGAATACTCCATACAAGTAGATAGGTCCCAGTTCTGTTCTGTAGTTCTGTTTTTATCGTTGTTTCCTTTGCATAACATGCTAGCAATTAAAATCATTTACTTTCTCATCTTATAAATATTAAATTATTGTATTCCGACAGATATCATACAGTATATGCAGTGTGTACTTCTTTGTAAAACAATCTTATCAATTAATTAACAGGAATGTGATACACATTACATTTATCACACCGCAACATCTTGCTAAGGAACAACAGTAAAAACAAAGGAACAAAACTAGAAGGACCTATTTTCATTTCGGAATAAATCGGACTTTATCTGTCAATGGAGGTAATAGAAAAACGAGCGAGGTACCTCATAAAATAAATTAGTATTTACTGGATGTTCGTTGTTTTGCATTGCAGATATACTATCGTCGACTTGAAAGGATCGGACCTATTTTCCATCAGTCTTCGTTATGGTTTATGTTTTGAATCGTCCAACTGTTCGACTTTCATAACACTTTTCGATGATCTTCGGTTATCAAAATCTGTGTGCTTGTGGAAACATGAATCTGGTAAGTTATAGTTATATGTAGCCAGGATTTATCACCATTAGTTAGTTATCATTTTCTCGTTGATCAAATATCGATCATGTATGAGTGTGTTCCTATGATTTAACCATGCATGTAATACATTCGACAATACAATATTACATACAAGCAGGAGTCAGATGTGAAATAACGTAACATATTACAAGGCACATATATACCTTTGTGTAGTATAGCAAAAGGGTCGGGCCACAAGTTATAGCCAACATTAGAAAACAATATGTTCCTGACCATGTGGACCATGCGTATCGACATCAGTGACATACTTATGTTGATCGGTCTTCCAAATGTTATTTAGCGTAGATAAAATATTTTGGATCTGGCTAATTTGTTGAACGCCCCTCGCTATGCAGTTTGTGTGGGATATATTTAGACGCTACAGCGCCCCTTAGCGGAAGCGTCAGTTCTAGCAGGACGCCATTTTGATGCTGGAAGCAAACCTGCTTTAATTTGCAGTGACTGTGTGCGTCAAATTGTTATCTCCCACGCCTTCCCTAGCTGCCCACCTTGATGTTTTTATATGCCTAAGTGATGCATTACTGTAACATTTCACAATATAACGTATATCGGAATTATATTGGTTCTGTTTTCATATTATGTTGTTCGCAATATATAGTATATTGGATTTGTTTTATTCTGTTTTCATACTATGTTGGGGCGGGCGGAAAATTGCACACCTTTGCTTTGCCATGCTTTGAATATGCTATGAAAATCTATGTACGTCATTTAATAATAAAATGACATATGCACAAAATGCACACTTCTATGTTATTTCTTACAAAGCAAATGAACCTGCCAAATTATCAGTCGGATTTACATGGCATTGGTTGAAATTTGTGTTAGCATGGTCTGATTCAAAAACATATTAGAAGCAAATATTGGGATAAGGATGTATGTCCATGAATTAGTTAAGGAGACGTTTTCCTGATTAGGAGAGCGGCAAAATTGCATACGAACACCTTGTAATTTTGATGAGAAGTATTTACAGCTTACAGCTAGCAGTACAGGAATTATTTACATAATTATTCATATGAACAGCGTAATAATACTAATTGTGTATGTAATATAGCTCAATATATATTCATCCAGGAACGTGTTTTTATTTCAGACACTACCTTAGTTGATTTCTACAAACATGTTGATGGCATTCCAAGTGATGTTATACAATTGGACATACTCTCCATATTCCTTCACAAGATGGGAATGAATAACTTCCTTTTGGACGACTCGTGCACTATAAAATCTGTTGACACTATTCAGAAAGAAAACCTTAGTAATACATTATTCTGCATTCAGTGTTTGATCAATACATATATACAACTAATTTTATTTAATATTTCGCTTTAATAATTAAGTAGTCTTGTATTCACATATCCCATGTTCTGACTTATCACGATACACATTAAGTTTCGAAGCACAGTTCAACAGCGTCAGTTAAGCGTTTTTCGTTGTGTCGAATAATCAGGTCACACAAACAGCTTAGGTCATACTGCGCGTCTCCAGTTATTATTGGTGGAGGAAGACCATGGGTGCCCGAGCTCCGAGTACTATTACAGGTATAGACGTGCACTCGCGTAGAACAACCGACTGGATGCTTTCTTCACATGAAATCATATGAAACAGCCAATTGGATTCGAACCTATAGCCTTGGCTCCATTCTGTCGATTTTTCACTATTTAACTTCTGGAAAAACGACATATTATCGGAAACCCTATACAGCTCATTAAAGGGTTTGATGTTAACACTATATTTCGGACAAGGCAAAGTATATCAAGTGCCTGGTCACAGGCTGTCTAACCTTCAGCGGTGAGACCAAGTGATTTGAAGTAAACGACATTGAATTATTAGGTCACGGAGGCCCCACAAATAGCATCAACAATGGAGACTTTGTAATTAATGTTCAATTCTTATATTTGTATTATTGTTATAATGTTACCGAAGCATTGCTTACACATGGTCAACGTTAAAGTTACCACGTAATCTACGATATACCTTATTTTAATGCCGGGGCATACACATTATGTAGAATATAGACCACAGCTTGTATTTACATCTCCATGATACCAACTGATGTGATTTATTTTGTATATTCTCTTCTATTTAGTTCAATGCAATGATATTGGAAACCAAGTCACTTCAACTTTGTATCACCTGAACTGAGTCAAAAGTCAATTTTATTTGCTATATATTGGCTTAACCGTAACATGTGTTTTCAGAGTGTGCAGTGATCATTCCATCAACATTGCTTGAAGACCATGTGTCCTGCGTAGTGGTCGACAATTGCAGTGCTGTCGAATGCTGCTTGGCAACACCATTTATACAGAGATCAATTTCTGTAAAGATTCACATAGATATGTGTGCTATGAGGCTACATATGAACATAGAAAAGCTGGATTATGTACTACAATTAAACGAAAGCACGTACGGGAGTCAACATACAATCAGTATGGCTGGAATTGTACATCTAAGGTATACAATTGTTTGTTTTATTATAGTGTCGGTAACCAATCGGCAACAATTGTTTATCTAGTTTGCGGCTCACCAACCGGCCATATCAGAATGAACCCCTGATCAGGTTCGAACCTTTGACCTCCTGTTCCGTATGCAGACGCCTGATCCACTAAGCGACGGAGACGGTATATGTTGTTTTACCTTTGACATTATATATATATACGTTTCTGTGATAAAGGATCGATCATATAGCCTGGAAATGGTATTATGTACACATATACCAGTCTACTATAATATTTATATGATGACTTTTTTACATGTTGATTGACACGAGGTTCATGTTTATATGTTGTCCCTTATTTTAACAGAACTATCTCAGAGACGGTATATGCCTTGTGATTCCCTATCAAATTAAGACCTACATTTAATTGTATTTAAATAAGATGTAATCTAATTGTTCCATCTTGTATCGCAAGCATCTCTATAACAGCAGCAATAACCAGGACACCAAGCTTGCAAGCTTAGCAACAAATATTAATTATTATATTATATATTTCATTAATAGTTTCTTTTGTCTTCAGTGTAAAAGTCGATTACATCTCGGTGAAAAACATTGTTGTTATGGACATGGGGGTGAAGGTGTGTTGGGATAGTAGTACGTGTGTCATTGATACTACAGTATTGAATAGCACTGAGATATCACCTTCACCATGTGACTGGAATAAAGGTTTCATTGATGAAGGTAAGGACATGCAGCTTGTATATACGTTATTTTCGTACATTTAGTCATTTGGTTGATATGCGTACAACCTCAGCTTCAGTGGGCATATGTTCGTGCTATGTGTTCGCATATATTGTAACTGAACACCTGTTTACTTTTGTGCATTTTGTCTGGATAGTCGTTATAGTATTATGTCTGAAATATAATACAACATGTTGTTCTAGTAGGACGGACAAGAGATCATAGTCAACTAGGATTTTCATAACTGTGTGACTGTTTACTTTGCGATTATGTATTGCTTGATTTCACGCCGTACTCCGTTTTCTAATAACATTAATATGTACTGATTATCCGTCTGTTCTTAATAGTTTGTATACGTTTTACTTGCATACGTTTACTTTCACGACAGATGTTGCCACGTGGAAGGCAACTCATGGATTGGGACCACATGACAATATCTCTGGACTCTTGGCTGACCAGCTCTTTGAATATATGGGCATGTCAACATATTTATCGGCTGGATGCACCATGGATGACGTGAAAACACGCTCGTTGGAGTCAGGTATTGATTACATGTGCATAGAATATGTATGTATATAGCGTTATTCTTCTATGACATATTGAAATTTCACTAGCAAAACATATAATATAATGTGTGTAAATGTATGCAATAAATTCAATTGTTTCAATAATTAGCGTAAATGTTCTATATAATAATTATAATATTGCAAATTACACCATTACTATAATATACTGATAGTATGTTGTCTTGTATTATAGCTACTTTATTAATCATTAATAAATAATGTTTTTCAGAATGTTCTAAAGACTTACCACTCTGGTTTAAGGATAACAACAAGTTGAGATGTGCATTCCATAAGTCGTGCACAAACATCTCATGTTGCTTGCAGTCACAATCTCTTGGACGATCGTTTAGTTTCAATATGGACATCCGTCCATGCGAATTTCTAATGAAGGTCGCCATAGATAATTTCAAGAAAGTCGTATCTCTAAGTGACTATAGATGGGGTAGTAAAGACAGTATCTGCCTATTCGGAATGATTAACTTAACGTAAGTAGAGATTGCACACGTCAGTGTCCTAACTGTTATCATCACATAACGTTGCTTGTTTTCAGTATAATACCGTCATCTCATAAATTCATATATGTACACCAGTGCAATACCACATGGAAGGGTTCTAATTGGTTCAACGAATAATCCTTATAATTTATAAATTAAACTTTCTATTTGAATATGTACATACTGTTTCTAACTTACTGGTAATACATACTACGATTTAAAAGAACTATCGAAGCACTTATAACGCTTTTTAAAACATAAATATAACGCTGCTTTGCGTAGTGACGTCATGACAATTTAGTGACCTCATGACAAATTGCGCTGACAGTTGGTGCCAAAATGAAAGTAGCAGCGTTATTTTGTGCACATATATTATTAAAGCCCAATTTGGTAATGCGATAAAAAAAATGTTCTTGTGTCGTTGTGATTTCATGCCATATTTGAAAAAACTCGTAAAATATGGTATGAAATCACCACTCATGAAAGAGCCTATATTGATATACTATAATGTGTTGCATTGAAATTAATGTGGACATATCAGAATGATCGAATTAAAATATAAAAATCACATGTCAGGTTAATTATTGAAAAAAGGAAGATATTTGATGCTTATTTTATGTCATGCATTATTGTATGGATATACATCTGACTATGACCCCATTTGTCTATGAGCGAAGAAGTGTAATCTTGCTACATAATTATACCTCATACATTGTTGTACACACGTTCGTATATACATAGGTATTCCATCAGAGATGTTGCTGCAGAAGATTCGTACAGTGTCGATCTACACATATCTCTATGTCCAGACGAACGATCTGCATGTCTCTTTGATGAAGTCGTCTTGAGTGACCAATTGATTTCAAAAAGTAACTGTGATTGGGGTCATGGCATGATTGCACCAGGTATATAGTAGATACTTACTGTGTAACACGCATGTACCATTGCTTAGCTATACATAAAAATATTGTATGAGATATTGCTGCTTAGCATATTAGTATACAAGTAATGAAAATACATCTGAATAAACTGTAGAGAAGTTGTTATAACCTAATGTGAATCGATCAATATTGGCACAAAATTAATCAAAATATAAATGTTCATTAATTTCAGAATTCAATGTGACGGAATGGTTGGAATTCAGGGACTTACAACTTGGTTCGCTTACTAAACACGGAAGTCTTTATTTAATGGAAGAACTTGGAATCGATAAACTTCTGCTACAGCCATCTTGCAGCATCCAAGATAAAATATACAAAACAGGTGGATCGGTCCCAGGTATTGGTGTTTCATAAAATTACATGTATGGAAATATGGAAACTGTATTATAATTGTATGATGAACTTTCGCTAATTCTAATAAGTTATCTTATTATCCTTCTTAATAGTAAGTTTGATTCTTCAGTTCGTTATTAGTTGATACAAATTCACGTTAGCTCGATTGCGAAACAAGTTCTTGTAACTTATATTAATCATTTCCGAGACCTTCATTCCTGACGGAATCCATTGCCACGAGGGAGAGGGGAGAAGAGGCAATGTGGAATATACATGACTTGCCTAAGGGCGCAATCGTAACGAGTCCAGCGGAACTCGAACTCAGGGTGTTTGTACCTGAAGCGAACGCGCTAGCACTGCGCTATCACGACGTCCACGGTTAATTATTAAGCACGGATAGTTACTATATTTTCCATTTCAGCTTGTTCAGATAACGCATTTACATCGCTTCCGGAAACAGCAGCGTGTCGGTTGTCTTGGAATTGTATGGATTTGGAATGTTGCATCTATACACAAGAGATCAATAAACCCTTCAAAATTGAATTTAAATTCGATCCGTGCAACTATAAATACACTATCAATATTGAAAAATTTAAATATGAACAGTACCTCTTCGATGTTGACCTAAATACAGAACACACAGTGTCTCTAGGTGGAGTAATTTCCTTCAGGTTAGTCTATATTTCGATTACGTCATTTAATAATATATTATTTTATTTTAAAGTTTATTTATTTACAATGATTGCGAAGCAAGTTTTAACAACTTATATTAATCACTTTCGTTTGCGCGGATGAAAACGTAAATGTGATCATTCGTGTGGGAGGAAACCGGAGTACCCAGAGAAAACACACCTGTCCGATCTGGCGACCACCGTACCATCTCACATACATCCGAGGATCGAACCTGGATTGCATTGCTGAGAAGCGAGCCCGCTAACCATTGCGCTAATCGGACAGCCTATTTTAGTTTAATCATTTCTTGAATTATTTCTTTGAATAAACATAGTCATGTATTTATAATATGTACATGCATGTAGAATTGAGGAGAAAGCAACCTGCTTGTATGATTACCAATTGTCCCTAATATATTATATTGATACATTTATATATATCAACTATTTACATTGCCTTGCAATACGTTTATACAATAAGATAAAGTGTATATTTATATAACAGTTTCAAATAATATAATGTAATTGTTAAAAGGTTTGAAAAACGTAAGGCAAGCTTAACGTGAGATACCCGGATGAAAGGAACAGTATATATACTGCTTATGATTGCTTTGGTCATGCTACATGATAAACTCACTTGTTCTAATTGGCTGTACTATTTCCAGTGTATATTATGATTGCTTTCGTCATGCTACATGATAAACTCACTTGTTCTAATTGGCTGTACTATTTCCAGTGTATATTATGATTGCTTTCGTCATGCTACATGATAAACTCACTTGTTCTAACTGGCTGTACTATTTCCAGTGTATATTATGATTGCTTTCGTTATGCTACATGATAAACTCACTTGTTCTAACGGCTGTACTATTTCCAGTGTATATTATGATTGCTTTCGTTATGCTACATGATAAACTCACTTGTTCACTGTCTGTACTATTTCCAGTGTAATTATGATTGCTTTCGTCATGCTACATGATAACTCACTTGTTCTAACTGTCTGTACTATTTCCAGTGTATATTATGATTGCTTTCGTCATGCTACATGATAAACTCACTTGTTCTAACTGGCTGTACTATTTCCAGGGTATATATGATTGCTTTCGTTATGCTACATGATAACTCACTTGTTCTAACTGGCTGTACTATTCCAGTGTATATTATGATTGCTTTCGTCATGCTACATGATAAACTCACTTGTTCTAACTGTCTGTACTATTTCCAGTGTATATTATGATTGCTTTCGTCATGCTACATGATAAACTCACTTGTTCTAACTGTCTGTACTATTTCCAGTGTATATTATGATTGCTTTCGTCATGCTACATGATAAACTCACTTGTTCTAACTGTCTGTACTATTTCCAGTGTATATTATGATTGCTTTCGTCATGCTACATGATAAACTCACTTGTTCTAACTGTCTGTACTATTTCCAGTGTATATTATGATTGCTTTCGTCATGCTACATGATAAACTCACTTGTTCTAACTGTCTGTACTATTTCCAGTGTATATTATGATTGCTTTCGTCATGCTACATGATAAACTCACTTGTTCTAACTGTCTGTACTATTTCCAGTGTATATTATGATTGCTTTCGTCATGCTACATGATAAACTCACTTGTTCTAACTGTCTGTACTATTTCCAGTGTATATTATGATTGCTTTCGTTATGCTACATGATAAACTCACTTGTTCTAACTGGCTGTACTATTTCCAGTGTATATTATGATTGCTTTCGTCATGCTACATTATAAACTCACTTGTTCTAACTGGCTGTACTATTTCCAGGGTATATTTTGAGGTCCCTTATTAGATTAATTTTATGACACAACTTTATAGGGTTTATATATGCCATAATGATCTAAGCACTTACTTGATTATCGATAAATCTGCCTGGGCCTCAATTTGTTACTAGTATTGGCAGGTATTTATATAACAGTAAAAACCATGCATTGATGTAAATTCACCCACTAGACATTTCTGTAATCTAGGTCGACCTTTAATTATTTGACGGAGGAGTCTATTCATATCGTGTTTTGTAGTCAATGATACGTTAGGTAGTATTACTGTATATGCACCGTACAGTAGTCCTGTATATTAGTATCTATCAGTATGTTATGTGTGAATAACTTTCAAAATGTGCATTCTTTAGTTTATATATAATTTTCTGTTGTTAAATTCCAGATACCGCATAGAAAACATGGTGATAGATGACATGTACAGAGTTAACTTTGCAGTTAACATTTGTCTTGACAATAGAACGTGTCTAGTCACTATAGAAATTATGAAGGATGGTTTGATTCCCAAACCAGATTGCTACTTGAATATGAAGAACACATTCAACGACAAAGGTAATTAATGCTATTGATATATATGACCCTAGCTTTAATATATAGTTGATATGTCATACATGATGCGTACTGTTATATGTGGAAGTCGTGATAGCGCAGTGGTAGGGCGTTGGCTTCAGGTGCGAAAGACCTGGAGTTGGATCCCCACTGGAGCCGTTACGATTGCGTCATTAGACAAGGCATTTCAATACCACGTTGCCTATTCTCTCTGCCTCGTGGCGATGTATTCCATCGGGAATGAGGTTTCGAGGGTGATAAGTAACTGTTCGAAGAACTTGTTTCGTAATCGAGCTAAACTAAATTTATATACACTTAAATATAAAGTTACTGTTATATCATAATCAAGGTTAGTATTGGTCCTGTTTTAATTGAATTAAACCTACTTGGGCATGTCATGAGTTATAATCAGTATAGCCAATATATAAGTATATATCTACATTTCTTGAATTGTTTTTATCTTTCAGAATTTTCCTTAAGAGCTTGGTTGGGAACCTTCAACAATAGCATATCACATACCAAACTCCCAACGCATGTTTCGTTAATATTACTGAGCGACATCGGTGTTACCAAATATCTAGATACCAACGTTTGTATGATTGGTAACCAACCTTTTGATCAACTGGGATGGCATCACGGTAAATAACAAGACAAATTACAATATAATGAGGTTAACACTATATATTAAGTAAGTGATCTATTCTAAAATGTATGTATAAACATAACACACTGCAACAAATACGTGATACTGGACAAGTGGTTAGGTGTATTTATTACACATCACATTCCACTCACCAAGTGGTTAGGTGTATTGACTACACATCACTTTCCACTCACCAAGTGGTTAGGTGTATTGACTACACATCACTTTCCACTCACCAAGTGGTTAGGTGTATTGACTACACATCACTTTCCACTCACCAAGTGGTTAGGTGTATTGACTACACATCACATTCCACTCACCAAGTGGTTAGGTGTATTGACTACACATCACTTTCCACTCACCATGTGGTTAGGTGTATTGACCACACATCACTTTCCACTCACCAAGTGGTTAGGTGTATTGACTACACATCACTTTCCACTCACCAAGTGGTTAGGTGTATAGACCACACATCACTTTCCACTCACCAAGTGGTTAGGTGTATTGACCACACATCGCTTTCCACTCACCAAGTGGTTAGGTGTATTGACTACACATCACTACTGTCCACTCAACAAGTGGTTAGGTGTATTGACTACACATCACTGTCCACTCACCAAGTGGTTAGGTGTATTGACTACACATCGCTTTCCACTCACCAAGTGGTTAGGTGTATTGACTACACATCACTACTGTCCACTCAACAAGTGGTTAGGTGTATTGACTACACATCACTGTCCACTCACCAAGTGGTTAGGTGTATTGACTACACATCGCTTTCCACTCACCAAGTGGTTAGGTGTATTGACTACACATCACTACTGTCCACTCAACAAGTGGTTAGGTGTATTGACTACACATCACTACTGTCCACTCACCAAGTGGTTAGGTGTATTGACCACACATCACTTTCCACTCACCAAGTGGTTAGGTGTATAGACTACACATCACTGTCTACTCACCAAGTGGTTAGGTGTATAGACTACACATCACTGTCCACTCAACAAGTGGTTAGGTGTATAGACCACACATCACTGTCCACTCACCAAGTGGTTAGGTGTATTGACTACACATCACTGTCCACTCACCAAGTGGTTAGGTGTATTGACTACACATCACTCTCCACTCAACAAGTGGTTAGGTGTATTGACTACACATCACTGTCCACTCACCAAGTGGTTAGGTGTATTGACTACACATCACTTTCCACTCACCAAGTGGTTAGGTGTATTGACTACACATCACTCTCCACTCAACAAGTGGTTAGGTATATTGACCACACATCACTGTCCACTCACCAAGTGGTTAGGTGTATTGACTACACATCACTCTCCACTCAACAAGTGGTTAGGTATATTGACCACACATCACTGTCCACTCAACAAGTGGTTAGGTGTATTGACTACACATCACTCTCCACTCAACAAGTGGTTAGGTGTATTGACTACACATCACTCTCCACTCAACAAGTGGTTAGGTGTATTGACTACACATCGCTTTCCACTCACCAAGTGGTTAGGTGTATTGACTACACATCACTCTCCACTCAACAAGTGGTTAGGTGTATTGACTACACATCACTTTCCACTCACCAAGTGGTTAGGTGTATTGACTACACATCACTTTCCACTCACCAAGTGGTTAGGTGTATTGACCACACATCACTGTCCACTCACCAAGTGGTTAGGTGTATAGACCACACATCACATTCCACTCACCAAGTGGTTAGGTGTATTGACCACACATCACTACTGTCCACTCAACAAGTGGTTAGGTGTATTGACCACACATCACTTTCCACTCACCAAGTGGTTAGGTGTATAGACCACACATCACTACTGTCCACTCAACACATGGTTATGTGTATTGACCACACACCGCTTTCCACTCACCAAGTGGTTAGGTGTATTGACCACACATCACTTTCCACTCACCAAGTGGTTAGGTGTATAGACCACACATCACTACTGTCCACTCAACACATGGTTAGGTGTATTGACCACACATCGCTTTCCACTCACCAAGTGGTTAGGTGTATAGACCACACATCACTGTCCACTCACCAAGTGGTTAGGTGTATAGACCACACATCACTTTCCACTCACCAAGTGGTTAGGTGTATAGACCACACATCACTTTCCACTCACCAAGTGGTTAGGTGTATAGACCACACATCACTGTCCACTCACCAAGTGGTTAGGTGTATAGACCACACATCACTTTCCACTCACCAAGTGGTTAGGTGTATAGACCACACATCACTTTCCACTCACCAAGTGGTTAGGTGTATAGACCACACATCACTGTCCACTCACCAAGTGGTTAGGTGTATAGACCACACATCACTGTCCACTCACCAAGTGGTTAGGTGTATAGACCACACATCACTTTCCACTCACCAAGTGGTTAGGTGTATAGACCACACATCACTTTCCACTCACCAAGTGGTTAGGTGTATAGACCACACATCACTTTCCACTCACCAAGTGGTTAGGTGTATAGACCACACATCACTTTCCACTCACCAAGTGGTTAGGTGTATAGACCACACATCACTTTCCACTCACCAAGTGGTTAGGTGTATAGACCACACATCACTTTCCACTCACCAAGTGGTTAGGTGTATAGACCACACATCACTTTCCACTCACCAAGTGGTTAGGTGTATAGACTACACATCACTTTCCACTCACCAAGTGGTTAGGTGTATTGACTACACATCACTTTCCACTCACCAAGTGGTTAGGTGTATAGACCACACATCACTTTCCACTCACCAAGTGGTTAGGTGTATAGACCACACATCACTTTCCACTCACCAAGTGGTTAGGTGTATTGACTACACATCGCTTTCCACTCACCAAGTGGTTAGGTGTATTGACTACACATCACTTTCCACTCACCAAGTGGTTAGGTGTATTGACTACACATCACTCTCCACTCAACAAGTGGTTAGGTGTATTGACTACACATCACTCTCCACTCAACAAGTGGTTAGGTGTATTGACTACACATCACATTCCACTCACCAAGTGGTTAGGTGTATTGACCACACATCACTTTCCACTCACCATGTGGTTGTTAGGTGTATTGACTACACATCACTTTCCACTCACCATGTGGTTGTTAGGTGTATAGACCACACATCACATTCCACTCACCAAGTGGTTAGGTGTATTGACCACACATCACTTTCCACTCACCATGTGGTTGTTAGGTGTATTGACTACACATCACTTTCCACTCACCATGTGGTTGTTAGGTGTATAGACCACACATCACATTCCACTCACCAAGTGGTTAGGTGTATTGACCACACATCACTTTCCACTCACCATGTGGTTGTTAGGTGTATTGACTACACATCACTTTCCACTCACCATGTGGTTGTTAGGTGTATAGACCACACATCACATTCCACTCACCAAGTGGTTAGGTGTATTGACCACACATCACTTTCCACTCACCATGTGGTTGTTAGGTGTATTGACTACACATCACTTTCCACTCACCATGTGGTTGTTAGGTGTATTGACCACACATCACTTTCCACTCAACAAGTGGTTAGGTGTATTGACTACACATCACTCTCCACTCAACAAGTGGTTAGGTGTATAGACCACACATCACTGTCCACTCACCAAGTGGTTAGGTGTATTGACCACACATCACTTTCCACTCACCATGTGGTTGTTAGGTGTATTGACCACACATCACTTTCCACTCACCAAGTGGTTAGGTGTATTGACCACACATCACTACTGTCCACTCAACAAGTGGTTAGGTGTATTGACCACACATCACTACTGTCCACTCACCAAGTGGTTAGGTGTATTGACCACACATCACTACTGTCCACTCAACAAGTGGTTAGGTGTATTGACCACACATCACTTTCCACTCAACACATGGTTAGGTGTATTGACCACACATCACTGTCCACTCAACAAGTGGTTAGGTGTATTGACCACACATCACTGTCCACTCAACAAGTGGTTAGGTGTATTGACCACACATCACTTTCCACTCAACACATGGTTAGGTGTATTGACCACACATCACTGTCCACTCACCAAGTGGTTAGGTGTATTGACTACACATCGCTTTCCACTCACCAAGTGGTTAGGTGTATTGACTACACATCACTACTGTCCACTCAACAAGTGGTTAGGTGTATTGACTACACATCACTACTGTCCACTCACCAAGTGGTTAGGTGTATTGACCACACATCACTTTCCACTCACCAAGTGGTTAGGTGTATAGACTACACATCACTGTCTACTCACCAAGTGGTTAGGTGTATAGACTACACATCACTGTCCACTCAACAAGTGGTTAGGTGTATAGACCACACATCACTGTCCACTCACCAAGTGGTTAGGTGTATTGACTACACATCACTGTCCACTCACCAAGTGGTTAGGTGTATTGACTACACATCACTCTCCACTCAACAAGTGGTTAGGTGTATTGACTACACATCACTGTCCACTCACCAAGTGGTTAGGTGTATTGACTACACATCACTTTCCACTCACCAAGTGGTTAGGTGTATTGACTACACATCACTCTCCACTCAACAAGTGGTTAGGTATATTGACCACACATCACTGTCCACTCACCAAGTGGTTAGGTGTATTGACTACACATCACTTTCCACTCAACAAGTGGTTAGGTGTATTGACTACACATCACTTTCCACTCAACAAGTGGTTAGGTGTATTGACTACACATCACTTTCCACTCACCAAGTGGTTAGGTGTATAGACCACACATCACTGTCCACTCACCAAGTGGTTAGGTGTATAGACCACACATCACTGTCCACTCACCAAGTGGTTAGGTGTATTGACCACACATCACTTTCCACTCACCAAGTGGTTAGGTGTATAGACCACACATCACTTTCCACTCAACACATGGTTAGGTGTATTGACCACACATCACTGTCCACTCACCAAGTGGTTAGGTGTATTGACTACACATCACATTCCACTCACCAAGTGGTTAGGTGTATAGACCACACATCACTTTCCACTCACCAAGTGGTTAGGTGTATAGACCACACATCACTTTCCACTCACCAAGTGGTTAGGTGTATTGACCACACATCACTGTCCACTCACCAAGTGGTTAGGTGTATTGACTACACATCACATTCCACTCAACAATTTGATTCCCATACCACAGTCGGTGTCAAATTCATTTATGTGCAAAAGCTGTCTATGCAATATTAAACTCCCAAAACAAAAACAACAAACAAACAAAACACAAATCAACGAATTAAAAAATGAATTAATCTATACATATTTTTCAGAGGACTGTCCACTGAACATATCCATATCCAGTCACCTTGAAGACGGCATTTCGTGTTCATTATCCACCACGTGTACCTCGGCCTCTTGTTGTGTACCTGTGCAGTTAATTGACAGAAACCTGCGTATAAATATGGATGTCGACCCTTGTACTTTGAAGCTGAAATTGGGTATCGAGCGACTTCAGTACACAATCAGCCTGATCGATTATGACTTTGGTAGGCAGGAGCATGTCTGGATGGCTGGTGTATTTAGATTAACGTAAGTCTTATTATTCATTTAAATAAATTACGAATAATGAAATAATAAATGCACTTAATACAATCATATGTTTAATACATATTAAACTAATATATAAGTATACAACGAGTTCTTGCCAGTGTATTTTTCACGTGCATAATTTAAACGTCATAGTGACAAAAGCATAAGTAAAGAATTTGCACGTGGGCCGTATAGTCTGATAATTATTTGCATTACAACTGTGCATTATGGACAGTAGTAAATAAATAATAAATAAAACAGTCTTTATTTATACATGAATAAAACATTAGGAACAAGTAGATAACAAATGGCAACGGTGAGACGCATGCAAGCAGTGCAGTTGATACTCAGTCGCACCAGTGAGACGCATGCAAGCAGTGCAGTTGATACTCAGTCGCACCAGTCAGACGCATGCAAGCAGTGCAGTTGATACTCAGTCGCACCAGTCAGACCATGATAGTGCATATATATTTGACATATTGATTGAAGTATGTACGTCTAACTCCATTCGCATTAACTATCCTATTCTAAACGGATATGGTAGCTCACGATGAATGTGCAGAACCAAACGTTTGTACAAGAAAAAGCATGTATTGAACAGGCAGACGACTAAGGTGTTTGATTAGATTGTTGGCAACCACATTTCAACATTGAACTTATGTTAATCTTATAACCTGTCAAAGAAAGAGGTCCATACAAGCAGGTTGCTTTCTCTTCAATCCTACATGCATGTTCATATTATTTATACATAACTATGTTTAGTCAAAGAAATACATATTGTATAAATTCGATTTCGATGTCAATTTGATGTATTCAAATTACAGGTACACTATACATGATATAGTCAGCAAGAATGAATACTTAGTTACACTACAAGTGGCAGAATGCTGGGAATTTAACAGCACGTGTGCGACGGAATATAAAATATTTGACAACCAACGGCTACCGAAACAAGTGTGCAATTTCACATCAGATTTCTATACACCAGGTTCGCTGTCTTCTTGCATATAGTATACAATAGCTTGTATAATTACGGTGATTGATATAGGGCATAATGTCTTGCCATCCAGGTGTAAGTCTATGTATCAGTTTGTGGAGATATCTGTGCTGATTAAAAATAAATGATTTAAATAATACCTGTTCGTAATATTAAGGACAGTCATATCTTAAGTGTGTATGCACCAATAATATGAGACACGTGTTTGTTGATGATGGGACTTTGTTACAAAATTGAGTCAAATCGACAAGATTGTCCCTGTTATGCAGGTGGCATAGTGTTTCCGTTTAATTTACAATAGTCGCAGGCAGATGTCCATATGTTGCCGTTTATTCAACATTGTCATTATACACACATATATATAAGCATATATTTCGAAATTGCAAAATAAGTATTATTAACTGTCACTCCGATATCAAAGAAGGTGTATATTTTGTCAAATAATGTAGAAGAAAACATTATTTATATCGTCCACATAACATAAAAGATCCTATAGATAAATATCAAGATTATATTTTCAGGATTTTCTCTCTCAACCTGGTTACTTGAGCATGGCGCAACTGGAGCTGGCCCTCTGAATACAGATCTTAGTAAATTATTACTGTCCGATTTAGGACTAGGCAGCTACCTAAAAGAAAGCGAGTGTATTTTCGAGAACGCCAAGTCTGAATTAAGTCCAGTGGGATGGATTGACGGTAAATAATAACTGTTTTCATTATTTATTATTCGGACTATTTTGTGGAAATCAAAAAGTGGTAAATCACGGACGTGGTGATTGAACCATAATCACAGAGATAATATTTGTCACAAATGTGCACAATTGCACCTGCATCTACTGCCCATCCATTGCGACACATCTCGAATCGGAAGTGTTTACATAATTGGCAGTACTCTCCTCTGGCATTATGGTCTAGATACACATATAACTTATTAGTAGCTGTAGATGGAACACATTACAAAAGAAACCAACTTGACCTGGCTACAAATATGTATTATTATTTAGTTAGCTATAGCATCTATGTTAATTACCAAATGTTTGCATTGTAATATGGGCATCACTGGCCGAATGTTTGAGGTCGTTGACTTCAAATCACTTGCCCCTCATAAGCCTGATGGTTTCAATCACACTGGGTATGTGGACTTATTTCATATGAGGAAGCTATCCAACCGGCGTGCGGAATGTATGTGAGTCTACGTGGGTGCCAGCCGGTCCGTACCTGCAATACTGCTCGGAGGTGCATCCGGGATCGTCCTCCACCAGCAATAGCTAAATAAACCAACATCAGTTGAATACATATAAGTATTATTAACGGAATAACATTGATTTGTAAAATTCCCTTTTAATAAAGTATAGATATCGTTTGCTTATTTCTTCTTTGTAGGATGTCCTAAAGCAATCGAATTACCGTTACTTGACACGGACATAGAATGCAGACTGGCAGACTACTGCACGTCAGTGAGCTGTTGTGTGGAAGTAGACAGGATAGGACACGCATTGCAAGTTGTGATGGATATAGACCCCTGCACACAGATACTAACAATACAAATTGAACGGCTGAAAAGGGAAATTCCTTTGCTAGAGTATACGTTTGGAGAAACTGAAGAATTTAGATTATTTGGAATTGCACGCATAAGGCAAGTACTAGTTACTGGATGTATATTATACAGCCTCTCTTGTTAGTTAGTTTGTGAAGGCTCTGAAGGTCTGTAATACTATGTTCAACTTAGATATCATTTAATCGCATACATTAGATGCAATATCGGCACTTGCAATGCATGATATTCCAATTACACAATGTTGATCGATATCCTAGATATCAGTCTACGTTCTAACTAAGCATGTTCGCATTGCACACAGTAAGATTACACTATACATATTTCGAAGAAATCATTTTAGCATGCTAAGGTTTATATTAAACTAAGAACAGAATACATTGCAGTGTAATGTATATCATTTGGGTAACACATATTTGGTTTAAGCATATGTATTCGACATTATATATCATACTTTACAACAAATAATTACGTTTGAAATACTCACATTGATGTTTGAGCTGATAATACCTTCGCCAACGACAACTATATTGGCGAGCGTGGGTATGACGAATATGTCAGCGCTATTGATAGACGCACCATTTTTGTACATTGAGAGTCATAGGGTAATCGCGCAGGTTATCAGATGTGTTTTTGTCAGGCGTCATTGTCATAATCATGCATATTGAAATTATTGTTTAGTCTAAGCAAACTGTATTTAAATATGTTTTACAACTACTTACATGTATTTTCATTTACTTCATTACATTTACAAATATATATATATGACTGAGTAGAAATCCATAATTATAATCGCTTGTACGATCCCTCTTCATAATTAATGGTTAATAACTATGTATTTCAGATACCAAGTATACAATTTACCAGAGGAACAACGTTACCAGCTTAATATGAACATCAGCATTTGTCTGGAATCGAATATGTCATGCGCACAGCATTTTACGGTTTTCCGAAACACAAAGCTTCCAAAATTGCCATGTGACTGGAGTTCAAGAGCGGATACTGTACCAGGTATTTATAATGTTTTTGAACAGTCAGACAAGGTGGAGAGGGGGGGGGGGTCATCACTCAATAGAGTGGTTTTTGAAATATGGCTCGGTGTGGCATCCGTGATCTTCCACCAGCAATAATAGATATTCACATCGCTATTGCATTTCCTTCGATGAATGTATGTGCCTGATTGTATACAATTTCGCATGAGGGTTCACAACCAATGATAAGCCGCGGGCAGCATGCGCATTATGAGGCAACGTTCGTCGCGAGAAAATGCGTGTTTTATAGTTTACGCTGTTCCAATGATGATATATTTACCTGTTCCAAGATATGGTAAGTTGCACATCTGGACTACAACAGTTTAAATGCAAGGTGTGCTATATTTTCGCTATATCACTGAAAAGAATAATTAATGTAAATATAAGTAATGAATCGCGGGTTAATAGTTTCCATCGGGTATAAACTACATTGGCCGTGTTTAAGGTTAGCATGGATACCTTCGGCCTCCACACACTTTAACCACGCCCAATATAGTTCATACCCCGATGGAAACTATTAACCCGCGATTCATTCCTTAACTGGATATTCGCCAAATGAACTATTCTGTTTGTGCCACGTTAAGCCCCACAAAACAATCACCATTCTTGAGGGAATATACTCTATCTACGCAGTATACACATTTACATATATATACATGCATACAATCAACACATAGTACAATGTACACACTCATTCATATATATATACAATACACTGATCACAATAGCATAGGTATATACATAGTTGCACTGATTACATTGTACTCATTCAGTGATATATACATATATATATAATCACCATATTATACACAATCATTTATACATACTTTCTGACTTAATTACTTACATACTTATGTACATTAAACAAAGCTGTGGTAGTATTACGGAAACTATCACTCACAATCCAATGACCGGTTACATTTGGACTTTGTAGCAGACTATTATTGATAAGATATATATATGTATCAATAGTACATGCTGTAATACATATATTGCTGTGATAACGCAGTGGTAGCGCGTTCGCTTTAGGTGTGAGATATCCGGAGTTTGAGCCTCGCTGGAGCCGTTACGATTGTGCCCTTAGGCAAGGCGTTTCAATTCCACGTTGCCTCTTCTCTCTCCCTCGTGGCGATGGATTCCATCAGGAACGAGATCTCGAGAGTGATTAATATAAGTTGGAAAAACTTGTTAGGCAATGGAGCTAAAATAAATGTGTATAAACTAATAAATATGGATTATTTTGCGTCACGGTGATATGGCTATACAGCATGGTTATTTCTACCCCAGATGTACAGTTTCCGTCTCAGCTATGTTCCTCCACCTGCACGCCAATGTGTAACAAGTCCGTACCCTTATTCGTCATATGTACTTCTCACTTAGCACATTCTAGAACAGACGTTTTATAACATAGCACATTCTAGATCAGACGTTTTATAACATAGCACATTCTAGAACAGGCGTTTTATAGCATATCACATTCTAGAACAGACGTTTTATAACATAACACATTCTAGAACAGACATTTTATAGCATAGTACATTCTAGAACATACGTTTTATAACATAGTACATTCTAGTACAGACGTTTTATAACATATCACATTCTAGAACAGACGTTTTATAGCATAGCACATTCTAGAACAGACGTTTTATAGCATAACACATTCTAGAACAGACGTTTTATAGCATAACACATTCTAGAACAGACGTTTTATAACATAGCACATTATAGAACATACGTTTTATAGCAACGCACATTCTAGAACAGACATTTTATAACATATCACATTCTAGAACAGACGTTTTATAACATATCACATTCTAGAACATACGTTTTTATAGCATAGTACATTCTAGAACATACGTTTTTATAGCAACGCACATTTTAGAACATACGTGTTATAACATATCACATTCTAGAATAGACGTTTTATAGCATAGTACATTCTAGAACATACGTTTGATAGCATATCACATTCTAGATCAGACGTTTTATAACATATCATATTCTAGATCAGACGTTTTATAGCATACCACATTCTATAACAGATGTTTTGTAGCATAACACATTCTAGAACAGACGTTTTATAACATAGCACATTCTAGAACATACGTTTTATAACATAGCACATTCTAGAACAGGCGTTTTATAACATAGCACATTCTAGAACAGGCGTTTTATAACATATCACATTCTAGAACATACGTTTTATAACATAGCACATTTTAGAACAGACGTTTTATAGCAACGCACATTCTAGAACAGACATTTTATAACATATCACATTCTAGAACATACGTT
>CM026404.1:41315196-41343383 GCA_014843695.1 Archivesica marissinica | reverse complement strand
GAGACAATGTCATGTGGCCTTGAAACACGATATTGTCACATTGACATTAATGTTGTAGCGCCTGGTTTACTACCTCAGTGATTTGGTTTAAACATATTTATTCCACTATATACATTCACAAAACAATACATGCACACAAAATCAAAGAATAGGAAAGGATCAAAACAGAAGCAGACCGTATATAGTTTCTCTCCAGTGATTTGACCAATTTGAAGTTGATAACTTTAATTGTTTGGCTGCGGTGTCCCCAAGATATGGGGATATTTTATATGGGATATAAAATTGGAAACTGATATATAATTGGATACCCCCACCAAATCATTTTCTCTGTAGTAAATGGCAATTGGGTTCATTAAGAGACACAGTCTGACGCGGAAGATAGAGACCTTGTCTGGAACGAAAGTGATTCATTCTGGGAAACAGTGCGACCAAGCATAAAGGCCATGTGCACATGCTCAGACTACACTGCAAACCAGACGTATATTATCCTGCGAAATAGTAGCTGCTATTAGGTACCCAATAGGTAAGTTCCCTGGTCCTATAGCGACTACTTTATCTCTTATCGCCAATTCCTTATTTTTTATGCGGACATCGTCAGCGGGCACCCTGGAGTTCCCAATAAATGGAATATAAACCCTACAATAAATACAAAGCAGATTATTACTTTGGTATGATCCAGTAAGGTCAATGACTTCACTCCGGCAAGAACTACATTCTTAGCGACCTCCGCTCCTAGGCCTCGTACACCTATCAATAGGACTCGAGCAGCTCGCAACCTGCATATATATATATATATAATAATAAAACGAAGAAGCATATATAGAGTGGTGGAACCTATGCTCGGCGTAAATCCTACATATCATGGCCTATAAAAACAGTTAAATGAACTTGTCGTATATTATTATTTTCTTAAGTCTTTGTTGTTGAAAATTTTAGCTTTATTACTTGACCATGCGCTCAATACAGCTATCGCAACGGCACCTGTTTCCATGGGGAACTAGATACTTTAGGGCACCTATGCACGGCGTACATGAATTTATTTATTTATGCACGTGTAAATGTTGAATATATTATTTTGACTTAGTAACATCAATAACTAACAATATTACAACTCGTAAGAAACTCTTTTTCTGGTTATCTGTACATTTTTTTCGAATTCAGATAGCTACCTGAAATGCTCATGAACTGCATCATTTCGGTGGAAACAATTCTCCCAACAAGTTGTCTGTTTATATTCTGCTACTGAACCAGTCAGGTGACAGTTGCATTAGGCTACCAGTATGCACAACGGAATGTTATTGAACCATGCTTCACACCTGTCAGCGAAAATAGGTTCAAACTATTTATATATTTTAAATACGGATGTAAATGGAAAAAATACGCCAAGCATAGAAATATGCCGAGCATAGGTTCCACCGGGTGTCGGAGGTTTCGTCAACTAGAGGTTTCGTCAACCCTGGAGGTTTCGTCAATGATGTGAAATGTTTGCAAGTTATTAATTGGCAAGGACTTAGTTATGGACATTAATTGTTAATTGATTTAACTAGATCTATGTGTTATTTTCATTTGTATGTGATTTTTATGTATATTTGTTATAGAAATCTTCCGGTAGATCCGCTGATTCCAGTGGAATATATATCTTTACTTGGCTTTGGCATGTGACATGCATCTCGAAATAAAGGGCTTACATTGTACGCTTGCAAGCTTCAATTATTGTTGCTTAATCGCCTAATTGACGAAACCTCTCACATAATCGAAACCTCTTAACAATTTCCCTCTATATTGCCTTGTTGACGAAACCTCCAGTTGACGAAACCTCCTGCATTCGGTTCCACCACTCTATAATAAAACGAAGCATGTTAACAATTTAAATTTATAAAATACGACCTTTTAGAATATAAAATATGCTACGCGTAATTGAAGATTAGCGTTTCGACTTTGACAAACCTGTTAATTGCCTTGTACTACATACAAAAAGAATATATTATAATTTTGAAAGTACGAATCATATTATGCACGAATGAACACAATTAAAATTAGTAGGTATACCGTCTTTGTGCGTCTAAACCCCAAAGCCGAATTTGTCTGTCATATAAAGCTGCTTCCGCTTCGGTGATTATGTTTCCATCGTCTGTTGTTTCAACCATACTGTTCATATATTTCTCTTTTAGTGTACTTTTCGTAGTTTTCACGCTTTCATCTACGCTATAGGTTGCATATTAGCAAGCTTCCGAAGCCTAATTGTTGTTCCGTATGATGTACGACAACTACCTTGATTCAATAATTGATTTTGAAACATTCCTTCATTTATTTACAGTAACTATGTTATTCATAATTATAAACTACATTATTGTGCCAAGTTTAAGAAATATTTTAATTTAGCATCATTTTAATCAAAATATATGTATACCCAATGTCGTCCGTGAAATCGACATAATGATAAACGAGTTACTATTTTGGATTAAAAATGATACTAAATCTTAAATAGTTTTGTATGCATGTATGTTCCTTTAATGTCAAACCCCTCGCTGGGACGTAGACATGTTTTCCTGGGCAGGCTTAGCCAATCTAAGCGATTAACCAGTACTAAGCAATGTGTGTGAGGTGCCTTGCTCAATGACACTACATACGTGGCCTGACCGACTATCGAACCCGGGACCGTTCGATTCCAAATCCGACGCTCTACCACTGGACCACGGACGCCACTTTTGAATACAACTTGACACAATTATGTACATTCTGATTCTGAATCACATAATTAACACGTCGTGGGCAGTTCTGATTTGCCAATTGACGTCACAACTTCGGTTGACGAGGACCATACAGTACGAATACAAACATAGAAGAACACATTAAGCTTCCAAGAAGGACCCTATATGCCATACTGAAAAGCGGCTTCGTTTTATTTCTGATTGCAGCTCTTCATATAGAAACCGAGATTCACAAACGACAGCTAATTCTCCTACATACAGTTGCACATAGTCTGGAAACAGGCGTTGATATATTTGGCCTTGTCAGTCATATAAATCTATTTTAACACCGATTTAATTGGCCGTATTGAGTTACTGATAAAATCAACGTCATTTTGCCAGAAGTAAATTAGTGAAAAATCGACAGACTGGAACCCAGGCTAAGTTGCACATTCAACTAAGTCCAAGATCATATCAATAATGCAGCGTCTTCACCAGCACACAGACTATGCTGAACCAGAAAGCTAGACAGATGCCAATCAAAAGATCCATCACAGCACTCTCGACGTACACACAAACAAGATGGAAAGCTATATAACTAAATCGGCGATAGAAACATGTTGTCCCCACGGCTTATGGATTATATAGAATATCGACCAACACTAACTTAATGTCACGTGTCAGATCGTCAAACATAGAAGACGCACATGGTATGGAACACCGTAGAATGGAATGCAACAGAGGCCACAAAAGACATACAAAGGCCCGCTTTCTCACTGAGAGCTATATGCTCCAAATAAACGAAACATAATTGAATAGCAATGAAGGTGATGCTACATGTCCACTCACCAACATTGAGCCAGCAAACTTGGAATATATTGATACAAGATGTCCGGCTCGCAGCCTCCCCAGAACGAGACTCCCAAAAAATTATTCGTCACACTATTATTGACCAATTGGGATTCCCACTCTCACCAATGTGAATATTGACACACTCGTCATAGACTTACATGTACTAGCATGGTGTGATTGAAATTATTACCAAACAGCATGTCCAAAAAAAATTCACTGAGCTTATAATTAAACAATAAAATAAAAAAACTGGTTACCACCAAAGCTGCCAATCTAACCTATACATATTCCAGATATACACGTAGTAGTGTTAATGTACAATAATTATGCTTCACCAACTAATTCAATAACTACCGAATATAACATGGTACACAAACTACACTGGTGGGATATACGTAAACGAAGCAGAAGAAGAATAAGTAAATCCATTCAATTTGTGAAGTATCGTGTGTATGCTTTGTGTTTATTTATCGTCGCTACCGGTCAGGGATGAGTCAAGTACTTGCGACCAATATTCGAGTAAGTACTAAGTATTTGATAAGAAGGTGCACTCGAGTAAGTACTGAGTATTTACTTTTGTGTTTGTGCTCAAGTAAGTACTGAATACAATGTACATGTATTCACTTTAGTGTCTGTACTTGAGTAAGTACCGAGCATTCACTTTAGTGTCTGTACTCGAGTAAGTACTGGGTACTCATTGTTGTGTCTGTACTCGAGTAAGTACTGAGTACTCACTGTTGTATCTGTACTCGAGTAGGTACTGAGTACTGTATCCATGGTTGCTTTCTCAGTACAATAATTTTGTAGTATTATTACAGTGTAAAAGTCTGTCTAAATTCTAAATGTAGGCCCCCGGTCCATTCAATTAGAGCTCACTATAAAGTATCTAAAATACAAGAAGCTTTGTTAAACGCTGGATTGCATTGACAAATAACATCATTCCATAAGCTAGTTTTACGACAAACACATGTTAAAATAAGAACATAATAAAACATATAAGGAATTAAAAGTTTTGTTTTGTTAATTAGTATATTATACTTTCCGCCACAACAGACTGACATTACACTCGCTAAAGGAGTTGGCTATATTCAGATATATATTTATCGATTGCTACATTAATTGTCATAACATGGAGGCTCAACGTAGTGATGATGATGATTGAGCTTATATACCCTCGCCTCCGGCGAACCATATGGGCGAGCGTACTAAGAAGTTTAGTTAACACTCATATATATTATAAACCTAGGTGATTAAGTTCAACATATTGGAGTTATGAAAAGGCTACCCAAGTCTATTATTATCAACTAGTCAACTGATTGGATGCATTAACAATTAAACAACCAATCAAATATTAGATTTTACGGGATTCCTTTGTTTTATCCCTTGTGAATATAGGTCCAAGATATTGCAAAAACTACGGAGAAATCTACACATCACCAATACAGAACAATATGGTTTTGTTAGAAAATGATACGGTGTGTATATTGTCCATGATTTAGATGAAGCAGCTTCTATTGTGTTTAATATGGATCCTCATCACCCCAATGAATGTGTCTTTTACAGTATTTTACACATAGCTACACTTTGACTCGGCTCAAGCATTGTCAAGTGTGAGGTGCTGAGAATAACTCGCAAAACAAAACCACTTATTTTCCCTTACACACGCCATAACATGGAACTGAAATCAAACGATCTACCCACATAAACAACATCTCCTCCAAACCTACTAATTCTCTCAGATTCATCAAAAGGAATGTAAAGACCAGTAACAAGAAGGTTAAAGAAAAAGCTTATAACACCTATGTATCCCCAATGACCGTAATATCGGTGAATACTAATAAGCGGTGATATTAGAATAAATCCAAATGAAGCGCACATGTTCATTTTGTGCATACTATTGACAATTTCCGTCAGCTTTCTGCAACTGTCCATAGCAAAAACTAGCTGAAATGTCATTTCTACGGGTAAATTTACCGTAATTTATTCAAAACTTGTTTTTTCCTCTTACACTCGTAAGTTTGTGTTCATGTTGTCAATATTTAGGTGAATTTCAATGGATTTGTTATCTATCGGCTGCATTTGACATTTGTAAGGTGCCCGCTACTCATGTGACATCACGTGATTGCCTTATATGGCATTTATTGCTACTGGTATAAACTTGTGAGGTGAAATTTACATCGTCACCGGTTATTGGTATCACCGCGTAAATAAAAGATGGAAGCATGTGCTGTTGCTTTCACTTTGTTTTTGATTTAATTATGATTTATTTCCTACTAACTAATATTGCATACAATAAAATAAATATGATTATGCTTAATTGAGAGTGAACATTATTTGCACAGCCTCGTTTTGGAACAAAAATACACAGGCTATTGCTTATGTCACCGGTTACCGGTATACCCAGGATACATCCCCAACTCGAGTATTGCTCAACTGTCTGGCACCCCTGGCAAAAGTGTCTCACCTATAAAGCAGAAAGAGTGCAAAGATCAGCCGCACACTATGTCTCCAATGATTATAACTATACAAGCAATGTAACAAAAATGATCAACTCCCTGAACTGGCAAACACTTGAATACCGACACATACAATCATCAGTAATATACTTATATAAAATCAAAAATAACTTGGTATGCGCCGACCACAACCACCTAACACACACAAGGAACATGAACTACTTAATTCCTCAGTCCCGAACCCAATACCATATAAACTCATTTCCCCCCGAACAATACGTCTCTGGAATGGCCTCCCCTACTATGTACAGTCCAGCCCCAGCTTAACCATTTTTGGTGAGTGGTTGGCCACGGTACCACTAATGTAAAATGATGTCTGTTTTTAACCTTGGTATGTAGTTCTTTTAACACTCTCTGTCTCACTAATTGAAATTTTTAACCACTGTCCCTGACAAGCACCTCCCTGTCATACTCGCATCTGAGTGTTGGGAATATCATGTAGATAGATAGTCACACGTTGTGTGATAGTGATAACATATCTTATTTTAGTGGAGCCTCGACTAAAAAAAACATATTTTATTATGAATCAATCTAATATGAATAAGACACAACATCAAAGCGAGCTCAATCATAGATACATACATAGCATAGCTAAATGATGAAATCTGAAAGATTGAATCCACGGCCGGGTCTAAGAGTGAGCTCTAAGCCTGCTGCTCTGCGTAGCTACGCAAGCTTTATGGAAGCGCAAGTTGAGATGAGAGTGACAATAGGTTATCTAAATTAAAATCATCGTACCGGAAAATGAATTGTCGCAGAATAAATTATAATTATGAGAGGCCACAAAAAAAATGACATCGAGGCAGAATGGAAAGAAGACATGGAGCCGCAATGAGGTCCGAACACGTTCTTAATGAGATAGATTAACTTTCATTGACACTATTTGATAATGGAATAAAATTTAAAAAACCGCAACATTACATTATAAACATTTTTCGGCAATCAAAATACATTCCAATTGAACGAATATAATAATACACCAGTGAAAAAGGTCTAAAATCGGATTTTAAATTTTCAAATCAACAAACATAATGGCCGTAGTAATTAGTGTAAATATTCTGCTGGAAAGAATGCGCATACACCTGCGAATATATATAGTTAGTGTAGTGGTAAAGCATTGGCCTACAGATCAAGAGGACCGTGGATTCAACCATTCGGATTTAGCAATGCTATGGATCTATATCGAGTCACTTTGAGGCTTTGCATTATTAATATTAGAACTATTTTCTCCTGTAGTGTATACAGTTATGTCAACAAACGTCGTTTACAACGCTTGTTTTTTAGTTGAAAATTATATGACAAATATTTGAAAAAAATGATACCATACATGTATAATAGGAAATTACATTCAGCACAAATTTGATTGTACATGTAGTGTCTCATTGAAATTCTATTCTATTTGTTATATATTCTATTCTGTAATTCTATTTACACAGTAAATTCTGGTATATGTATATGATGTATACACTGTACATTCTGGTATATGTATGCGGTGTATACGCTGTACATTCTTGTATATGGTGTATACACTGTACATTCTGGTACATGTATGCGGTGTATACGCTGTACATTCTGGTATATGTATATGGTGTAGTATACACTACATTCTGGTACATGTATATGGTGTATACGCTGTAAATTCTGGTATATGTATATGATGTATACACTGTACATTCTGGTATATGTATATGATGTATACACTGTACATTCTGGTACATGTATATGATGTATACACTGTACATTCTGGTACATGTATATGATGTATACACTGTACATTCTGGTATATGTATATGATGTATACACTGTACATTCTGGTACATGTATATGATGTATACACTGTACATTCTGGTACATGTATATGATGTATACACTGTACATTCTGGTACATGTATATGGTGTATACGCTGTACATTCTGGTACATGTATATGGTGTATACACTGTACATTCTGGTACATGTATGCGTGTATACACGTAAATTCGGTATATGTATGCGGTATAACACTGTACATTCTGTATATGTATATGGTTATACACTGTACTTCTGGTATATGTATAGGTGTATCACTGTACATTCTGTACATGTATGCAGTGTATACGCTGTAGATTCTGGTATATGGTGTATACACTGTACATTCTGGTACATGTATGCGGTATATACACTGTACATTCTGGTATATGTATGCGGGTATACACTGTACATTCTGGTATATGTATGCGGTATATACACTGTACATTCTGGTATATGTATGCGGTGTATACACTGTAAATTCTAGTATATGTATGCGGTATATACACTGTACATTCTGGTACATATATATGGTGTATACACTGTAAATTCTGGTATATGTATGTGGTATATACACTGTACATTCTGGTATATGTATGCGGTGTATACACTGTAAATTCTAGTATATGTATGCGGTATATACACTGTACATTCTGGTACATATATATGGTGTATACACTGTACATTTTGGTACATATATATGGTGTATACGCTGTACATTCTGGTATATGTATATGGTGTATACACTGTACATTCTGGTATATGTATGCGGTGTATACACTGTAAATTCTGGTATATGTATGCGGTATATACACTGTACATTCTGGTACATGTATATGGTGTATACACTGTACATTCTGGTATATGTATATGGTGTATACGCTGTACATTCTGGTACATGTATATGGTGTATACACTGTACATTCTGGTATAGGTATATGGTGTAGTATACACTACATTCTGGTACATGTATATGGTGTATACACTGTACATTCTGGTATATGTATATGGTGTATACACTGTACATTCTGGTACATGTATATGGTGTATACACTGTACATTCTGGTACATGTATATGGTGTATACACTGTACATTCTGGTACATGTATATGGTGTATACACTGTACATTCTGGTACATGTATGCGGTGTATACACTGTAAATTCTGGTATATGTATGCAGTATATACACTGTACATTCTGGTATATGTATATGGTGTATACACTGTACATTCTGGTATATGTATATGGTGTATACGCTGTACATTCTGGTATATGTATATGGTGTATACGCTGTACATTCTGGTACATGTATGCGGTGTATACACTGTACATTCTGGTACATGTATATGGTGTATACGCTGTACATTCTGGTATATGAATATGGTGTATACGCTGTACATTCTGGTACATATATATGGTGTATACGCTGTACATTCTGGTACATATATATGGTGTATACACTGTACATTCTGGTATATGTATATGGTGTATACACTGTACATTCTGGTACATATATATGGTGTATACACTGTACATTCTGGTACATGTATATGGTGTATACGCTGTACATTCTGGTACATGTATATGGTGTATACGTCTGTACATTCTGGTACATGTATATGGTGTATACACTGTACATTCTGGTACATGTATGCGGTGTATACACTGTAAATTCTGGTATATGTATGCGGTATATACACTGTACATTCTGGTATATGTATATGGTGTATACACTGTACATTCTGGTATATGTATATGGTGTATACACTGTACATTCTGGTACATGTATGCAGTGTATACGCTGTAGATTCTGGTATATGGTGTATACACTGTACATTCTGGTACATGTATGCGGTATATACACTGTACATTCTGGTATATGTATGCGGTGTATACACTGTAAATTCTGGTATATGTATGCGGTATATACACTGTACATTCTGGTATATGTATGCGGTGTATACACTGTAAATTCTGGTATATGTATGCGGTATATACACTGTACATTCTGGTGCATATATATGGTGTATACACTGTAAATTCTGGTATATGTATGTGGTATATACACTGTACATTCTGGTATATGTATGCGGTGTATACACTGTAAATTCTGGTATATGTATGCGGTATATACACTGTACATTCTGGTACATATATATGGTGTATACGCTGTACATTCTGGTATATGTATATGGTGTATACACTGTACATTCCGGTATATGTATGCGGTGTATACACTGTAAATTCTGGTATATGTATGCGGTATATACACTGTACATTCTGGTACATGTATATGGTGTATACACTGTACATTCTGGTATATGTATATGGTGTATACGCTGTACATTCTGGTACATGTATATGGTGTATACGCTGTACGTTCTGGTACATGTATGCGGTATATACACTGTACATTCTGGTATATGTATGCGGTGTATACACTGTAAATTCTGGTATATGTATGCGGTATATACACTGTACATTCTGGTACATATATATGGTGTATACACTGTACATTCTGGTATATGTATATGGTGTATACGCTGTACATTCTGGTACATGTATATGGTGTATACGCTGTACGTTCTGGTACATGTATGCAGTGTATATGCTGTAGATTCTGGTACATATATATGGTGTATATGCTGTACATTCTGGTACATATATATGGTGTATACGCTGTACATTCTGGTACATGTATATGGTGTTTACACTGTAAATTCTGGTACATATATATGGTGTATACGCTGTACATTCTGGTACATGTATATGGTGTATACACTGTACATTCTGGTACATGTATATGGTGTATACGCTGTACATTCTGGTACATGTATATGGTGTATACGCTGTACATTCTGGTACATATATATGGTGTATACACTGTACATTCTGGTACATGTATGCGGTGTATACACTGTACATTCTGGTATATGTATATGGTGTATACACTGTACATTCTGGTATATGTATATGGTGTATACACTGTACATTCTGGTACATGTATGCAGTGTATACGCTGTAGATTCTGGTATATGGTGTATACACTGTACATTCTGTACATGTATGCGGTATATACACTGTACATTCTGGTATATGTATGCGGTGTATACACTGTAAATTCTGGTATATGTATGCGGTATATACACTGTACATTCTGGTATATGTATGCGGTGTATACACTGTAAATTCTGGTATATGTATGCGGTATATACAGTTATACACTGTACATTCTGGTACATATATATGGTGTATACACTGTACATTCTGGTATATGTATATGGTGTATACACTGTACATTCTGGTACATGTATGTGGTGTATACGCTGTACATTCTTGTATATGGTGTATACACTGTACATTCTGGTACATGTATGCGGTGTATACGCTGTAAATTCTGGTATATGTATATGTGTATACACTGTACATTCTGGTATATGTATATGTGTATACACTGTACATTCTGGTACATGTATATGGTGTATACACTGTACATTCTGGTACATGTATATGGTGTATACACTGTACATTCTGGTATATGTATATGGTGTATACACTGTACATTCTGGTACATGTATATGGTGTATACACTGTACATTCTGGTACATGTATATGGTGTATACACTGTGCATTCTGGTATATGTATATGGTGTATACACTGTACATTCTGGTACATGTATATGGTGTATACACTGTACATTCTGGTACATGTATATGGTGTATACACTGTACATTCTGGTACATGTATATGGTGTATACACTGTACATTCTGGTACATGTATATGGTGTATACACTGTACATTCTGGTACATGTATATGATGTATACACTGTACATTCTGGTACATGTATATGGTGTATACGCTGTACATTCTGGTATATGTATGCGGTATATACACTGTACATTCTGGTATATGTATATGGTGTATACACTGTACATTCTGGTATATGTATATGGTGTATACACTGTACATTCTGGTATATGTATATGGTGTATACGCTGTACATTCTGGTATATGTATGCGGTATATACACTGTACATTCTGGTATATGTATATGGTGTATACACTGTACATTCTGGTATATGTATATGGTGTATACACTGTACATTCTGGTACATGTATATGGTGTATACGCTGTACATTCTGGTACATGTATGCGGTATATACACTGTACATTCTGGTACATGTATATGGTGTATACACTGTAAATTCTGGTATATGTATATGGTGTATACGCTGTACATTCTGGTACATGTATATGATGTATACACTGTACATTCTGGTATATGTATGTGGTGTATACACTGTACATTCTGGTATATGTATGTGGTGTATATACACTGTACATTCTGGTACATGTATATGGTGTATACACTGTACATTCTGGTATATGTATATGGTGTATACACTGTACATTCTGGTACATGTATATGGTGTATACACTGTACATTCTGGTACATGTATATGGTGTATACACTGTACATTCTGGTACATGTATATGGTGTATACACTGTACATTCTGGTACATGTATATGGTGTATACACTGTACATTCTGGTATATGTATGCGGTATATACACTGTACATTCTGGTATATGTATATGGTGTATACACTGTACATTCTGGTATATGTATATGGTGTATACGCTGTACATTCTGGTATATGTATATGGTGTATACGCTGTACATTCTGGTACATGTATGCGGTATATACACTGTACATTCTGGTACATATATATGGTGTATACACTGTACATTCTGGTATATGTATATGGTGTATACGCTGTACATTCTGGTACATGTATATGGTGTATATGCTGTACGTTCTGGTACATGTATGCAGTGTATATGCTGTAGATTCTGGTACATATATATGGTGTATATGCTGTACATTCTGGTACATATATATGGTGTATACGCTGTACATTCTGGTACATGTATATGGTGTTTACACTGTAAATTCTGGTACATATATATGGTGTATACGCTGTACATTCTGGTACATGTATATGGTGTATACACTGTACATTCTGGTACATGTATATGGTGTATACGCTGTACATTCTGGTACATGTATATGGTGTATACGCTGTACATTCTGGTACATATATATGGTGTATACACTGTACATTCTGGTACATGTATGCGGTGTATACACTGTACATTCTGGTATATGTATATGGTGTATACACTGTACATTCTGGTATATGTATATGGTGTATACACTGTACATTCTGGTACATGTATGCAGTGTATACGCTGTAGATTCTGGTATATGGTGTATACACTGTACATTCTGGTACATGTATGCGGTATATACACTGTACATTCTGGTATATGTATGCGGTGTATACACTGTAAATTCTGGTATATATATGCGGTATATACACTGTACATTCTGGTATATGTATGCGGTGTATACACTGTAAATTCTGGTATATGTATGCGGTATATACACTGTACATTCTGGTACATATATATGGTGTATACACTGTACATTCTGGTATATGTATATGGTGTATACACTGTACATTCTGGTACATGTATGTGGTGTATACGCTGTACATTCTTGTATATGGTGTATACACTGTACATTCTGGTACATGTATACGCTGTAGATTCTGGTATATGTATATGGTGTATACGCTGTACATTCTGGTACATGTATATGGTGTATACACTGTACATTCTGGTACATGTATGCGGTGTATACACTGTACATTCTGGTAAATGTATATGGTGTATACACTGTACATTCTGGTACATGTATGCGGTGTATACGCTGTACATTCTGGTACATGTATGCGGTGTATATGCTGTACATTCTGGTACATGTATATGGTGTATACACTGTACATTCTGGTACATGTATGCGGTGTATACACTGTACATTCTGGTACATGTATATGGTGTATACACTGTACATTCTGGTATATGTATATGGTGTAGTATACACTACATTCTGGTATATGTATATGGTGTATACACTGTACATTCTGGTATATGTATATGGTGTATACGCTGTACATTCTGGTATATGTATGTGGTGTATACACTGTACATTCTGGTATATGTATATGGTGTATACACTGTACATTCTGGTATATGTATATGGTGTATACGCTGTACATTCTGGTATATGTATATGGTGTATACACTGTACATTCTGGTATATGTATATGGTGTATACGCTGTACATTCTGGTATATGTATGTGGTGTATACACTGTACATTCTGGTATATGTATATGGTGTATACACTGTACATTCTGGTATATGTATATGGTGTATACGCTGTACATTCTGGTATATGTATATGGTGTATACACTGTACATTCTGGTATATGTATATGGTGTATACGCTGTACATTCTGGTACATGTATATGGTGTATACACTGTACATTCTGGTACATGTATATGGTGTATACACTGTACATTCTGGTACATGTATATGGTGTATACGCTGTACATTCTGGTATATGTATATGGTGTATACACTGTACATTCTGGTACATGTATATGTGTATACACTGTACATTCTGGTACATGTATGTGGTGTATACACTGTAAATTCTGGTACATGTATGCGGTGTATACGCTGTACATTCTGGTATATGAATATGGTGTATACACTGTAAATTCTGGTACATGTATGCGGTGTATACGCTGTACATTCTGGTATATGAATATGGTGTATACACTGTACATTCTGGTACATGTATGCGGTGTATACACTGTACATTCCAGGGATCAGTTTAGAGACGATGTGGGCGAAATTGTCGCCCTAAGGACCCTGACTTCGCCCTCTGGGGGCCCCACTTCTCCCTAAAAAAAATGTATGGTTTTTACAATTTTCAAACAAAATTTTGTCTAGTAAGATACACTGGCTCATTATAAAATTATAAAGCACTCCTTCTATTCAAATGTTGTATTTAATGGTTGTACTGTGCATTTTAACCCTATTTTGCAGAAGTATATTAAAGAACACCATTTAAGGAAGCGATCAAGCGCTTTCTCACTTCTCCCAAAATTTCTGACCTAGAATGAACCCTGCATTCTGGTACATCTATGCGGTGTATATACTGTACATTCTGGTATATGGTGTAGTGTACACTGTACATTCTGGTACATGTATATGGTGTAGTATACACTGTAAATTCTGGTACATGTATGCGGTGTATACACTGTACATTCTGGTACATGTATGCGGTGTATACGCTGTACATTCTGGTACATGTATGCGGTGTATAAGCTGTACATTCTGGTACATGTATGCGGTGTATACACTGTACATTCTGGTACATGTATGCGGTGTATACGCTGTACATTCTGGTACATGTATGCGGTGTATACGCTGTACATTCTGGTACATGTATGCAGTGTATATGCTGTACATTCTGGTACATGTATGCGGTGTATACGCTGTACATTCTGGTACATGTATGCGGTGTATACGCTGTACATTCTGGTACATGTATGCAGTGTATAACGCTGTACATTCTGGTACATGTATGCGGTGTATACACTGTACATTCTGGTACATGTATGCGGTGTATACACTGTACATTCTGGTACATGTATGCGGTGTATACACTCTACATTCTGTTACATGTATGCGGTGTATACGCTGTACATTCTGGTACATGTATGCGGTGTATACGCTGTACATTCTGGTACATGTATGCGGTGTATACGCTGTACATTCTGGTACATGTATGCGGTGTATACACTGTACATTCTGGTACATGTATGCGGTGTATATGCTGTACATTCTGGTACATGTATGCGGTGTATACGCTGTACATTCTGGTACATGTATGCGGTGTATACGCTGTACATTCTGATACATGTAAAATAGTAACATTCATATTTTCCAGTTTCTCATCGAGCTGACAAAAATGTTCCAGAAGTCAAGAACAACGGGAACTGTAACGTTAACCATGAAGAGGTGTAAGTATAAATACGTGTCTGCGTCAGTTTATATAGTGTATATAGATAGCAGGGTTCCCGCTGTCGGTCGCCAATGGCGCCAATTGCGACAAAAAACAAATATTAAAATTTTTATTTTATTTATTTTTTGCACATGTCAAATACATGGCTTTAAATATTTATTTGTGACCTATATGGCTCTTAGTTGGCTCCACGTTTTTTAAATTTGCTCCCATGTTTTTCAATTGGCAACAGAAGTGACGCAAACCAAACATTCAGACAGAGGGAACCCTGGATAGCAAGTGTCTTCATGGCCTGTCTGGCATTTGAGGGGTAACTTGCTGTCCGGCTATTGTTTAATGTTCTTCTCATTGTTAACCCTTTCCCTAAAACAGACATACAGTCTAACCTGTGTTAAACAGCCAGCCAAGGGAATCACAGAATGTGGCTGCTTAGCACAGGTGGCTGCTTAATAGAGGTTAAATGTATAATAAAACAACATATTGGGAATCTGGAAAGTGGCTGTTTAATACAGGTTGGCTGCTTAATGGAGGTGACCGCTAACACAGGTTTGACTGTATTTTAATTCAGATGCAGCAGAGGACTGTTGAAAATATTGAGAACAAAAGAAACTTTGTTCAATGAGAGGCATCTCTAATTTTCTATTACCTTTGCAGATAAACCCTTGATTTATTCCAAAATTAAGTTAGAATCCTTTGTTTTCACTGTTGTTCCCTAACCAGATGTTGCGGTATGATAAATGTGATTTATCAAATCGTGTTAATTAACTGATAACATTCTTTTACAAATAAGTACCCATTGCATACATATACTGTAGGAGATCTGTCGAGGTATAGTAATATAATACTCATAAGAAGCGATAGTGGAATAAAATTGCTAGCATGTTGTGCAAAGGAAACAACGATAAAAACAGAGGATAACACTTAATAGGACCTACCTAATTTGTGGGAGTATTCAGGGGCAGTAACTGACCGATGTCTCTCATTTCCTTTTCCTACAATGTTTTTCTCCAATACATATTGATTTGGCCATACAGTCTTATCTGAAAAAAACGGGACGAAAAATCCCAGGCCAAAATGTGTACCAACCTGATGTAGGACTGTTATAGGTATTATATACCATATCATACATAGTGTACCAGTGTTCCCTTGTCTGCTGTGAAATATAAATATTTGTTTCTCATTAATATTTAGGTTGATTACTGTACCAGGGTCGCCCATTTGTGCACAATAAACACATGAATGTAAAAGGCAGACATCGGGACAAGCTTACTGTACTGTAATATAGATGGATCTTGAATGTCAAAATCAGCAGTTAATTGATCATCAAAGTTGACTCATTCAACTGTAATAAATTGTTGATTGGTTTCTTTACACAATAGGACCAGTTTATTGCCAATTTGTAACACCCAAATTTCTTACATTGCACTAATTTAGTTGTAAGCCTATTTCTGTATGCTGTAATTTTGGCATAGCTATGGGAATGAAGTAATGTAGGGCATTATTAACCCTTAAAAAATGCTGAATAAATTGGAAGGAATGTCACTTAATGTGTAAACAACATAGATCCAGATCATCGGTTGCATAGCACCTCGTCTGATCGTTATCTATGTTGTTTGCTATTCAACCAAGTGTTTTAGCTCCACTATCCGAATAGCAAACAGCATAGAGCCTGATTAGATGGCATGTTTGTATTCTGGGCCGTCTGATCTGGCTCTATACTGTTTGCAAAAGCGACTTTAGTCATGATTAGCAGGTTATGGGTTAACCCATTCAACACCAAGTAACTGACATGGACTGGTCCATGATATTTTTATCAAAATGGGTAAATTTTTTTCTAAAAATAGTTATATTACTTGAAAAAAGTGCAGATCCTGATGAGACGGCTCGTGACCAGACGGCTCATCTGGATCTACACTTTTTTGTAAGCCAATTTAGAGGTCTGTGGTGTTGAAAGGGTTAAGCATGTTAGAAGCCTGTCGGACTGCTTGAAGGTATACTGTTTAGTGAGTGTAATAGTAGAAGCAAGAACCTTGGGTGGATAACAAGTTGATTACAGGAACCCATTACGAGATCCCTGGATGGATTACAAGATCCCTGGATGGATTATGAGATCCCTGGATGGATTATATGAACACTGGGTAGATTATGAGATCCCTGGATGGATTATGTGAACACTGGGTAGATTATGAGATCCCTAGATGGATTATGTGAACACTGGATGGATTATGTGAACACTGGGTGGAATATGAGATCCCTGGATGGATTATGTGAACACTGGATGGATTATGAGATCCCTGGATGGATTATGTGAACACTGGGTGGAATATGAGATCCCTGGATGGATTATGTGAACACTGGGTAGATTATGAGATCCCTGGATGGATTATGAGATCTCTGGATGGATTATGAGATCCCTGGATGGATTATGTGAACACTGGGTAGATTATGAGATACCTGGATGGATTATGAGATCCCTGGATGGATTATGAGATCCCTGGATGGATTATGTGAACACTGGGTAGATTATGAGATCCCTGGATGGATTATGAGATCCCTGGATGGATTATGAGATCCCTGGGTAGATTATGAGATCCCTGGATGGATTATGTGAACACTGGGTAGATTATGAGATCCCTGGATGGATTATGTGAACACTGGGTAGATTATGAGATACCTGGATGGATTATGAGATCCCTGGATGGATTATGAGATCCCTGGATGGATTATGTGACTGGGTAGATTATGAGATCCCTGGATGGATTATGAGATCCCTGGATGGATTATGAGATCCCTGGGTGGATTATGAGATCCCTGGATGGATTATGTGAACACTGGGTGGATTATGAGATCCCTGGATGGATTATGTGAACACTGGGTAGATTATGAGATCCCTGGATGGATTATGTGAACACTGGGTAGATTATGAGATCCCTGGATGGATTATGAGATCCCTGGGTGGATTATGAGATCCCTGGATGGATTATGAGATCCCTGGATGGATTATGTGAACACTGGGTGGATTATGAGATCCCTGGATGGATTATGTGAACCTGGGTAGATTATGAGATCCCTGGATGGATTATGTGAACACTGGGTAGATTATGAGATCCCTGGATGGATTATGAGATCCCTGGATGGATTATGAGAACCCTGGGTAGATTATGAGATCCCTGGATGGATTATGTGAACACTGGGTAGATTATGAGATCCCTGGATGGATTATGTGATCACTGGGTGGATTATGTGAACACTGGGTAGATTATGAGATCCCTGGATGGATTATGAGATCCCTGGATGGATTATGAGATCCCTGGATGGATTATGAGATCCCTGGATGGATTATGTGAACACTGGGTAGATTATGAGATCCCTGGATGGATTATGAGATCCCTGGATGGATTATGTGAACACTGGGTAGATTATGAGATCCCTGGATGGATTATGTGAACACTGGGTAGATTATGAGATCCCTGGATGGATTATGAGATCCCTGGATGATTATGAGATCCCTGGATGGATTATGTGAACACTGGGTAGATTATGAGATACCTGGATGGATTATGAGATCCCTGGATGGATTATGAGATCCCTGGATGGATTATGTGAACACTGGGTAGATTATGAGATCCCTGGATGGATTATGAGATCCCTGGATGGATTATGAGATCCCTGGGTAGATTATGAGATCCCTGGATGGATTATGTGAACACTGGGTAGATTATGAGATCCCTGGATGGATTATGTGAACACTGGGTAGATTATGAGATACCTGGATGGATTATGAGATCCCTGGATGGATTATGAGATCCCTGGGTAGATTATGAGATCCCTGGATGGATTATGTGAACACTGGGTAGATTATGAGATCCCTGGATGGATTATGTGAACACTGGGTAGATTATGAGATCCCTGGATGGATTATGTGAACACTGGGTAGATTATGAGATCCCTGGATGGATTATGTGAACACTGGGTGGATTATGAGATCCCTGGATAGATTATGAGATCCCTGGATGGATTATGAGAACCCTGGGTAGATTATGAGATCCCTGGATGGATTATGAGAACACTGGGTGGATTATGAGATCCCTGGATGGATTATGAGATCCCTGGATGGATTATGTGAACACTGGGTAGATTATGAGATCCCTGGATGGATTATGAGATCCCTGGATGGATTATGTGAACACTGGGTAGATTATGAGATCCCTGGATGGATTATGTGAACACTGGGTAGATTATGAGATCCCTGGATGGATTATGAGATCCCTGGATGGATTATGTGAACACTGGGTGGATTATGAGATCCCTGGATGGATTATGTGAACACTGGGTAGATTATGAGATCCCTGGATGGATTATGTGATCCCTGGATGGATTATGTGAACACTGGGTAGATTATGAGATCCCTGGATGGATTATGAGATCCCTGGATGGATTATGTGAACACTGGGTAGATTATGAGATCCCTGGATGGATTATGTGAACACTGGGTGGATTATGTGATCCCTGGATGGATTATGAGATCCCTGGATGGATTATGTGAACACTGGGTAGATTATGAGATCCCTGGATGGATTATGAGATCCCTGGGTGGATTATGAGATCCCTGGATGGATTATGAGATCCCTGGATGGATTATGTGAACACTGGGTAGATTATGAGATCCCTGGATGGATTATATGAACACTGGGTAGATTATGAGATCCCTGGATGGATTATGAGATCCCTGGATGGATTATGTGAACACTGGGTAGATTATGAGATCCCTGGATGGATTATGTGAACACTGGGTAGATTATGAGATCCCTGGATGGATTATGTGAACACTGGGTAGATTATGAGATCCCTGGATGGATTATGTGAACACTGGGTAGATTATGTGAACCTGGGTAGATTATGAGATCCCTGGATGGATTATGTGAACACTGGGTATATTATGAGATCCCTGGATGGATTATGTGAACACTGGGTAGATTATGAGATCCCTGGATGAATTATGTGAACACTGGGTAGATTATGAGATCCCTGGATGGATTATGTGAACACTGGGTAGATTATGAGAACCCTGGATGGATTATGAGAACCCTGGGTGGATTATGAGATCCCTGGGTAAATTATGAGATCCCTGGATGGATTACGACAACCCTGGGTAAATTGTGAGATCCCTAGATGGATTGTGAGATCCCTAGATGGATTATGTGATCCCTAGATGGATTATGAGATCCCTAGATGGATTATGAGATCCCTAGATGAATTATGTGAACACTGGGTAGATTATGTGAACACTGGGTGGATTATGAGATCCCTAGATGGATTATGAGATCCCTGGATGGATTATGTGAACACTGGATGGATTATGAGATCCCTGGATGGATTATGAGATCCCTGGATGGATTATGTGAACACTGGATGGATTATGAGATCCTTGGATGGATTATGTGAACACTGGGTAGATTATGAGATCACTGGATGGATTATGTGAACACTGGGTAGATTATGAGATCCCTGGATGGATTATGAGATCCCTAGATGGATTATGAGATCCCTGGATGGATTATGTGAACACTGGATGGATTATGTGAACAATGGATGGATTATGAGATCCCTGGATGGATTATGTGAACACTGGGTAGATTATGAGATCCCTGGATGGATTATGAGATCCCTAGATGGATTATGTGAACACTGGGTAGATTATGAGATCCCTGGATGGATTATGAGGATATGAGATCCCTGGATGATTATGAGATCCCTGGATGGATTATGTGAACACTGGGTAGATTATGAGATACCTGGATGGATTATGAGATCCCTGGATGGATTATGATCCCTGGATGGATTATTGAACACTGTTATGAGATCCCTGATGGATTATGAGATCCCTGGATGGATTATGAGATCCCTGGGTAGATTATGAGATCCCTGGATGGATTATGTGAACACTGGGTAGATTATGAGATCCATGGATGGATTATGTGAACACTGGGTAGATTATGAGATACCTGGATGGATTATGAGATCTGTGAATGGATTATGAGATCCCTACATGGATTATGAGATCTCTGGATGGATTATGAGATCTCTGGATGGATTATGAGATCCTTACATGGATTATGAGATCTCTGGATGGATTATGAGATCTCTGGATGGAATACGACAACCCTGGGTGGATTATGAGATCCCTGGGTGGATTATGAGATCTCTGGATGGATTACGACAACCCTGGGTGGATTATGAGATCCCTGGGTGGATTATGACAACCCCGGATGGATTATGAGATCCCTGGATGGATTATGAGATCCCTGGATGGATTATGACAACCCTGGGTAAATTATGAGATCCCTGGATGGATTACGACAACCCTGGGTAAATTATGAGATCCCTGGATGGATTACGACAACCCTGGGTGGATTATGAGATCCCTGGATGGATTATGAGATCCCTGGATGGATTATGTGAACACTGGGTAGATTATGAGATCCCTGGATGGATTATGTGAACACTGGGTAGATTATGAGATCCCTGGATGGATTATGAGATCTCTGGATGGATTATGAGATCCCTGGATGGATTATGTGAACACTGGGTAGATTATGAGATACCTGGATGGATTATGAGATCCCTGGATGGATTATGTGAACACTGGGTATATTATGAGATCCCTGGATGGATTATGAGATCCCTGGGTAGATTATGAGATCCCTGGATGGATTATGTGAACACTGGGTAGATTATGAGATCCCTGGATGGATTATGTGAACACTGGGTAGATTATGAGATCCCTAGATGGATTATGAGATCCCTGGGTAGATTATGAGATCCCTGGATGGATTATGAGATCCCTGGAATGATTATGTGAACACTGGGTGGATTATGAGATCCCTGGATGGATTATGTGAACTCTGGGTGGATTATGAGATCCCTGGATGGATTATGTGAACACTGGGTAGATTATGAGATACCTGGATGGATTATGAGATCCCTGGATGGATTATGAGATCCCTGGGTAGATTATGAGATCCCTGGATGGATTATGTGAACACTGGGTGGATTATGAGATCCCTGGATGGATTATGTGAACACTGGGTGGATTATGTGAACACTGGGTAGATTATGAGATACCTGGATGGATTATGAGATCCCTGGATGGATTATGAGATCCCTGGGTGGATTATGAGATCCCTGGGTGGATTATGTGAACACTGGGTAGATTATGAGATCCCTGGATGGATTATGAGATCCCTGGATGGATTATGTGAACACTGGGTAGATTATGAGATCCCTGGATGGATTATGTGAACACTGGGTAGATTATGAGATCCCTGGATGGATTATGAGATCTCTGGATGGATTATGAGATCCCTGGATGGATTATGTGAACACTGGGTAGATTATGAGATACCTGGATGGATTATGAGATCCCTGGATGGATTATGAGATCCCTGGATGGATTATGTGAACACTGGGTAGATTATGAGATCCCTGGATGGATTATGAGATCCCTGGATGGATTATGAGATCCCTGGATGGATTATGAGATCCCTGGTGGTTTGTGAACACTGGGTAGATTATGAGATCCCTGGATGGATTATGTGAACACTGGGTAGATTATGAGATCCCTGGATGGATTATGAGATCCCTGGATGGATTATGAGATCCCTGGGTAGATTATGAGATCCCTGGATGGATTATGTGAACACTGGGTAGATTATGAGATCCCTGGATGGATTATGTGAACACTGGGTAGATTATGAGATCCCTGGATGGATTATGTGAACACTGGATGGATTATGTGAACACTGGGTGGATTATGAGATCCCTGGATGTATTATGTGATCCTGGGTGGATTATGAGATCCCTGGGTGGATTATGAGATCCCTGATGGATTATGTGAACACTGGGTAGATTATGAGATCCCTGGATGGATTATGAGATCCCTGGATGGATTATGTGAACACTGTGTAGATTATGAGATCCCTGGATGGATTATGAGATCCCTGGATGGATTATGTGAACACTGGGTAGATTATGAGATCCCTGGATGGATTATGTGAACACTGGGTAGATTATGAGATCCCTGGGTGGATTGTGAGATCCCTAGATGGATTATGTGATCACTGGGTATATTATGAGATCCCTGGATGGATTATGCTGGGTAGATTATGAGATCCCTGGATGGATTATGAGATCCCTAGATGGATTATGTGATCCCTGGGTAGATTATGAGATCCCTGGATGGATTATGAGATCCCTGGATGGATTATGTGATCACTGGGTAGATTATGAGATCCCTGGATGGATTATGTGAACACTGGGTAGATTATGAGATCCCTGGATGGATTATGAGATCCCTGGATGGATTATGTGAACACTGGGTAGATTATGAGATCCCTGGATGGATTATGTGAACACTGGGTAGATTATGAGATCCCTGGATGGATTATGTGAACCCTGGATGGATTATGAGATCCCTGGATGGATTATGTGAACACTGGTGGATTATGTGAACACTGGGTGGATTATGAGATCCCTGGTGGATTATGAGATCCCTGGATGGATTATGTGAACACTGGGTAGATTATGAGATCCCTGGATGGATTATGGAACCTGGGTAGATTATGAGATCCCTGGATGGATTATGTGACACTGGGTGGATTATGAGATCCCTGGATGGATTATGTGACACTGGGTAGATTATGGAACACTGGGTAGATTATGTGATCACTGGATGGATTATGTGAACACTGGGTAGATTATGAGATCCCTAGATGGATTATGAGATCACTGGTGGATTATGAGATCCCTGGATGGATTATGTGAACACTGGGTAGATTATGAGATCCCTGGATGGATTATGTGAACACTGGGTAGATTATGAGATCCCTGGATGGATTATGTGAACACTGGGTAGATTATGAGAACCCTGGATGGATTATGTGAACACTGGGTGGATTATGAGATCCCTGGTGGATTATGAGATCCTGGATGGATTATGTGAACACTGGGTAGATTGTGAGATCCCTAGATGGATTGTGAGATCCCTGGATGGATTATGTGATCCCTGATGGATTATGAGATCCCTAGATGGATTATGAGATCCCTAGATGGATTATGTGAACACTGGGTAGATTATGTGAACACTGGGTGGATTATGAGATCCCTGGATGGATTATGAGATCCCTGGATGGATTATGTGAACACTGGATGGATTATGAGATCCCTGGATGGATTATGAGATCCCTGGATGGATTATGTGAACACTGGTGGATTATGAGATCCCTGGATGGATTATGTGAACACTGGGTAGATTATGAGATCCCTGGATGGATTATGTGAACACTGGGTAGATTATGAGATCCCTGGATGGATTATGTGAACCCTGGGTAGATTATGAGATCCCTGGATGGATTATGTGAACACTGGGTAGATTATGAGATCCTGGATGGATTATGTGATCCCTGGATGGATTATGAGATCCCTGGGTGGATTATGTGAACACTGGGTAATTATGAGATCCCTGGTGGATTATGTGAACACTGGGTAGATTATGAGATCCCTGGATGGATTATGTGAACACTGGGTAGATTATGAGATCCCTGGATGGATTATGGTGACCCTGGGTGATTATGAGATCCCTGGATGGATTATGTGATCAATGGGTGGATTATGAGATCCCTGGATGGATTATGAGATCCCTGGATGGATTATGAGATCCCTGGATGGATTATGTGAACACTGGGTATATTATGAGATCCCTGGATGGATTATGAGATCCCTGGATGGATTATGAGATCCCTGGGTAGATTATGAGATCCCTGGATGGATTATGTGAACACTGGGTAGATTATGAGATCCATGGATGGATTATGTGAACACTGGGTAGATTATGAGATACCTGGATGGATTATGAGATCCCTGGATGGATTATGAGATCCCTGGGTAGATTATGAGATCCCTGGATGGATTATATGAACACTGGGTAGATTATGAGATCCCTGGATGGATTATGTGAACACTGGGTAGATTATGAGATCCCTGGATGGATTATGTGAACACTGGATGGATTATGTGAACACTGGGTGGATTATGAGATCCCTGGATGGATTATGTGAACACTGGGTAGATTATGAGATCCCTGGATGGATTATGAGATCTCTGGATGGATTATGAGATCCCTGGATGGATTATGTGAACACTGGGTAGATTATGAGATACCTGGATGGATTATGAGATCCTGGATGGATTATGAGATCCCTGTATGGATTATGTGAACATGGGTAGATTATGAGATCCCTGGATGGATTATGAGATGCCTGGATGGATTATGAGATCCCTGGATGGATTATGAGATCCCTGGGTGGATTATGAGTTGGTGGATTATGAGATCCTGGATGATTATGAGATCCCTGGATGGATTATGTGAACACTGGGTGGATTATGAGATACTGGATGGATTATGAGATCATGGATGGATTATGTGTGGGGGTTTGGATCACTGGTGGATTATGGGTTGACTGGATGATTATGAGATCCCTGGATGGATTATGAGATCCCTGGGTAGATTATGAGATCCCTGGATGGATTATGTGAACTCTGGGTAGATTATGAGATCCATGGATGGATTATGTGAACACTGGGTAGATTATGAGATACCTGGATGGATTATGAGATCCCTGGATGGATTATGAGATCCCTGGGTAGATTATGAGATCCCTGGATGGATTATATGAACACTGGGTAGATTATGAGATCCCTGGATGGATTATGTGAACACTGGGTAGATTATGAGATCCTGGATGGATTATGTGAACACTGGGTGGATTATGGTTGGTGGTTTGGTGGTGGTTTGTGTGGGTGTTTGAGATCCCTGGATGGATTATGAGATCTCTTGATGGATTATGAGATCCCTGTATGGATTATGTGAGCACTGGTTTGATTATGAGATACCTGGTGGATTATGAGATCACTGGATGGATTATGAGATCCTGTATGGATTATGTGAACACTGGGTAGATTATGGATCCCTGGATGGTTATGGATTCCTGGATGGATTTGAGATCCCTTGATGGATTATGAGATCCCTGGGTAGATTATGAGATCCCTGGATGGATTATGTGAACACTGGGTAGATTATGAGATCCCTGGATGGATTATGTGAACACTGGGTAGATTATGAGATACCTGGATGGATTATGAGATCCCTGGATGGATTATGAGATCCCTGGATGGATTATATGAACACTGGGTAGATTATGAGATCCCTGGATGGATTATGTGAACACTGGGTAGATTATGAGATCCCTGGATGGATTATGTGAACACTGGATGGATTATGTGAACACTGGGTGGATTATGAGATCCCTGGATATATTATGAGATCCCTGGATGGATTATGACAACCCTGGGTAAATTATGAGATCCCTAGATGGATTATGTGAACACTGGGTAGATTATGAGATCCCTGGATGGATTATGAGATCCCTAGATGGATTATGTGAACACTGGGTAGATTATGAGATCCCTGGATGGATTATGAGATCCCTAGATGGATTATATGAACACTGGGTAGATTATGAGATCCCTGGATGGATTATGAGATTCCTGGATGGATTATGTGAACACTGGGTAGATTATGAGATCCCTGGATGGATTATGTGAACACTGGGTAGATTATGAGATCCCTGGATGGATTATGTGAACACTGGGTAGATTATGAGATCCCTGGATGGATTATGTGAACACTGGGTAGATTATGAGATCCCTAGATGGATTATGAGATCCCTGGATGGATTATGTGAACACTGGGTTGATTATGAGATCCCTGGATGGATTATGTGATCACTGTGTGTTTGGTTGGATGGATTATGTGAACACTGTGTGTTTGGTTAGATGGTTATGAGATCCCTGGATGGATTATGTGAACACTGTGTAGATTATGAGATCCCTGGATGGATTATGTGAACACTGGGTATATTATGAGATCCCTGGATGGATTATGTGAACACTGGGTAGATTATGAGATCCCTGGATGGATTATGTGAACACTGGGTAGATTATGAGATCCCTAGATGGATTATGAGATCCCTAGATGGATTATGTGAACACTGGGTAGATTATGAGATCCCTGGATGGATTATGAGATCCCTGGATGGATTATGTGAACACTGTGTAGATTATGAGATCCCTGGATGGATTATGTGAACACTGGGTATATTATGAGATCCCTGGATGGATTATGTGAACACTGGGTAGATTATGAGATCCCTGGATGGATTATGTGAACACTGGGTAGATTATGAGATCCCTAGATGGATTATGTGAACACTGGGTATATTATGAGATCCCTGGGTGGATTATGTGAACACTGGGTAGATTATGAGATCCCTG
>CM026404.1:41281555-41314196 GCA_014843695.1 Archivesica marissinica | reverse complement strand
TGAACATTGGTTTGGCTACTACATTGTCAATGTATGTCGTATTGGTAATGGCGTCAAGAGGTGCTTTTATGAGGGAAAGGGTTTATGAACATTGGTTTGGCTACTACATTGTCAATGTATGTCGTATTGGTAATGGCGTCAAGAGGTGCTTCTATGAGGGAAAGGGCTATGAACATTGGTTTGGTTACTACATTGACAATGTATGTCGTATTGGTAATGGCGTCAAGAGGTGCTTCTATGAGGGAAAGGGTTATGGACATTGGTTTGGCTACTACATTGTCAATGTATGTCCATATGGTAATGGCGTCAAGAGGTGCTTCTATGAGGGAAAGGGCTAATGAACATGGTTTGGCTATACATTGTCAATGTATGTCATATTGGTAATGGCGTCAAGAGGGCTTCTATGCAGACGGAAAGGGCTAATGAACATTGGTTTGGCTACTACATTGTCAATGTATGTCATATTGGTAATGGTGTCAAGAGGTGCTTCTATGAGGGAAGGGCTAATGAACATTGGTTTGGCTACTACAATGTCAATGTATGTCATATTGGTAATGGTGTCAAGAGGTGCTTCTATGAGGGAAAGGGCTAATGAACATTGGTTTGGCTACTACAATGTCAATGTATGTCATATTGGTAATGGTGTCAAGAGGTGCTTCTATGAGGGAAAGGGCTAATGAACATTGGTTTGGCTACTACAATGTCAATGTATGTCATATTGGTAATGGTGTCAAGAGGTGCTTCTATGAGGGAAAGGGCTAATGAACATTGGTTTGGCTACTACAATGTCAATGTATGTCATATTGGTAATGGTGTCAAGAGGTGCTTCTATGAGGGAAAGGGCTAATGAACATTGGTTTGGCTACTACAATGTCAATGTATGTCATATTGGTAATGGTGTCAAGAGGTGCTTCTATGAGGGAAAGGGCTAATGAACATTGGTTTGGCTACTACAATGTCAATGTATGTCATATTGGTAATGGTGTCCAAGCAGGTGCTTCTATGAGGGAAAGGGCTAATGAACATTGGTTTGGTACTACAATGTCAATGTATGTCATATTGGTAATGGCGTCAAGAGGTGCTTCTATGAGGGAAAGGGCTAATGAACATTGGTTTGGCTACTACATTGTCAATGTATGTCATATTGGTAATGGCGTCAAGAGGTGCTTCTATGAGGGAAAGGGTTTATGAACATTGGTTTGGCTACTACATTGTCAATGTATGTCATATTGGTAATGGCGTCAAGAGGTGCTTCTATGAGGGAAAGGGTTTATGAACATTGGTTTGGCTACTACATTGTCAATGTATGTCATATTGGTAATGGCGTCAAGAGGTGCTTCTATGAGGGAAAGGGTTTATGAACATTGGTTTGGCTACTACATTGTCAATGTATGTCATATTGGTAATGGCGTCAAGAGGTGCTTCTATGAGGGAAAGGGTTTATGAACATTGGTTTGGCTACTACATTGTCAATGTATGTCATATTGGTAATGGCGTCAAGAGGTGCTTCTATGAGGGAAAGGGTTAATGAACATTGGTTTGGCTACTACAATGTCAATGTATGTCTATTGGTAATGGCGTCAAGAGGTGCTTCTATGAGGGAAAGGGCTAATGAACATTGGTTTGGCTACTACAATGTCAATGTATGTCGTATTGGTAATGGCGTCAAGATGTGCTTCTATGAGGGAAAGGGCTAATGAACATTGGTTTGGCTACTACAATGTCAATGTATGTCATATTGGTAATGGTGTCAAGATGTGCTTCTATGAGGGAAAGGGCTAATGAACATTGGTTTGGCTACTACAATGTCAATGTATGTCATATTGGTAATGGTGTCAAGAGGTGCTTCTATGAGGGAAAGGGCTAATGAACATTGGTTTGGCTACTACAATGTCAATGTATGTCATATTGGTAATGGTGTCAAGAGGTGCTTCTATGAGGGAAAGGGCTAATGAACATTGGTTTGGCTACTACATTGTCAATGTATGTCATATTGGTAATGGTGTCAAGAGGTGCTTCTATGAGGGAAAGGGCTAATGAACATTGGTTTGGCTACTACAATGTCAATGTATGTCATATTGGTAATGGTGTCAAGAGGTGCTTCTATGAGGGAAAGGGCTAATGAACATTGGTTTGGCTACTACAATGTCAATGTATGTCATATTGGTAATGGTGTCAAGAGGTGCTTCTATGAGGGAAAGGGCTAATGAACATTGGTTTGGCTACTACAATGTCAATGTATGTCATATTGGTAATGGTGTCAAGAGGTGCTTCTATGAGGGAAAGGGCTAATGAACATTGGTTTGGCTACTACAATGTCAATGTATGTCATATTGGTAATGGTGTCAAGAGGTGCTTCTATGAGGGAAAGGGTTAAGGAGGTCTTTTGAATTGGTTTTCTCATCCTTTGCACCACATTCATTTTCATCTCTTTTCCCAACTTATAATTATTAAATGTTGACAGACATCAGTCATGTATATCCAATGTGTACTTTACTGTTAGAATTTGTTATCAGTCCGCCTCCGTGGTCGAGTGGTTAAGGTCGCTGACTTGTATACCACTGTAACCTATCATCACTGATGGTCACGGGTTCGAGCCCCGCTCAGGCCGTGTCTCATTTATATGAAAAAGTTGGCAGTTTCTTACGGAGGTTGGTGCACCCAAGTACTGGTTAACCGCTGGAGCCTGCCCAGGAAAGGTGTTGTTAAGTAAACTGCCCGCCGGCGATATAGCCCAAAATGGTGCTGATGCAGGCGTAAAACCCGAAATATAACATAAATTTGTTATCAATTAATTAACATGATTTTGTTTTTTTTGTTTGTTTTTTCTACGTTTATTTATCGTCGCTACCGGTTGCCCATATGAGCGACGCCTCCTGAAGAGATTAGTATTTTTAGATTGTTGGAGGATAGTGCATACAGACAGAGACCCATTCCAGAGTCTCCTCTGCTTCTTTTACGTGCACGGTGTAAAACACCGACACGAGACCTCGGTTTAACATCCCATCTGAAAGACGGTTAATTTTAATAGGGTCAGACGGGGGATCGAACCTGTGATCCCTGGATTACCAGTCCAGCGTGTTACCACTGGACTACAGATCCGTCTGGTTTGATAAAATCACATTGAAATTATGAAAATGCGAAAAATGAAATATAAAGCAGTGAAGTTGCTGAACCCAGTGAATATTAAAAATAAGTCAATAAAATAAAAGTTTTCAGAGCTGCACAAATACTGGACAATTGTTATAGTAATTTCTTTTCATAAAGTGCCTTAAATATCTAAGAATGCAACTGTGTCAGTAGGGACTTTCAAAATTTCCAGGGGGATATTCCCTCTGCACCCCCATATCCTAATGGTACCTGCACATATATCAATACCAAGCTACACCCCTGATATTAGAACAAACGAGAAATGTCTCTACCTCTGCACCCCCATATCCTAATGGTACCTGCACATATATCAATACCAAGCTACACCCCTGATATTAGAGCAAACAAGCAATGTCTCTACCCTATCCCCCCATATCTGAATGGTACCTGCACATATATCAATACCAAGCTACACCCCTGATATTAGAACAAACGAGCAATGTCTCTACCCTATCCCCCCATATCTGAATGGTACCTGCACATATATCAATACCAAGCTACACCCCTGATATTAGAGCAAACAAGCAATGTCTCTACCCTATCCCCCCATATCTGAATGGTACCTGCACATATATCAATACCAAGCCCTGATATTAGAACAAACGAGCAATGTCTCTACCCTATCCCCCCATATCTGAATGGTACCTGCACATATATCAATACCAAGCCCTGATATTAGAACAAACAAGCAATGTCTCTACCCTATCCCCCCATATCTGAATGGTACCTGCACATATATCAATACCAAGCTACACCCCTGATATTAGAGCAAACAAGCAATGTCTCTACCCTATCCCCCCATATCTGAATGGTACCTGCACATATATCAATACCAAGCTACACCCCTGATATTAGAGCAAACAAGCAATATCTCTACCTTCCCCCCCCCCCCCCCGTATCCTAATGGTAACTGCACATATACATTTGTGTATCAATACCAAGCTACACCCCTGAAATTAGAGCAAACGAGCAATGTCTCTAATTTGTTGCAATTCTCTTGTTATTTGGTACCATAATCTTAGTCAGTGTCTGCCAGCTCACCATTATTTGGATTGATGCATTACCCGCAATGTATTATTGACTTGTGCTCTAATTTGCGTACTGATTTACTGTCATCCATTCCATGATGGCTTGATTTGACACCCAGTCTTGAGAATATTATTGATTGAATGATTCCCAAGTGATCATATAGAGACCGAGTTAGTGTGATTCCAGACAATCGTATAGGTGTAAGAGTTGATAGTGTGAGCATACACAGGCATGCATACCTGTCAAGTCTCACAGTTTTGCTGTGAGTTTCATGGTGATTTTCCAATGAAATCATGGCAATAATAAATACTTAAATTATAAATTATGTATTTTCTTTAATTAGTTTGATAATCTCGGACATTAAATTAGTTTATACAAATTTTAGCTCGATTGTGAAACAAGTTCTTTTCAATTATCTTATATTAATCACACTCGAGACCTCATTCCTGATGGAATCCATCGCCACGAAATGTGGAAATTAAATGCCTTGCCTAATGGCACAATTGTAACGGCTCCAGCGGGGCTCAAACTCTGGACCTTTCACACCTGAAGTGAATGCCACTGCGCTATCACGGTAAATTCATTAAAATCGAACAAATGAATGCATAATGAATGAAAATTCTGGTAAAATAATTGATTGCCCCAGTTGTGAAAATCACCCTGGAGTGGATCACTGGTAATCTAAGGGGAGCAAAATGTTCGGGGGGGGGCATGCCCCACAAAACGACCCATGACAAGTACAATTTGTATGAATAATTATGCTATATCGTATGTTAAAACCATTTCCTGAATATAATGTGCAAGCCCTGGCATTGTGGCGTAAAGGCAACTACGCGCCTGACATGTAATTTATTATTTTGTTTAATATATCAAAATAAATTTTGGTTAGTGTAAAAGGGATGTAACATCAGTTTAGTTCAATACAAATTTATTTTAGCATGATTGCGAAACAAGTTTTTACAACGTCAGTTTAATCACTCTCAAGACCTCATTCCTGATGGAATCCATCGCCATGGGGGAGAGAGAAGAGGCAAAGTGGAATTTAATGCCTTGCCTAAGGGGACAATCGTAAATGCTACAGCTGATAATGTAAACAATAGGTGATAGATAATGTGTTAGGCTTGCAGCATTCTATAAATAACCTGCACGCTACCCACATTGTGTGGTAGGCTGCATTCTGTTTGTTGTTTAGTATATTTACAACAATACCCAGTACAGAATATGTTAGTTTAAACATAGTTTATTTCAAACAATGATGAAACATGTACAAATTTACATTTTACACAACATTAGAAACATGTAAGAGAAAGGATTAGAACCGGAAGCTATAGCTTATAGAGGTCTTCTCCTATAGATATGTTGATCGTGATGATAACAACAACGCAAGGGCTAATTAAGTTGTCAGAAGTTGTGTATTGCCATAATTCTGTATGTGACACACATATAGAAACTAACTCAATATATCGAGAAATTGTATAGCGCAAAAACCTACTGTCAAAAAATGCCGAAGGACAAACCGATTTGGGTGCAAATCATCGATTAAAAAGAATTTAATTTATGAACTGCATTTACATTAATATCCTCTAATTCTGATTGAAATCAATTGAAAATGATACTAAGGATATTGATTGTTCTTGAAATGCAAGAATTTGACGACATTATATCGATTCTGGTCATATTTCTGGGGAAAAAAGATTTTGAAATCGTGACTGTTTTCTGGGTGAAATTTTCATTAATGTTTTTTTTCTCCAGAATGATCTTTTTCAGTTATTTCCTTAAGCGATTTTCAACATTTAACCCTTTCGGCGCCAAATAAATCTACGCATTTTGCTCCCAGTGCCGAATAATTTTACTAATACAGTTTGACAGATCGTGACAAGCCCTATGACTGTAAGAGCATTTGCAAACGAAAGTAAATATATTTATAGATATAAGTTTTCATATTTCTACACAATATGCACGCATAAACAAAATATTCTCACTGAAAACGTAGATTTTATGCGAAAAACCTGAATCCAAACATGATTCATCCATTACAGAGACTTGTGGCAAGGCATAAGGGAAGTTCAGCCTTGGTCTATATTTAGTCTCATTTTGCTGCACTGTTACTATTAATACTCGCGAAACCCTGTAAATAGCAGAATGACGTCACTTTGATGGGAAACCAGAGTTTCCCGGTGTTAACATAAACTTGTATACACTAAATTAAGTCCGATATTAAAGCTTTTGGTAAATCGCGTCACATTTTAATTTAATTTAATTTAATAACTTTCGAGACAATCTTCTCAGCTCAGTTCCAATATGAACTTTCCAAATGCCCGTCATTGAATTTCCTGTCAAAGTCAAGCTCATGAATATTCATCAGGAATAATGAACCTGAAAATAAAATTATGCCAGTAGGTGTCGCCAAATGGCTCTACTGAGTTGGTGAAATTGGCGATTTGAAGAAATTAATTAATTTCCCGATAATCCTGTAATTAATCTGATTTGTGTATCTTATTAAGACACAGTTATATAATTTACACAGTTGTAAAGATAATTTCTTTATCTTTCAAGTGTGTGTGTGTGTATTACGCTTATTTATAGTTGCTACCAGTTGCCCATATGAGCACCGCCTCCTGAAGAGATTAGTCATTTTAGATTTTTGGAGGATAGTGCAATGATACAGACAGAGATCCATTCGAGAATCTCCTCTGGTTCTTTTACGTGCACGGTGTAGCACAGACAAGAGACCTCGGTTTAAAGTCCCATCAGAAAGACTGTTCATTTTATTAGGGTGAGACGGGGGATTGAACCTGCGATCCCTGGATTCCCATCCCAACGTGTTAACCACTGGACTACATATCCGTCTGTGATATAACCACTGGACTACGTATCTGTCTCGGGTGGTATGATTATAAAACGTGATATGTTTGTTAACAAATGAGAATTTTATTGGATTTCTTCCAAACATTACAGAAAATTACTCCAATTCCAGCTGATTTGCAGATAAACTGTGCTGAATCGGGGTTGCTAAATTATAAACGCAAAGTAATAATTGTTGGAGATCATTGATATTTAATTTGCTAAAATGAAACTAACAAGAGAGCTGCGCGAAAGCAACTCCCGATAAGTGTGAACATTTTGAACATTCATGCGTGATGCGATTTCATCGTAACCCGTAATTTTCCACAAAAAGACTCGGGACTTCCATTTTTCGTAGATTTTCACCGTTGTTCATTTTTGCCAACTGAGTACTTATTAACCAATTCTCGCATATTTTAGCCAATGGCAAATTTGGCAAGTGCCAGCGCAGGCCCTTTGTGAACAAAGAATGTTTGTCAACAAAGACTACTTTTTGTCATTCCTGTGGGTGGTCTTTATAGATAGCTTTGAGTGTCATTGACTATCATCTAGAATCTCTTCCATCTGTGACACTCATTGACTATCATCTAGAATCTCTTCCATCTGTGACACACATTCGCTGTCATTTGGAATCTCTTCCATCTGTGACACTCATTGACTGTCATCTAGAATCTCTTCCATCTGTGACACTCATTGACTATCATCTAGAATCTCTTCCATCTGTGACACACATTCGCTGTCATTTGGAATCTCTTCCATCTGTGACACTCATTGACTGTCATCTAGAATCTCTTCCATCTGTGACACTCATTGACTATCATCTAGAATCTCTTCCATCTGTGACACACATTCGCTGTCATTTGGAATCTCTTCCATCTGTGACACTCATTGACTGTCATCTAGAATCTCTTCCATCTGTGACACTCATTGACTATCATCTAGAATCTCTTCCATCTGTGACACACATTCGCTGTCATTTGGAATCTCTTCCATCTGTGACACTCATTGACTGTCATCTAGAATCTCTTCCATCTGTGACACTCATTGACTATCATCTAGAATCTCTTCCATCTGTGACACACATTCGCTGTCATTTGGAATCTCTTCCATCTGTGACACTCATTGACTGTCATCTAGAATCTCTTCCATCTGTGACACTCATTGACTATCATCTAGAATCTCTTCCATCTGTGACACACATTCGCTGTCATTTGGAATCTCTTCCATCTGTGACACTCATTGACTGTCATCTAGAATCTCTTCCATCTGTGACACTCATTGACTATCATCTAGAATCTCTTCCATCTGTGACACACATTCGCTGTCATTTGGAATCTCTTCCATCTGTGACATTCAATGACTATCATCTAGAATCTCTTCCATCAGTGACACTCATTGACTGTCATCTAGAATCTCTTCCATCAGTGACACTCATTGACTGTCATCTAGAATCTCTTCCATCTGTGACACTCATTGACTATCATCTAGAATCTCTTCCATCTGTGACACACATTCGCTGTCATTTGGAATCTCTTCCATCTGTGACACTCATTGACTATCATCTAGAATCTCTTCCATCTGTGACACACATTCGCTGTCATTTGGAATCTCTTCCATCTGTGACATTCAATGACTATCATCTAGAATCTCTTCCATCAGTGACACTCATTGACTGTCATCTAGAATCTCTTCCATCAGTGACACTCATTGACTGTCATCTAGAATCTCTTCCATCTGTGACACTCATTGACTATCATCTAGAATCTCTTCCATCTGTGACACACATTCGCTGTCATTTGGAATCTCTTCCATCTGTGACATTCAATGACTATCATCTAGAATCTCTTCCATCAGTGACACTCATTGACTGTCATCTAGAATCTCTTCCATCAGTGACACTCATTGACTGTCATCTAGAATCTCTTCCATCTGTGACACTCATTGACTATCATCTAGAATCTCTTCCATCTGTGACACACATTCGCTGTCATTTGGAATCTCTTCCATCTGTGACATTCAATGACTATCATCTAGAATCTCTTCCATCAGTGACACTCATTGACTGTCATCTAGAATCTCTTCCGTCTGTGACACTCATTGACTGTCATCTGGAATCTTTTCCATCTGTGACACTCTGTTACTGTCATCTAGAATCTCTTCCATCTGTGACACTAATTGACTGTCATCTAGAATCTCTTCCATCTGTGACACACATTCGCTGTCATTTGGAATCTCTTCCATCTGTGACACTCATTGACTGTCATCTAGAATCTCTGCCATCACACTCTGTTACTATCATCTAGAATCTCTTCCATCAGTGACACTCATTGACTGTCATCTAGAATCTCTTCCATCTGTGACACTAATTGACTGTCATTTTGGAATCTCTTCCGTCTGTGACACTCATTGACTGTCATCTGGAATCTTTTCCATCTGTGACACTCTGTTACTGTCATCTAGAATCTCTTCCATCTGTGACACTAATTGACTGTCATTTGGAATCTCTTCCATCTGTGACACTCATTGACTGTCATCTAGAATCTCTTCCATCTGTGACACTAATTGACTCATCTAGAATCTCTTCCATCTGTGACACTCATTGACTGTCATCTAGAATCTCTTCCATCTGTGACACTGTTACTGTCATCTAGAATCTCTTCCATCTGTGACACTAATTGACTGTCATTTGGAATCTCTTCCATCTGTGACACTCATTGACTGTCATCTAGAATCTCTTCCATCTGTGACACTAATTGACTCATCTAGAATCTCTTCCATCTGTGACACTCATTGACTGTCATCTAGAATCTCTTCCATCTGTGACACTCTGTTACTGTCATCTGGAATCTCTTCCATCACACTCTGTTACTGTCATCTAGAATCTCTTCCATCTGTGACACTAATTGACTGTCATCTGGAATCTCTTCCATCTGTGACACTCATTGACTGTCATCTAGAATCTCTTTCATCTGTGACACTAATTGACTCACCTAGAATCTCTTCCATCTGTGACACTCATTGACTGTCATCTAGAATCTCTTCCATCTGTGACACTCTGTTACTGTCATCTGGAATCTCTTCCATCACACTCTGTTACTGTCATCTAGAATCTCTTCCATCTGTGACACTAATTGACTCATCTAGAATCTCTTCCATCACACTCTGTTACTGTCATCTAGAATCTCTTCCATCGGTGACCCTCTGTTACTGTCATCTAGAATCTCTTCCATCGGTGACCCTAATTGACTGTCATCTAGAATCTCTTCCATCGGTGACCCTAATTGACTGTCATCTAGAATCTCTTCCATCGGTGACACTCTGTTACTGTCATCTAGAATCACTTCCATCGGTGACACTCTGTTACTGTTACTGTCATCTGGAATCTCTTCCATCACACTCTGTTACTGTCATCTAGAATCTCTTCCATCTGTGACACTAATTGACTGTCATTTGGAATCTCTTCCATCTGTGACACTCATTGACTGTCATCTAGAATCTCTTCCATCTGTGACACTAATTGACTCATCTAGAATCTCTTCCATCTGTGACACTCATTGACTGTCATCTAGAATCTCTTCCATCTGTGACACTCTGTTACTGTCATCTAGAATCTCTTCCATCTGTGACACTCTGTTACTGTCATCTGGAATCTCTTCCATCACACTCTGTTACTGTCATCTAGAATCTCTTCCATCTGTGACACTAATTGACTGTCATCTGGAATCTCTTCCATCTGTGACACTAATTGACTCATCTAGAATCTCTTCCATCTGTGACACTCATTGACTGTCATCTAGAATCTCTTCCATCTGTGACACTCTGTTACTGTCATCTGGAATCTCTTCCATCACACTCTGTTACTGTCATCTAGAATCTCTTCCATCTGTGACACTAATTGACTCATCTAGAATCTCTTCCATCACACTCTGTTACTGTCATCTAGAATCTCTTCCATCGGTGACCCTCTGTTACTGTCATCTAGAATCTCTTCCATCGGTGACCCTAATTGACTGTCATCTAGAATCTCTTCCAACGGTGACCCTAATTGACTGTCATCTAGAATCTCTTCCATCGGTGACACTCTGTTACTGTCATCTAGAATCACTTCCATCGGTGACACTCTGTTACTGTCATCTGGAATCTCTTCCATCACACTCTGTTACTGTCATCTAGAATCTCTTCCATCGGTGACACTCTGTTACTGTCATCTGGAATCTCTTCCATCACACTCTGTTACTGTCATCTAGAATCTCTTCCATCAGTGACACTCATTGACTGTCATCTGGAATCTCTTCCATCACACTCTGTTACTGTCATCTGGAATCTCTTCCATCACACTCTGTTACTGTCATCTAGAATCTCTTCCATCGGTGACACTCATTGACTGTCATCTAGAATCTCTTCCATCGGTGACACTTTGTTACTGTCATCTGGAATCTCTTCCATCACACTCTGTTACTGTCATCTGGAATCTCTTCCATCACACTCTGTTACTGTCATCTAGAATCTCTTCCATCGGTGACACTCATTGACTGTCATCTAGAATCTCTTCCATCACACTCTGTTACTGTCATCTGGAATCTCTTCCATCACACTCTGTTACTGTCATCTGGAATCTCTTCCATCACACTCTGTTACTGTCATCTAGAATCTCTTCCATCGGTGACATTCATTGACTGTCATCTAGAATCTCTTCCATCACACTCTGTTACTGTCATCTAGAATCTCTTCCATCGGTGACACTCATTGACTGTCATCTAGAATCTCTTCCATCGGTGACACTCTGTTACTGTCATCTGGAATCTCTTCCATCACACTCTGTTACTGTCATCTAGAATCTCTTCCATCGGTGACACTCATTGACTGTCATCTAGAATCTCTTCCATCGGTGACACTCTGTTACTGTCATCTGGAATCTCTTCCATCACACTCTGTTACTGTCATCTAGAATCTCTTCCATCACACTCTGTTACTGTCATCTGGAATCTCTTCCATCACACTCTGTTACTGTCATCTAGAATCTCTTCCATCGGTGACACTCATTGACTGTCATCTAGAATCTCTTCCATCACACTCATTGACTGTCATCTGGAATCTCTTCCATCACACTCTGTCTGTTACTGTCATCTAGAATCTCTTCCATCGGTGACACTCATTGACTGTCATCTAGAATCTCTTCCATCACACTCTGTTACTGTCATCTGGAATCTCTTCCATCACACTCTGTTACTGTCATCTAGAATCTCTTCCATCGGTGACACTCATTGACTGTCATCTGGAATCTCTTCCATCACACTCTGTTACTGTCATCTAGAATCTCTTCCATCGGTGACACTCATTGACTGTCATCTGGAATCTCTTCCATCACACTCTGTTACTGTCATCTAGAATCTCTTCCATCGGTGACACTCATTGACTGTCATCTGGAATCTCTTCCATCACACTCTGTTACTGTCATCTAGAATCTCTTCCATCGGTGACACTCATTGACTGTCATCTGGAATCTCTTCCATCACACTCTGTTACTGTCATCTAGAATCTCTTCCATCGGTGACACTCATTGACTGTCATCTGGAATCTCTTCCATCACACTCTGTTACTGTCATCTAGAATCTCTTCCATCGGTGACACTCATTGACTGTCATCTGGAATCTCTTCCATCACACTCTGTTACTGTCATCTAGAATCTCTTCCATCGGTGACACTCATTGACTGTCATCTGGAATCTCTTCCATCACACTCTGTTACTGTCATCTAGAATCTCTTCCATCGGTGACACTCATTGACTGTCATCTGGAATCTCTTCCATCACACTCTGTTACTGTCATCTAGAATCTCTTCCATCGGTGACACTCATTGACTGTCATCTGGAATCTCTTCCATCACACTCTGTTACTGTCATCTAGAATCTCTTCCATCGGTGACACTCATTGACTGTCATCTGGAATCTCTTCCATCACACTCTGTTACTGTCATCTAGAATCTCTTCCATCGGTGACACTCATTGACTGTCATCTGGAATCTCTTCCATCACACTCTGTTACTGTCATCTAGAATCTCTTCCATCGGTGACACTCATTGACTGTCATCTGGAATCTCTTCCATCACACTCTGTTACTGTCATCTAGAATCTCTTCCATCGGTGACACTCATTGACTGTCATCTAGAATCTGTTCTCATATTGACCGAGTGCCCATCACTGTGAAGATTGGAAGTTCCTACTTACATGTACTTGCAGTTGACCCAGTTCACAACGCTATGTTTTTGAGGCTATGATTGTCACATGGTTAATTCAGTTACACTATTTGTGTCTGCTACATTCCTTCCATCTCTGATGTCTGCTACATTGCTTCCATCTCTGATCCTGACATCGTACAGTAAATGAATATTGTCAATCATTTTGTTTATATTTTAGGAACAATTGTGATGTATAGTGTCCTGGAATGGCCAAATCCTTTGACTTCCAGTGGCGTATTCCTGTACCGGAGCGGCTACAAAAAGGCGATCTATTTGAGCGCTGGGATGAGGTACCATTATAATTTTTATAAAGACACCACTGGTTGCAAATTTTAGTTCATCCTAGATGGCGACATGGGTGAAATAGTTGCCCCACTTCTCCCGAAAACCCCCCAACAATTTATAATTTTCATACAAAATCTTGTCCAGTAAGCTGCACTTGCCATTGTATAGCATTCCCCAGGAGCCTTCTGTTCTGATATTGTATTTAATGGTCAAATTGAATTAATTATTGTGTATTCTAACACTTAATTTGTTATGTTTTCATGCTAAAAGTTGGCCTAGTAAAGACAATTCCATGTTGTGTTGAGTTCAATGTCGACCCCATATAGTCCTCAAAATGACGGTTCCATGTTGTGTTGAGTTCAATGTCAACTCCACATAGTCCTCAAAATGACGACTCCATGTGTTGAGTTCAATGTCGACTCCACGTAGTCCTCAAAATGATGGTTCCATGTTGTGTTGAGTTCAATGTCGACTCCACATAGTCCTCAAAATGACGGTTCCATGTGTTGAGTTCAATGTCGACTCCACATAGTCCTCAAAATGACGGCTCCATGTGTTGAGTTCAATGTCGACTCCACATAGTCCTCAAAATGACTGTTCCATGTTGTGTTGAGTTCAATGTCAACTCCCACATAGTCCTCAAAATGACAACTCGATCTCATTTGTGTCTGGTCCGTATCATCTGGTACAATGATTGAGCAGATACGAAATAAATCCACACATCATGATCACATTAATGCGACGACTTGTCGCGCTCAAGACCCGCGTCTGTAGTTCCAAGGTCACACTTTGAGGTCGACAGTCACTATTTTGTGTGTGCTGCATATCTACATGTGGTAAGATTGCTTGGCGTTTCCATTATTATCTCCACACAAGTGTTTTAGTCATATGTTGATGCAGAAATAACAATCATGTATACAGAAATAACAATCATGTATGCAGAAATAACAATCATGTATACAGAAATAACAATCATGTATGCAGAAATAACAATCATGTGTACAGAAATAACAATCATGTATGCATCATGTATACAGAAATAACAATCATGTATGCAGAAATAACAATCATGTATGCAGAAATAACAATCATGTATACAGAAATAACAATCATGTATGCAGAAATAACAATCATGTATACAGAAATAACAATCATGTATGCAGAAATAACAATCATGTATACAGAAATAACAATCATGTATACAGAAATAACAATCATGTATGCAGAAATAACAATCATGTATACAGAAATAACAATCATGTATACAGAAATAACAATCATGTAAGCAGAAATAACAATCATGTATGCATCATGTATACAGAAATAACAATCATGTATACAGAAATAACAATCATGTATGCATCATGTATACAGAAATAACAATCATGTATGTAGAAATAACAATCATGTATGCAGAAATAACAATCATGTATACAGAAATAACAATCATGTAAGCAGAAATAACAATCATGTATACAGAAATAACAATCATGTATGCAGAAATAACAATCATGTATACAGAAATAACAATCATGTATACAGAAATAACAATCATGTATGCAGAAATAACAATCATGTATACAGAAATAACAATCATGTATGCAGAAATAACAATCATGTATACAGAAATAACAATCATGTATACAGAAATAACAATCATGTATACAGAAATAACAATCATGTAAGCAGAAATAACAATCATGTGTACAGAAATAACAATCATGTATACAGAAATAACAATCATGTATACAGAAATAACAATCATGTATGCAGAAATAACAATCATGTATGCAGAAATAACAATCATGTGTACAGAAATAACAATCATGTGTACAGAAATAACAATCATGTATACAGAAATAACAATCATGTATGCAGAAATAACAATCATGTATGCATCATGTATGTAGAAATAACAATCATGTGTACAGAAATAACAATCATGTATACAGAAATAACAATCATGTATGCATCATGTATACAGAAATAACAAGCATGTATGTAGAAATAACAATCATGTATGCAGAAATAACAATCATGTATGCATCATGTATACAGAAATAACAATCATGTATACAGAAATAACAATCATGTATGCATCATGTATACAGAAATAACAATCATGTATGTAGAAATAACAATCATGTATGCAGAAATAACAATCATGTATACAGAAATAAATAACAATCATGTATGCAGAAATAACAATCATGTATACAGAAATAACAATCATGTATACAGAAATAACAATCATGTATACAGAAATAACAATCATGTATGCAGAAATAACAATCATGTATACAGAAATAAATAACAATCATGTATGTAGAAATAACAATCATGTATACAGAAATAACAATCATGTATACAGAAATAACAATCATGTATACAGAAATAACAATCATGTATACAGAAATAACAATCATGTATACAGAAATAACAATCATGTATACAGAAATAACAATCATGTATACAGAAATAACAATCATGTATGCAGAAATAACAATCATGTATACAGAAATAAATAACAATCATGTATGTAGAAATAACAATCATGTATACAGAAATAACAATCATGTATACAGAAATAACAATCATGTAAGCAGAAATAACAATTATGCAGAAATAACAACCATGTATGTAGAAATAGCAATCAAATGTATGCAGTGATTATGTTATCTTAAAGTGGGCTGGCTCAACATTTTCCCTTTGATAAGTAAGTGAGAATTGTGAAAATTGGACAAACATGATGCAGTTATCATGAATTATGAATAGTTTGTTGTTATATTCTGTGGATAATGGTGTCCATGTTTAGCATGCTCACATTCAGCATTCTTTTCTTAATGGTCATTACCATATAAGGTTAGTTGAAGAGTATCAATTAAGGAAAGTATGTACACTTATGTCAATGACACTTTAATTGAAGTGTTAGCCGATATATACAGTGAAACACCTCTAAACCGAACGGCCCCCAGGCTGGACCCAGGTTAAAGTTTAGAGGGGCTTTCATAGTGGGGTAGATTTCCCCTGAATAAACAGTTCAACTCTGCAATGTTTAGAGGGAGGCTGTGACAGGCTTATAACTTGGCAGTTAGTAAAGAACTGAATCATTTTAAGCGTACAATAAAATATGCTGAAAAAATAGCTGAATAGCTGTTTGTTTAAAAGAATAGTCAGTTTTATATTTGATCCAGACAAGTTGCTGTTCAGTTTACAGGGGTAAATTAATGTTGAAAATGTACAATTTTTAAAAAAAATCTGTTCGGTATTTATAAGAGGTTTACCGTTTACAGAGTTTATTTTACAAATAACAAAGAAGGGACAAATTTGGGACCAAGATATTTGTTCGGTTTAGAGGGAATTCCAGATTAGAGGGATCCGTTTTGGAGGGGGGTTCACTGTATATGGCAATAAATACTATATTTCTGTATTAATTTATTTTTGCATCATTTTGTTTGTTGTCACTCCATGGTTAATAGGGGTCACAGAAGTATGTATTAGTCTTTTCCTTTATTGGAGGATAGTGCAAGATACATAAGACACTCTTGGAGGATAGTGAGATACACAAGACGCTCCAATTACAGAAGCATCTCTGGCTCTTTGGCATGATGCTCAAAGTATAGCACCGATACATCTCGGTTTATAGTTCTATCCGAAACATTGTTCATATAATTAGGGTCAGACTGGGGATCAAACCTGGCAATCATAATCTAAAGAGATAATATTGAATATCGACAGAGATGTATTGAGGAAAAAATGCTGTGGGTGCTAAGTTAGATTTAGTAACACTAACCCCCCCCCCCGGCCAGCAAGACTGACCAGGTCACCACAGTTGGCCCATCATCCTAGGAAATTTTGAAAAATTGAAGGTGCAATTCCTGGAACCTGTGGTGTGAAATGAGGATAGGTGTTGGTGCAAGGATTTAACCCATTTCATTCTGGAATACATTTAAAGGCTTTTGCGAACAACATAGATCCAGATCAGCTGCAGGATCTATGTTGTTTGCTACATAGCCAAGTGTCTTAGCAAGGTCGTCTGAATAGCAAACAGCATAGAGCCTGATCAGACGGCACGTTCCGTGGCGATCTGGCTCTATGTTCTTTGCAAATACTGTTTGAACGGTATCCAGAATCAAATGGGTTAATACGAAATTAATGAGATGAAAAATCATCACTCAGGAAAGTAAGGGGGGTGCTTGAGTCCCCTGAGTTTCAGAACATTGTAATTTGCAACTGTCCCCTTTTGATAATATACAGTCAAACTTGTCTTAAGAGACCCAATAAGGATATTCTCGTGATTTATAAACTTTAACCTATATTTATTTTTCAACAATTGCGAAACAAACTTTGTCAATTTATATTAATCAGTCTTGGCTCGGATGAAAGCTTATAATATTATGTGGTCATTCATGAGGAAGGAAACTGGATTACCATGAATATTATTTAGTTTTAATGGCCTTGCATTTCTGATTTACTACCAAAAAAATTCGAGAATACAATAAATTTCACTGTTTGTAGGAGTACTCAACTCTAGAATCATGTATAAAATAATGATCACTGTTTGCCGGAGTGCTCAGCTCTAGAATCATGTATAAAATAATGATCACTGTTTGCAGGTATGCTCAGCTCTAGAATCATGTATAAAATAATGATCACTGTTTGCAGGTATGCTCGGCTCTAGAATCATGTATAAAATAATGATCACTGTTTGCAGGTATGCTCAGCTCTAGAATCATGTATAAAATAATGATCACTGTTTGTCGGAGTGCTCGGCTCTAGAATCATGTATAAAATAATGATCATTGTTTGCCGGAGTGCTCAGCTCTAGAATCATGTATAAAATAATGATCATTGTTTGCAGGTATGCTCAGCTCTAGAATCATGTATAAAATAATGATCATTGTTTGCAGGTATGCTCGACTCTAGAATCATGTATAAAATAATGATCATTGTTTGCAGGTATGCTCAGCTCTAGAATCATGTATAAAATAATGATCATTGTTTGCAGGTATGCTCGACTCTAGAATCATGTATAAAATAATGATCATTGTTTGCAGGTATGCTCGGCTCTAGAATCATGTATAAAATAATGATCGTTGTTTGCCGGAGTGCTCGACTCTAGAATCATGTATAAAATAATGATCATTGTTTACAGGTATGCTCGGCTCTAGAATCATGTATAAAATAATGATCATTGTTTGCAGGTATGCTCGGCTCTAGAATCATGTATAAAATAATGATCACTGTTTGCAGGTATGCTCAGCTCTAGAATCATGTATAAAATAATGATCATTGTTTGCCGGAGTGCTCGGCTCTAGAATCATGTATAAAATAATGATCACTGTTTGCAGGAATGCTCGACTCTAGAATCATGTATAAAATAATGATCATTGTTTGCAGGTATGCTCTACTCTAGAATCATGTATAAAATAAAGATCACTGTTTGTCGGAGTGCTCGACTCTAGAATCATGTATAAAATAATGATCACTGTTTGCCGGAGTGCTCGACTCTAGAATCATGTATAAAATAATGATCATTGTTTGCCGGAGTGCTCGACTCTAGAATCATGTATAAAATAATGATCATTGTTTGCCGGAGTGCTCGGCTCTAGAATCATGTATAAAATAATGATCATTGTTTGCAGGTATGCTCAGCTCTAGAATCATGTATAAAATAATGATCATTGTTTGCCGGAGTGCTCGACTCTAGAATCATGTATAAAATAATGATCATTGTTTGCAGGTATGCTCAGCTCTAGAATCATGTATAAAATAATGATCATTGTTTGCAGGTATGCTCAGCTCTAGAATCATGTATAAAATAATGATCATTGTTTGCAGGTATGCTCAGCTCTAGAATCATGTATAAAATAATGATCATTGTTTGCAGGTATGCTCAGCTCTAGAATCATGTATAAAATAATGATCATTGTTTGCAGGTATGCTCAGCTCTAGAATCATGTATAAAATAATGATCATTGTTTGCAGGTATGCTCAGCTCTAGAATCATGTATAAAATAATGATCATTGTTTGCAGGTATGCTCAGCTCTAGAATCATGTATAAAATAATGATCATTGTTTGCAGGTATGCTCGACTCTAGAATCATGTATAAAATAATGATCATTGTTTGCAGGTATGCTCGGCTCTAGAATCATGTATAAAATAATGATCACTGTTTGCCGGAGTGTCGACTCTAGAATCATGTATAAAATAATGATCATTGTTTACAGGTATGCTCGGCTCTAGAATCATGTATAAAATAATGATCATTGTTTGCAGGTATGCTCGGCTCTAGAATCATGTATAAAATAATGATCACTGTTTGCAGGTATGCTCAGTTCTAGAATCATGTATAAAATAATGATCACTGTTTGCAGGTATGCTCGACTCTAGAATCATGTATAAAATAATGATCACTGTTTGCAGGTATGCTCAGTTCTAGAATCATGTATAAAATAATGATCACTGTTTGCAGGTATGCTCTACTCTAGAATCATGTATAAAATAAAGATCACTGTTTGTCGGAGTGCTCGACTCTAGAATCATGTATAAAATAATGATCACTGTTTGCCGGAGTGCTCGACTCTAGAATCATGTATAAAATAATGATCGTTGTTTGCTGGAGTGCTCGACTCTAGAATCATGTATAAAATAATGATCGTTGTTTGCCGGAGTGCTCGACTCTAGAATCATGTATAAAATAATGATCATTGTTTGCAGGAATGCTCATCTCTAGAATCATGTTGTCTCGTGAAGGTGGATGAAAATGGATTCTTTATCTTCTGGAAGAGTGATGGCAAGGTATGTTTCAATTATTGAACGTGTAGTGCAATGCAACTAATGTCTTAATCCTTTCCTTCATAGAGATTTAGGTTAATATACTATTATATCTCCATACAAACGACAACAGCCATTTAGCTATCATACAGTGGATAAGTAAGCGCCATATTTATCCCACCTCCATAGATATTACTGGGACTACATGAGATTCTGGCTTTAATTATGAACATTGGTTTGGCTACAACATTGTCAATATATGTCGTTTGGCTAATACATTGTCAATGTATATCATATTGGTAATGGCGTCAAGAGGTGCTTCTTTTAGGGAAAGGGTTAACTGTGAAATATTTATACAACAGAACAAGAAAATGGTGTGAAACAACTCATCCAAAGGCAAACTTAAATAAATAAAATGCAAATATCCCGTTGCTGTATAAAATGTTGACTGCTAGAGAGCTGAAATGTCAGTACATAATTATATGCCTAAACTCATTAAATCAGAAAACGTAGAAAAACACTTCTATACCCCAACAATTTTAAGGGCCCCCTAGATTGCCTCAATTGAAATTTGCCTCTGGCTACGATACTGGAAATAATGTGGTTTGTCCATCAGTCAGAAAATGTATGAAATTCATGAAATTTTCTGTTACCTGCAAGTACACTACAGTATGTATCTTTTCCAAATTTTGTGTGCATCTTGTACTTATGTAAACGAGTTAGGAAACCAAAAACTGATGAGTCCAGAACAAATTTACAGATAGACCTATCAACAGATATTGTATAGGAAGTAAGGGCGGGTAATTTTGACAGCAATTGTAGGAGTTATTGCTCTTTATGTTGTTTTATTGCGATTAAATGTTATTTGCTTCTCCTAAACTACTGCATCTATCTTTGCCAAATTTCATCAATGTATATTGTGTACAAAGGGGCCTCCGTGGCCCCGAGTGGTTCAGGTCATCGACTTCAAAATCACTTGCCCCTCACTGCTGTAGGTCGAATCCCACAGGGGTGTTGAATTATTTCGTGTGAGTAATTATCCAACTGACTTGTGGTAGGTGGGTGGTTCTACCAGGGTGTCTGACCGTGCCTTCAATACTACTTGGAGGGCACCTGGGGGTCTCTAGCAATAATGGCTGGAGAGTGACTATAATCTAAGCTGTTCTTGTGTGACTTTAGTCCTTTCAACACTACAGGCCTCTAAATAGACTTACAAAAAGTATAGATGGCTGTCCGATTAGCGCAGTGGTTAGTGTGGGAGTACCCGGAGAAAACCCACCTGTCCGATCTGGCGACCATCGTACCATCTCACATACTTCCTGGTCTGGGGATCGAACCTGGGTCGCATTGGCGAGAAGCGAGCGCGCTAACCACAAGATCTGCACCTTTTGCCTGTAATAATTATTATTATTTTTAGATAAAATTACCCATTTTGATAAATGAACTGGTCCAAAGGTAATTTTCTTATTAATATTAATTTATTGGTCTAAAAATATCATGCACCAGTCCATGTCAGTTATTTGGGGTTGAATGCACCAGTCCATGTCAGTTACTTGGGGTTGAATGCACCAGTCCATGTCAGTTACTTGGGGTTGAATGCACCAGTCCATGTCAGTTACTTGGGGTTGAATGGGTTAAACCACAAAAACAAAACCAAGATATTGTGTAGAAAGTAAGAGCAGGACACGCTGGCATTAGATTTGTATATCGTAAACTTGTTGTCGTTTTGAACATCTAGCTAAAGGCCTGGAAGAGGGGATGATATTGACGGTAATTGAAAGAATGATTGCCCTTCGATAATTCTGAAATATTCAATAATCGTCACTTTCCATGGCTGAGTGGTTACGATCGTAGACTTCCAGTTTCAGGTCTCTCACTGCTGTACGTTCGAATCCCACTGGGGGTGTCAATTTCATTAAATCGAGGAAGTTGTCCAGTTGGCTTGTAGATTTTCGGTGGTTCTACCTAGCTGTCCGTCCGCGCCTGAAATATTGCTCGAAGGGGTATCCAGGTTCCTCCACCAATAATAGTTGGAGAGTCGCCATATGACTTAAGCTGTTTGTGCACTTTAAACCCCAAGAACAAACAAACACAGCAAACAAAGCAAACACATAAAAGTGTGTTGAAGTACACCACTATGAAGTGATGTATGTATCTACTGCAAGCATCTGTATATCTGTGTGCACCGGATGACCAGCAGTAGATAGGAAGCAAGAAGAGATATACACTTGATTATAAGTACTGTTATGTTTTGTTATTGTCACCTAAATATAGTTCATCATTGCAATGTTATACTGATGTAGCTGTACTCATAGATATAGTAAACATAGATTGCTTCATCATTGCAATATTATACTGATGTAGCTGTACTCATAGATATAGTAAACATAGAGTGCTTCATCATTGCAATGTTATACTGATGTAGCTGTACTCATAGATATAGTAAACATAGAGTGCTTCATCATTGCAATATTATACTGATGTAGCTGTACTCATATAGTAAACATAGAGTGCTTTATCATTGCAATATTATACTGATGTACCTGTACTCATAGATATAGTAAACATAGAGTGCTTCATCATTGCAATATTATACTGATGTAGCTGTACTCATATAGTAAACATAGAGTGCTTCATCATTGCAATATTATACTGATGTACCTGTACTCATAGATATAGTAAACATAGAGTGCTTCATCATTGCAGTATTATACTGATGTACCTGTACTCATAGATATAGTAAACATAGAGTGCTTCATCATTGCAATATTATACTGATGTAGCTGTACTCATATAGTAAACATAGAGTGCTTCATCATTGCAATATTATACTGATGTAGCTGTACTCATAGATATAGTAAACATAGAGTGCTTCATCATTGCAATATTATACTGATGTAGCTGTACTCATAGATATAGTAAACATAGAGTGCTTCATCATTGCAATATTATACTGATGTAGCTGTACTCATAGATATAGTAAACATAGAGTGCTTCATCATTGCAATATTATACTGATGTAGCCATACTCATAGATATAGTAAACATAGAGTGCTTCATCATTGCAATATTATACTGATGTAGCCGTACTCATAGATATAGTAAACATAGAGTGCTTCATCATTGCAATATTATACTGATGTAGCCGTACTCATAGATATAGTAAACATAGAGTGCTTCATCATTGCAATATTATACTGATGTAGCTGTACTCATAGATATAGTAAACATAGAGTGCTTCATCATTGCAATATTATACTGAGGTAGCTGTACTCATAGATATAGTAAACATAGAGTGCTTCATCATTGCAATATTATACTGATGTAGCTGTACTCATAGATATAGTAAACATAGAGTGCTTCATCATTGCAATATTATACTGATGTAGCTGTACTCATAGATATAGTAAACATAGAGTGCTTCATCATTGCAATATTATACTGATGTAGCTGTACTCATAGATATAGTAAACATAGAGTGCTTCATCATTGCAATATTATACTGATGTAGCTGTACTCATAGATATAGTAAACATAGAGTGCTTCATCATTGCAATATTATACTGATGTAGCTGTACTCATAGATATAGTAAACATAGAGTGCTTCATCATTGCAATATTATACTGATGTAGCTGTACTCATAGATATAGTAAACATAGAGTGCTTCATCATTGCAATATTATACTGATGTAGCTGTACTCATAGATATAGTAAACATAGAGTGCTTCATCATTGCAATATTATACTGATGTAGCTGTACTCATAGATATAGTAAACATAGAGTGCTTCATCATTGCAATATTATACTGATGTAGCTGTACTCATAGATATAGTAAACATAGAGTGCTTCATCATTGCAATATTATACTGATGTAGCTGTACTCATAGATATAGTAAACATAGAGTGCTTCATCATTGCAATATTATACTGATGTAGCTGTACTCATAGATATAGTAAACATAGAGTGCTTCATCATTGCAATATTATACTGATGTAGCTGTACTCATAGATATAGTAAACATAGAGTGCTTCATCATTGCAATATTATACTGATGTAGCTGTACTCATAGATATAGTAAACATAGAGTGCTTCATCATTGCAATATTATACTGATGTAGCTGTACTCATAGATATAGTAAACATAGAGTGCTTCATCATTGCAATATTATACTGATGTAGCCGTACTCATAGATATAGTAAACATAGAGTGCTTCATCATTGCAATATTATACTGATGTAGCTGTACTCATAGATATAGTAAACATAGAGTGCTTCATCATTGCAATATTATACTGATGTAGCTGTACTCATAGATATAGTAAACATAGAGTGCTTCATCATTGCAATATTATACTGATGTAGCTGTACTCATAGATATAGTAAACATAGAGTGCTTCATCATTGCAATATTATACTGATGTAGCTGTACTCATAGATATAGTAAACATAGAGTGCTTCATCATTGCAATGTTATACTGATGTAGCCATACTCATATAGTAAACATAGAGTGCTTCATCATTGCAATGTTATACTGATGTAGCCATACTCATATAGTAAACATAGTGTGCTTCATCATTGCAATGTTATACTGATGTAGCCATACTCATATAGTAAACATAGTGTGCTTCATCATTGCAATGTTATACTGATGTAGCCATACTCATATAGTAAACATAGAGTGCTTCATCATTGCAATATTATACTGATGTAGCTGTACTCATAGATATAGTAAACATAGAGTGCTTCATCATTGCAATATTATACTGATGTAGCCATACTCATAGATATAGTAAACATAGAGTGCTTCATCATTGCAATATTATACTGATGTAGCTGTACTCATAGATATAGTAAACATAGAGTGCTTCATCATTGCAATATTATACTGATGTAGCTGTACTCATAGATATAGTAAACATAGAGTGCTTCATCATTGCAATATTATACTGATGTAGCTGTACTCATAGATATAGTAAACATAGAGTGCTTCATCATTGCAATATTATACTGATGTAGCTGTACTCATAGATATAGTAAACATAGAGTGCTTCATCATTGCAATATTATACTGATGTAGCTGTACTCATAGATATAGTAAACATAGAGTGCTTCATCATTGCAATATTATACTGATGTAGCTGTACTCATAGATATAGTAAACATAGAGTGCTTCATCATTGCAATATTATACTGATGTAGCTGTACTCATAGATATAGTAAACATAGAGTGCTTCATCATTGCAATATTATACTGATGTAGCTGTACTCATATAGTAAACATAGAGTGCTTCATCATTGCATATTATACTGATGTAGCTGTACTCATAGATATAGTAAACATAGAGTGCTTCATCATTGCAATATTATACTGATGTAGCTGTACTCATAGATATAGTAAACATAGAGTGCTTCATCATTGCAATATTATACTGATGTAGCTGTACTCATAGATATAGTAAACATAGAGTGCTTCATCATTGCAATATTATACTGATGTAGCTGTACTCATAGATATAGTAAACATAGAGTGCTTCATCATTGCAATATTATACTGATGTAGCTGTACTCATAGATATAGTAAACATAGAGTGCTTCATCATTGCAATATTATACTGATGTAGCTGTACTCATAGATATAGTAAACATAGAGTGCTTCATCATTGCAATATTATACTGATGTAGCTGTACTCATAGATATAGTAAACATAGAGTGCTTCATCATTGCAATATTATACTGATGTAGCTGTACTCATAGATATAGTAAACATAGAGTGCTTCATCATTGCAATATTATACTGATGTAGCCATACTCATAGATATAGTAAACATAGAGTGCTTCATCATTGCAATATTATACTGATGTAGCTGTACTCATAGATATAGTAAACATAGAGTGCTTCATCATTGCAATATTATACTGATGTAGCTGTACTCATAGATATAGTAAACATAGAGTGCTTCATCATTGCAATGTTATACTGATGTAGCCATACTCATATAGTAAACATAGAGTGCTTCATCATTGCAATATTATACTGATGTAGCTGTACTCATAGATATAGTAAACATAGAGTGCTTCATCATTGCAATATTATACTGATGTAGCTGTACTCATAGATATAGTAAACATAGAGTGCTTCATCATTGCAATATTATACTGATGTAGCTGTACTCATAGATATAGTAAACATAGAGTGCTTCATCATTGCAATATTATACTGATGTAGCTGTACTCATAGATATAGTAAACATAGAGTGCTTCATCATTGCAGTATTATACTGATGTAGCTGTACTCATAGATATAGTAAACATAGAGTGCTTCATCATTGCAATATTATACTGATGTAGCTGTACTCATAGATATAGTAAACATAGAGTGCTTCATCATTGCAATGTTATACTGATGTAGCCATACTCATATAGTAAACATAGTGTGCTTCATCATTGCAATGTTATACTGATGTAGCCATACTCATATAGTAAACATAGAGTGCTTCATCATTGCAATGTTATACTGATGTAGCCATACTCATATAGTAAACATAGAGTGCTTCATCATTGCAATATTATACTGATGTAGCTGTACTCATATAGTAAACATAGAGTGCTTCATCATTGCAATATTATACTGATGTAGCTGTACTCATAGATATAGTAAACATAGTGTGCTTCATCATTGCAATATTATACTGATGTAGCTGTACTCATAGATATAGTAAACATAGAGTGCTTCATCATTGCAATATTATACTGATGTAGCTGTACTCATAGATATAGTAAACATAGAGTGCTTCATCATTGCAATATTATACTGATGTAGCTGTACTCATAGATATAGTAAACATAGAGTGCTTCATCATTGCAATATTATACTGATGTAGCTGTACTCATAGATATAGTAAACATAGAGTGCTTCATCATTGCAATATTATACTGATGTAGCTGTACTCATAGATATAGTAAACATAGAGTGCTTCATCATTGCAATATTATACTGATGTAGCTGTACTCATAGATATAGTAAACATAGAGTGCTTCATCATTGCAATATTATACTGATGTAGCTGTACTCATAGATATAGTAAACATAGAGTGCTTCATCATTGCAATATTATACTGATGTAGCTGTACTCATAGATATAGTAAACATAGAGTGCTTCATCATTGCAATATTATACTGATGTAGCTGTACTCATAGATATAGTAAACATAGAGTGCTTCATCATTGCAATATTATACTGATGTAGCTGTACTCATAGATATAGTAAACATAGAGTGCTTCATCATTGCAATATTATACTGATGTAGCTGTACTCATAGATATAGTAAACATAGAGTGCTTCATCATTGCAATATTATACTGATGTAGCTGTACTCATAGATATAGTAAACATAGAGTGCTTCATCATTGCAATATTATACTGATGTAGCTGTACTCATAGATATAGTAAACATAGAGTGCTTCATCATTGCAATATTATACTGATGTAGCTGTACTCATAGATATAGTAAACATAGAGTGCTTCATCATTGCAATATTATACTGATGTAGCTGTACTCATAGATATAGTAAACATAGAGTGCTTCATCATTGCAATATTATACTGATGTAGCTGTACTCATAGATATAGTAAACATAGAGTGCTTCATCATTGCAATATTATACTGATGTAGCTGTACTCATAGATATAGTAAACATAGAGTGCTTCATCATTGCAATATTATACTGAGGTAGCTGTACTCATAGATATAGTAAACATAGAGTGCTTCATCATTGCAATATTATACTGAGGTAGCTGTACTCATATAGTAAACATAGAGTGCTTCATCATTGCAATATTATACTGAGGTAGCTGTACTCATAAATATAGTAAACATATAGTGCTTCATCATTGCAATATTATACTGATGTAGCTGTACTCATATAGTAAACATACAGTGCTTCATCATTGCAATATTATACTGAGGTAGCTATACTCATAGATATAGTAAACATAGAGTGCTTCATCATTGCAATATTATACTGAGGTAGCTGTACTCATAGATATAGTAAACATAGAGTGCTTCATCATTGCAATATTATACTGAGGTAGCTGTACTCATATAGTAAACATAGAGTGCTTCATCATTGCAATATTATACTGAGGTAGCTGTACTCATAAATATAGTAAACATATAGTGCTTCATCATTGCAATATTATACTGATGTAGCTGTACTCATATAGTAAACATACAGTGCTTCATCATTGCAATATTATACTGAGGTAGCTATACTCATAGATATAGTAAACATAGAGTGCTTCATCATTGCAATATTATACTGAGGTAGCTGTACTCATAGATATAGTAAACATAGAGTGCTTCATCATTGCAATATTATACTGAGGTAGCTGTACTCATAGATATAGTAAACATAGAGTGCTTCATCATTGCAATATTATACTGAGGTAGCTGTACTCATAGATATAGTAAACATAGAGTGCTTCATCATTGCAATATTATACTGAGGTAGCTGTACTCATAGATATAGTAAACATAGAGTGCTTCATCATTGCAATATTATACTGATGTAGCTGTACTCATAGATATAGTAAACATAGAGTGCTTCATCATTGCAATATTATACTGAGGTAGCTGTACTCATAGATATAGTAAACATAGAGTGCTTCATCATTGCAATATTATACTGAGGTAGCTGTACTCATAGATATAGTAAACATAGAGTGCTTCATCATTGCAATATTATACTGAGGTAGCTGTACTCATAGATATAGTAAACATAGAGTGCTTCATCATTGCAATATTATACTGAGGTAGCTGTACTCATAGATATAGTAAACATAGAGTGCTTCATCATTGCAATATTATACTGATGTAGCTGTACTCATAGATATAGTAAACATAGAGTGCTTCATCATTGCAATATTATACTGATGTAGCTGTACTCATAGATATAGTAAACATAGAGTGCTTCATCATTGCAATATTATACTGATGTAGCTGTACTCATAGATATAGTAAACATAGAGTGCTTCATCATTGCAATATTATACTGATGTAGCTGTACTCATAGATATAGTAAACATAGAGTGCTTCATCATTGCAATATTATACTGATGTAGCTGTACTCATAGATATAGTAAACATAGAGTGCTTCATCATTGCAATATTATACTGATGTAGCTGTACTCATATAGTAAACATAGAGTGCTTCATCATTGCAATATTATACTGAGTAGCTGTACTCATAGATATAGTAAACATAGAGTGCTTCATCATTGCAATATTATACTGAGGTAGCTGTACTCATAGATATAGTAAACATAGAGTGCTTCATCATTGCAATATTATACTGAGGTAGCTGTACTCATAGATATAGTAAACATAGAGTGCTTCATCATTGCAATATTATACTGAGGTAGCTGTACTCATAGATATAGTAAACATAGAGTGCTTCATCATTGCAATATTATACTGAGGTAGCTGTACTCATAGATATAGTAAACATAGAGTGCTTCATCATTGCAATATTATACTGAGGTAGCCGTACTCATAGATATAGTAAACATAGAGTGCTTCATCATTGCAATATTATACTGATGTAGCCATACTCATAGATATAGTAAACATAGAGTGCTTCATCATTGCAATATTATACTGAGGTAGCTGTACTCATAGATATAGTAAACATAGAGTGCTTCATCATTGCAATGTTATACTGATGTAGCTGTACTCGTATAGTAAACATAGTGTGCTTCATCATTGCAATATTATACTGATGTAGCTGTACTCATAGATATAGTAAACATAGAGTGCTTCATCATTGCAATATTATACTGATGTAGCTGTACTCATAGATATAGTAAACATAGAGTGCTTCATCATTGCAATATTATACTGATGTAGCTGTACTCATAGATATAGTAAACATAGAGTGCTTCATCATTGCAATATTATACTGATGTAGCTGTACTCATAGATATAGTAAACATAGAGTGCTTCATCATTGCAATATTATACTGATGTAGCTGTACTCATAGATATAGTAAACATAGAGTGCTTCATCATTGCAATATTATACTGATGTAGCTGTACTTATAGTAAACATAGAGTGCTCATCATTGCAATGTTATACTGATGTAGCCATACTCATATAGTAAACATAGAGTGCTTCATCATTGCAATATTATACTGATGTAGCTGTACTCATAGATATAGTAAACATAGAGTGCTTCATCATTGCAATATTATACTGATGTAGCTGTACTCATAGATATAGTAAACATAGAGTGCTTCATCATTGCAATATTATACTGATGTAGCTGTACTCATAGATATAGTAAACATAGAGTGCTTCATCATTGCAATATTATACTGAGGTAGCTGTACTCATAGATATAGTAAACATAGAGTGCTTCATCATTGCAATATTATACTGATGTAGCTGTACTCATAGATATAGTAAACATAGAGTGCTTCATCATTGCAATATTATACTGATGTAGCTGTACTCATAGATATAGTAAACATAGAGTGCTTCATCATTGCAATATTATACTGATGTAGCTGTACTCATAGATATAGTAAACATAGAGTGCTTCATCATTGCAATATTATACTGATGTAGCTGTACTCATAGATATAGTAAACATAGAGTGCTTCATCATTGCAATATTATACTGATGTAGCTGTACTCATAGATATAGTAAACATAGAGTGCTTCATCATTGCAATATTATACTGATGTAGCTGTACTCATAGATATAGTAAACATAGAGTGCTTCATCATTGCAATATTATACTGATGTAGCTGTACTCATAGATATAGTAAACATAGAGTGCTTCATCATTGCAATATTATACTGATGTAGCTGTACTCATAGATATAGTAAACATAGAGTGCTTCATCATTGCAATATTATACTGATGTAGCTGTACTCATAGATATAGTAAACATAGAGTGCTTCATCATTGCAATATTATACTGATGTAGCTGTACTCATAGATATAGTAAACATAGAGTGCTTCATCATTGCAATATTATACTGGTAGCTGTACTCATAGATATAGAAACAGAGTGCTTCATCATTGCAATATTATACTGATGTAGCTATAATAGATATAGTAAACATAGAGTGCTTCATCATTGCAATGTTATACTGATGTAGCCATACTCATATAGTAAACATAGTGTGCTTCATCATTGCAATGTTATACTGATGTAGCCATACTCATATAGTAAACATAGTGTGCTTCATCATTGCAATGTTATACTGATGTAGCTGTACTCAAATATAGTAAAAATAGAGTGCTTCATCATTGCAATATTATACTGATGTAGCTGTACTCATCATAGTAAACATAGTGTGCTCATCATTGCAATATTATATGATGTACCGTACTCATAGATATAGTAAAACATAGAGTGCTTCATCATTGCAATATTATACTGATGTAGCTGTACTCATAGATATAGTAAACATAGAGTGCTTCATCATTGCAATATTATACTGATGTAGCTTACCATAGATATAGTAAACATAGAGTGCTCATCATTGCAATATTATACTGAGTAGCTGTATCATAGATATAGTAAACATAGAGTGCTTCATCATTGCAATATTATACTGAGGTAGCTGTACTCATAGATATAGTAAAATAGAGTGCTCATCATTGCAAGATTATACTGATGTAGCTGTACTCATAGATATAGTAAACATAGAGTGCTTCATTGCAAGATTATACTGATGTAGCTGTACTCATAGATATAGTAAACATAGAGTGCTTCATCATTGCAATATTATACTGATGTAGCTGTACTCATAGATATAGTAAACATAGTGTGCTTCATCATTGCAGTATTATACTGATGTAGCTGTACTCAGATATAGTAAACGTAGAGTGCTTCATCATTGCAATATTATACTGATGTAGCTGTACTCATAGATATAGTAAACATAGAGTGCTTCATCATTGCAATATTATACTGATGTAGCTGTACTCATAGATATAGTAAACTAGAGTGCTTCATCATTGCAATATTATACTGGTAGCTGTACTCATAGATATAGTAAACATAGAGTGCTTCATCATTGCAATATTATACTGATGTAGCTGTACTCATAGATATAGTAACATAGAGTGCTTCATCATTGCAATATATACTGATGTAGCCATACTCATAGATATAGTAAACATAGAGTGCTTCATCATTGCAATATTATACTGATGTAGCTGTACTCATAGATATAGTAAACATAGAGTGCTTCATCATTGCAATATTATACTGATGTAGCTGTACTCATAGATATA
>CM026404.1:41257422-41280555 GCA_014843695.1 Archivesica marissinica | reverse complement strand
ATGATGTGTCGAAATTTAGTTTGTGTTATTTTAATTGATAAGGGCGTTAGATCATGTATATTATACATCTGCCTTAATTTATACCTGTATACGGATTGTCGTAAGAACTTTAGTCCTGCAACTGTATGCTACAAAATGCATTGGAATGCAGGAAATTGCTTCATTTCAAAAAATCTCAGGGGGGGGGCATGCCCCCGGACCCCCCTAGCGTACTCGCTCGCTATGCTCACTCGACAAACAAGCATATTTGGCCGTGCGTATCATAAAAATAGCTCCAGCGACGGCCCTGCCGACCTATTAAATTTCGAAATTTAGGTTTATTAGTTTCCAGTTAATCAATATCAACATAGATAAAGTATAATTGATAGTACTGGAAGGGCCGTTTTCTAATGTTGGTTATAACTTGTGGCCCGACCCTTTTGCTATGTTGCACAAATGTATATATGTGTCTTATAATCTGTTAACTTATTTCACATCCGATTCATGCTCGTATGTAATGTTGCATTGTCGAATGTATTACATATGCAATAAAATATGGTCAAATCAAAATAAGAAAATGTCTTTGTTTATGCGAATGATCGAATTATAATCCACTCATGAAGATAGACGGCTATTATTATCACAACGTTCCAACCCCTAAGGTCAGTCGGATACGGTGGTGGCCAAATCGGACAGGTGGGTTTTCTCCGGGTACTCCGGTTTCCTCCCACACGAATGACCACATATACGCTTTCATCCGCGCCATCGAGAGTAATTAATATAAGTTGCTAAAACTTGCTTTGCAATCGTTGTAAAATAAATATAAAGTTTAAACTTAAAGTCGGGGGAGTCGTACCTGTCAGGGCCGTCGCTGGAGCTATTTTTATGATACGCACGGCCAAATATGCTTGTTTGTCGAGTGATCATAGCGAGCGAGTACGCTAGGGGGGTCCGGGGGCATGCCCCTCCCCTGAAATTGTTTGAAATGAGGAAGCAATTTCCTGCATTTCAGTGCATTTTGTAACGTACAGGACTAAAGTTCTTACGACAATCCGTATAAAGGTATAAATTAAGGCTAGATGTATAATATACATGATCTATCGCCCTTATCAATTAAACAAGCACGTACAATAGCACACACTAAATTTCGAGATGCACCATATTTGCAATGGGCTCAATTATTCCACCACTACACACGTCACGGCGCCTATGTATCCCTACTACCCCCCTGGGGTTTTATTGCATTTTTGGATTTTTTCATTTTTTTTTCATTTTCTGAGACCAATGATACGTGCGTACTTGCGTATGCCCAGCGACGGGCCTGCCTGTGATCACTGGATTCGCATCTTAAGACGTTTGTCTGATCCGCTGCTACTAATTCATTTCTTATGTTGTAAAACATGACCAATGAGACCTGGCTACGTTACGTCTCTAGGGTCTCCAATTACGGATGTACAGTACTGGTGTATTATAATCGTTCTGTAAGATTGGTCAACGTTTAAATCGGTTTCCTGCTTTCGGTCATAAAATTTAATGACGTCCTTTTTATCAGTATTGTTCAACCTATAAATACGTTAGTTAGAATACACGTACCTTGACAGATTCCATTACGTGTCGTTATCACACCAGAAACGTCTCCTCTGTGAATAGATTCTTTACCTGCTTACATATATAGAGTTTAGCCCGTGAGCTGTTAAAAGCTCGAAAATCTCGTGGGCACATGAACAATGTTATAACATTTATATAAATACAGACATATGTACAAAATGTGGTAGTTTTCGTCCCAATTTAGTAATGTAATTTGGCCAAATCTTTCATTCGTTTATGGCGCGCTTTACTATCCATGAATTGGCCAACTTATCCTTTTATGCCTGGGTTACGGACCGTTCCAAATTATTCCCTTATGCCTGGGTTACTGATCTTGAATTGGCCAAATCATTCCCTTATCCCTGGGTTACTGACCTTGAATTGGCCAAATTATTCCCTTATGCCTGGGTTACTGACCTTGAATTGGCCAAATCATTCCCTTATCTCTGGGTACTTACTGACCTTGAATTGGCCAACTCATTTCCTTATCCCTGGGTTACTTACTGACCTTGAATTGGCAAAATCATTCCCTTATGCCTGGGTTACTGACCTTGAATTGGCCGAATCATACCCTTTTTCCTGGGTTACTGACCTTGAATTGGCCAAATTATTCCCTTATCCCTGGATTACTTACTGACCTTGAATTGGCCGAATCATTCTCTTATCCCTGGGTTACTTACTGACCTTGAATTGGCCGAATAATTCCCTTTTGCCTGGGTTACTGACCTTGAATTGGCCGAATCATACCCTTTTGCCTGGGTTGCAGACCTTGAATTGGCAAAATCATTCACTTTTGCCTGGGTTACAGACCTTGAATTGGCCAAATCATTCACTTTTGCCTGGGTTACAGACCTTGAATTGGCCAAATCATTCACTTTTGCCTGGGTTACATACCTTGAATTGGCCAAATCATTCACTTGTGCCTGGGTTACAGACCTTGATTTGGCCAAATCATTCCCTTTTGCCTGGGTTACAGACCTTGAATTGGCAAAATCATACCCTTATCCCTGGGTTACTGACCTTGAATTGGCCAAATCATACCCTTATCCCTGGGTTACAGACCTTGAATTGGCCAAATCATACCCTTATCCCTGGGTTACTGACCTTGAATTGGCAAAGTCATTCCCTTATCCCTGGGTTACTTACTGACCTTGAATTGGCAAAATCATTCCCTTTTGCCTGGGTTACTGACCTTGAATTGGCCAAATCATTCCCTTATCCCTGGGTTACTGACCTTGAATTGGCCGAATCATTCCCTTTTGCCTGGGTTACTGATCTTGAATTGGCCAAATCATTTTGCCTGGGTTACTGATCTTGAATTGGCCAAATCATTCCCTTATGCCTGGGTTACTGACCTTGAATTGGCCGAATCATTCCCTTATCCCTGGGTTACTTACTGACCTTGAATTGGCCAAATCATTCCCTTTTGCCTGGGTTACTGATCTTGAATTGGCCAAATCATTTTGCCTGGGTTACTGATCTTGAATTGGCCAAATCATTCCCTTTTGCCTGGGTTACTGACCTTGAATTGGCCAAATCATTCCCTTATCCCTGTGTTACTTACTGACCTTGAATTGGCCAAATCATTCCCTTTTGCCTGGGTTACTGATCTTGAATTGGCCAAATCATTTTGCCTGGGTTACTGATCTTGAATTGGCCAAATTATTTCCTTATGCCTGGGTTACTGACCTTGAATTGGCCGAATCATTCCCTTATGCCTGGTTACTGACCTTGAATTGGCCGAATCATTCCCTTATCCCTGGGTTACTGACCTTGAATTGACCAATGCATTTACAGCATGCTATCTGGACATAATGTATGTGATGTATTACATGAAATACATGGTTCCAAAACAATGTTCTACTCCGAATTCTCGGACCGTGCACATCGGCGGAGTGGGCACGGATACGTACATAAGGCAGTCCGATTAGCGCAGTGGTTAGCGCGCTCGCTTCTCACCAATGAACCACGGGTTCGATCCTCGGACCGGGAAGTATGTGAGATGGTACAGTGGTCGCCAGATCGGACAGGTGGGTTTTCTCCGGGTACTCCGGTTTCCTACCACACGAATGACCACATATACGCTTTCACCCGCGCCAACGAGAGTGATTAATATAAGTTGTTAAAACTTGCTTCGCAATCGTTGTAAAATAAATAAAGTTTACATAAGCATTAACATACAGTTATATATACATCTTTATTGCTGGACATTCAAGCGTGAACTACTCTATTGCTATATAATGCACATGCTCTTTCTGGTAAGAAATATCATTGACTGACTGATTGGACATCTAGACAAGATATCTGCACAGTTTAAATGACCTGGAAAGTATTTAACTGTAAATGAGTATGGGTGTAATTTCAAAACCCAGTTTTTAATTCTGAGTGGTGCTTCGTGTGATGCCTTCGTGAAAATGCGTTCCAGTGCCGCAGTTTGTGATCTGGATATACAGTACATGCCATACCCCATACATACGCATTGAACTTCTGTATACAGAACAGAACAGACATTGCTTCTCGTTCTGTTTGGCTGTAGCGTCTCCGTACGTCTGTCAGCGCTCTACTGGTCTGTATTGGTCATCGGTTTGTTTTTGTTGTAAAATAGTACTGTGCTTTCAAAGTAAAGTAATAATACCGTTGGAATATTACACTACTGTATAGGTTTAGGCAATATACGATAGCTTTACAGGTACTGTGATTTATTGTTTAATAGGTTATACCACAGGAACTTGTAATTGTATCCATAAGTCACCAAAGGTCTCGTACCTCTATCCTAGGACACCCCCTCTATTAAAAAAAAGATCTTTTTTTAATAGAGGGGGTGTCCTAGGATAGAGGTACGAGACCTTTGGTGGCTTATGGTGTCCTAGGATAGAGTTACGAGACCTTTGGCGGCTTATGGTGTCCTAGGATATAGTTACGAGACCTTTGGTGGCTTATGGTGTCCTAGGATAGAGTTACGAGACCTTTGGTGGCTTATGGTGTCCTAGGATAGAGTTACGAGACCTTTGACGGCTTATGGTGTCCTAGGATAGAGTTACGAGACCTTTGGTGGCTTATGGTGTCCTAGGATAGAGTTACGAGACCTTTGGCGGCTTATGGTGTCCTAGGATAGAGTTACGAGACCCTTTGGCGGCTTATGGTGTCCTAGGATAGAGTTACGAGACCATTTGGCAGCTTATGGTGTCCTAGGATAGAGCTATGAGACCTGTGGCAGCTTATGTGTGTCCTATGATAGAGTTACGAGATCTTTGGCGGCTTATGGTGTCCTAGGATAGAGTTACGAGATCTTTGGCGGCTTATGGATACAATTTCAAGTTCCTGTGGCTGTATACAACACATAATAACACACTCCTATAGAACAACATTGTTTGTTGACCGTTATTATCCCAACTTTGATAACATTATTTTATTACTCCTGTATCTTATTCTAAAAAGTCCATTTAATACTACATGTAGACAATACTACATTTCATGAACAAATATACATGTACACACACTATTTCTGATCATTACTAGGATTATGCACGTGGAACTTGAGATCACGTGATAAGGGTCAAAGGGAAATAAACCGTGTAGGTCAAATAGTCGTTAAGAACTGTTAACGTTATTATTCTATTTAGTGTGTGTTTTGATTGCTGTTATAATATGTGTAAATACGTTTTATACTTGTAACATGTAATATTTTCACAACTCGAATGACCCTTACAGTGTATACATAATTATGTATATTATATGTATGTACATTCAGATTCCTTCATGTGATTTCAAGCTTACATTGATTTGCAGTAATCCTAATGTTTTTTGTTGCTGTGTTCTTTGTTTAGTGCGGAGCAGCGAGGTGTTCTATATTTCAAAGTTATTCGTAATACGTGCGTATACACACCCGTTTCAAAATTAATTTGTTTTATATCCCATTTGCAAACAACTTCATTCACTATGCTAATAAAGACTTTATTGTTCGTCCAACTGCTCTGTGTGTGTCTTACGTTTATTTATCGTCGCTACCGGTTGCCCATATGAGCGACGCCTCCTGAAGAGATTAGTCATTTTAGATTTTTGGAGGATAGTGCAATGATACAGACAGAGACCCATTCCAGAATTCTTTTATGTTTACGGTGTAAAGCACCGACACGAGACCTCGGTTTAACGTCCCATCTGAAAGACTGTTAATTTTATTAGGGTCAGACGGGGGATCGAACCTGCGATCCCTGGATTACAAGTCCAGCGTGTTACCACTGGACTACAGATCCGTCTGTTTTATGAAAATACTCGTAGTACTTAATAATTGATAGTTGAACACAAGTGGGAAGGCTTGTGAAATACCATACAGTATGATGCAATGGTATTAATCTAATTCTAACTGATGGATCGATTGACTAATGGACAGACAGACGGACATACCCAAAATTGTATCTTATGTGGCTATTCCTTTGATCTCTATAGCCACATAAACGGAATTTACAGCCACATCAAATCTGAATTAACCCTTTCAACCCCACAGGCCTCTAAATAGGCTTATGAAAAGTGTAGATCCAGATGAGCCGGCTCGTAACGAGCCGTCTCATCAGGATCTGCACTTTTTTGCCAGTAATAATTATTACTATTTTTAGATAAAATTACCCATTTTGATAAATGAACTGGTCCAAATGTAATTTTCTTATTAATTTATTGGTCTAAAAATAGCATGCACCAATCCATGTCAGTTACTTGGGGTTGAAAGAGTTAACCTATACTTATCTAAACGGCAGTACCACGCGTTTACCTCCCCTGTATAATAAGAGTAATAAGCAACCATCACGTCAACGTTTCGGAAATGCATGCGAGTGTGTAGATCTCATAGACTTTGTTTACTGATGAAAAATACTTATTGTAACTTACTTCGGAAAATTTACATTTTGTAATGTAATGTCGCTTTAACCCTTTGCACGCTAGCTACAGATAAAATCACGTTTGCAAACAGCATAGAGCCAGATCAGACTGCACAGAATGTGCTGTCTGATCAGGCTCTGTGCTGTTTGCTATTCGGATAGTGGAGCTAAACCACGTGGCCGAATAGCAAACAACATAGATCCTGATCAGACGCGGCGTTGCAACACGGCTGATCTGGATCTATGTTGTTTGCACATGTGATTGTATTTACTCAGCAGGCAAAGGGTTAAGCTTGTTATATGTACACTCTCTTGAGAGGGAGAGTTTTGGTGTTGTATTATTGTGCTGTTTATTGCGTTTCATAAAAGTATTTGTTTTCTTCGTGCAATACATTGTATGTAGCTAGCGGACTGCAAATTTCATGTTCAAAATAAAACTAATTTTTGTATCATATTTGTATATTATTAAGTGTTTGCCCTGTATGTGTATTGATTAAATGACGATTGTTAGCTTTTAATGTATATCAACAAAACTTTGATACAACTTGTCTTGGATTCTGTATTCATTTCTGGAACCTGTGAAATAGAGACATTTCCTATAGTGTGAAGTTGACATTGAATTTCTCCAAATTGCTGAAATTTTAACTATGTGTAGTACAAATAAACACATTATTTTTCAGCTATTCAGAAATGTTGGTTTGTAAGTAAACTTGTCCTGAACTTGGTATTATTCTTAAAGATGTATATTACATGATTGTATCACAGGGATTCGGCACGTTTGGGGGTACTAGTTTAAATATATATACTAGTACCCCCAAACGTGCCGAATCCCTGTGGATTGTATAGGTACATACATGCCCTCCACGAAGGTCTCAATGATCTGTATCTATGATTATCTTCCTTAAAGCTGTATATTACATGATTGTTTAGGTACATACATGTCTTCCACGAAGGTCTCAATGATCTATATCTATGACTATCGTCCTTAAAGCTGTATATTACATGATTGTGCATGTACATACATGTCTTCCACGAAGGTCTCAATGATCAGTATCTATGACTATCGTCCTTACAGCTGTATATTACATGATTGTATAGGCACAGACATGCCTTCCACGAAGGTCTCAATGATCTGTGTCTATGACTAGCTTCCTTAAAGCTGTATATTACATGATTGCATAGGTATATACATGTCTTCCACGAAGGTTTCAATGATCTGTATCTATGACTATCTTCCTTAAAGCTGTAAATTACATGATTGTATAGGTAGTTAGGTACATACATGCCTTACATGAAGGTCTCAATGATCTGTATCTATGACTATCTTCCTTAAAGCTGTATATTACATCCTTGTATAGGTACATTCATGCATTCCACGAAGGTCGCAATGATCTGTATATATGACTATCTTCCTTAAAGCTGTATATTACATGCTTGTACATGTACATACATGTCTTCCACGAGGGTCTCAATGATCTGTGTCTATGACTATCGTCATTACAGCTGTATATTACATGATTGTATAGGTACATACATGGCTTCCACGAATGTCTCAATGATCTGTATCTATGACTATCTTCCTTAAAGCTGTATATTACATGATTGTATAGGTACATACATGGCTTCCACGAAGGTTTCAATGATCTGTATCTATGACTATCGTCCTTACAGCTGTATATTACATGATTGTATAGGTACATACATGGCTTCCACGAAGGTCTCAATGATCTGTATCTATGATTATCTTCCTTAAAGTTGTATATTACATGATTGTATAGGTACATAAATGTCTTCCACGAAGGTCTCAATGATCTACATCTATGACTATCGTCCTTACAGCTGTATATTACATGATTGTATAGGTACATACATGCCTTCCACGAAGGTCTCAATGATCTGTATCTATGAATATCGTCCTTAAAGCTGTATATTACATGATTGTATAGGTAGTTAGGTACATACATGCCTTCCATGAAGGTCTCAATGATCTGTATCTATGACTATCTTCCTTACAGCTGTATATTACATGATTGTATCGGTAGTTAGGTACATACATGCCTTACATGAAGGTCTCAATGATCTGTATCTATGACTATCTTCCTTAAAGCTGTATATTACATCCTTGTACATGTACATACATGTCTTCCACGAATGTCTCAATGATCTGTATCTATGACTATCGTCCTGAAAGCTGTATATTACATGATTGTATAGGTACATACATGCCTTCCACGAAGGTCTCAATGATCTGTATCTATGACTATCTTCCTTAAAGCTGTATATTACATGATTGTATAGGTACATACATGGCTTCCACGAAGGTCTCAATGATCTGTATCTATGACTATCTTCCTTAAAGCTGTATATTACATGATTGTTTAGGTACATACATGTCTTCCACGAAGGTCTCAATGATCTGTATCTATGACTATCGTCCTTCAAGCTGTATATTACATGATTGTATAGGTACATACATGGCTTCCACGAATGTCTCAATGATCTGTATATATGACTATCTTCCTTAAAGCTGTATATTACATGATTGTGCATGTACATACATGTCTTCCACGAAGGTCTCAATGATCTGTATCTATGACTATCTTCCTTAAAGCTGTATATTACATGATTTTGTAGGTACATACATGCCTTCCACGAAGGTCTCAATGATCTGTGTCTATGACTATCTTCCTTAAAGCTGTATATTACATGATTGTCTAGCTACATACATGTCTTCCACGAAGGTCTCAATGATCAGTATCTATGACTATCGTCCTTACAGCTGTATATTACATGATTGTATAGGCACAGACATGCCCTCCACGAAGGTCTCAATGATCTGTGTCTATGACTAGCTTCCTTAAAGCTGTATATTACATGATTGCATAGGTACATACATGTCTTCCACGAAGGTTTCAATGATCTGTATATATGACTATCTTCCTTAAAGCTGTATATTACATGACTGTATAGGTAGTTAGGTACATACATGCCTTCCATGACGGTCTCAATGATCTGTATCTATGACTATCTTCCTTACAGCTGTATATTACATGATTGTATAGGTATATACATGTCTTCCACGAAGGTCTCAATGCTCTGTATCTATGACTATCGTCCTTACAGCTGTATATTACATGATTGTATAGGTACATTCATGCATTCCACGAAGGTCGCAATGATCTGTATATATGACTATCTTCCTTAAAGCTGTATATTACATGCTTGTACATGTACAGACATGTCTTCCACGAAGGTCTCAATGATCTGTATCTATGACTATCTTCCTTAAAGCTGTATATTACATCATTGTACATGTACATACATGTCTTCCACGAATGTCTCAATGATCTGTATCTATGACTATCGTCCTTAAAGCTGTATATTACATGATTGTACATGTACATACATGTCTTCCACGAGGGTCTCAATGATCTGTGTCTATGACTATCGTCCTTAAAGCTGTATATTACATGATTGTATAGGTACATACATGGCTTCCACGAATGTCTCAATGATCTGTATCTATGACTATCTTCCTTAAAGCTGTATATTACATGATTGTATAGGTACATACATGCCTTCCACGAAGGTGTCAATGATCTGTATCTATGACTATCTTCCTTAAAGCTGTATATTACATGATTGTATAGGTACATACATGGCTTCCACGAAGGTTTCAATGATCTGTATATATGACTATCTTCCTTAAAGCTGTATATTACATGATTGTATAGGTACATACATGTCTTCCACGAAGGTCTCAATGATCTGTATCTATGACTATCTTCCTTAAAGCTGTATATTACATGATTGTATAGGTACATACATGTCTTCCACGAAGGTCTCAATGATCTGTATCTATGACTATCTTCCTTAAAGCTGTATATTACATGATTGTATAGGTACATACATGCCTTCCACGAAGGTTTCAATGATCTGTATCTATGACTATCTTCCTTAAAGCTGTATATTACATGACTGTATAGGTAGTTAGGTACATACATGCCTTCGATGAAGGTCTCAATGCTCTGTATCTATGACTATCTTCCTTAAAGCTGTATATTACATGCTTGTACATGTACACACATGGCTTCCACGAAGGTCTCAATGATCTGTATCTATGACTATCTTCCTTAAAGCTGTATATTACATGAGTGTATAGGTAGTTAGGTACATACATGCCTTCGATGAAGGTCTCAATGATCTGTATCTATGACTATCGTCCTTACAGCTGTATATTACATGATTGTATAGGTACACACATGGCTTCCACGAATGTCTCAATGATCTGTATCTATGACTATCGTCCTTACAGCTGTATATTACATGATTGTATAGGTACATACATGGCTTCCACGAAGGTCTCAATGATCTGTATCTATGACTATCTTCCTTACAGCTGTATATTACATGATTGTATAGGTACATACATGGCTTCCACGAAGGTTTCAATGATCTGTATATATGACTATCTTCCTTAAAGCTGTATATTACATCCTTGTACATGTACATACATGTTTTCCACGAAGGTTTCAATGATCTGTATCTATGACTATCTTCCTTAAAGCTGTATATTACATGATTGTATAGGTACATACATGGCTTCCACGAAGGTCTCAATGATCTGTATCTATGACTATCTTCCTTACAGCTGTATATTACATGATTGTATAGGTACATACATGGCTTCCACGAAGGTTTCAATGATCTGTATATATGACTATCTTCCTTAAAGCTGTATATTACATCCTTGTACATGTACATACATGTTTTCCACGAAGGTTTCAATGATCTGTATCTATGACTATCTTCCTTAAAGCTGTATATTACATGACTGTATAGGTAGTTAGGTACATACATGCCTTCCATGAAGGTCTCAATGATCTGTATCTATGACTATCTTCCTTACAGCTGTATATTACATGATTGTATAGGTACATACATGTCTTCCACGAAGGTCTCAATGATCTGCATCTATGACTATCGTCCTTACAGCCGTATATTACATGATTGTATAGGTACCTACATGCCTTCCACGAAGGTCGCAATGATCTGTATATATGACTATCTTCTTTAAAGCTGTATATTACATGCTTGTACATGTACAGACATGTCTTCCACGAAGGCCTCAATGATCTGTATATATGACTATCTTCCTTAAAGCTGTATATTACATCCTTGTACATGTACATACATGTCTTCCACGAATGTCTCAATGATCTGTATCTATGACTATCGTCCTTAAAGCTGTATATTACATGATTGTACATGTACATACATGTCTTCCACGAGGGTCTCAATGATCTGTGTCTATGACTATCGTCAGTACAGCTGTATATTACATGATTGTATAGGTACATACATGGCTTCCACGAATGTCTCAATGATCTGTATCTATGACTATCTTCCTTAAAGCTGTATATTACATGATTGTATAGGTACATACATGTTTTCCACGAAGGTTTCAATGATCTGTATCTATGACTATCTTCCTTAAAGCTGTATATTACATGACTGTATAGGTAGTTAGGTACATACATGCCTTCCATGAAGGTCTCAATGATCTGTATCTATGACTATCGTCCTTACAGCCGTATATTACATGATTGTATAGGTACATACATGTCTTCCACGAAGGTCTCAATGATCTACATCTATGACTATCGTCCTTACAGCTGTATATTACATGATTGTATAGGTACATACATGCCTTCCACGAAGGTCGCAATGATCTGTATATATGACTATCTTCTTTAAAGCTGTATATTACATGCTTGTACATGTACAGACATGTCTTCCACGAAGGCCTCAATGATCTATATCTATGACTATCTTCCTTAAAGCTGTATATTACATGCTTGTACATGTACAGACATGTCTTCCACGAAGGTCTCAATGATCTGTATCTATGACTATCTTCCTTAAAGCTGTATATTACATCATTGTACATGTACATACATGTCTTCCACGAATGTCTCAATGATCTGTATCTATGACTATCGTCCTTAAAGCTGTATATTACATGATTGTACATGTACATACATGTCTTCCACGAGGGTCTCAATGATCTGTGTCTATGACTATCGTCATTACAGCTGTATATTACATGATTGTATAGGTACATACATGGCTTCCACGAATGTCTCAATGATCTGTATCTATGACTATCTTCCTTAAAGCTGTATATTACATGATTGTATAGGTACATACATGCCTTCCACGAAGGTGTCAATGATCTGTATCTATGACTATCTTCCTTAAAGCTGTATATTACATGATTGTATAGGTACATACATGTCTTCCACGAAGGTCTCAATGATCTGTATCTATGACTATCTTCCTTAAAGCTGTATATTACATGATTGTATAGGTACATACATGTCTTCCACGAAGGTCTCAATGATCTGTATCTATGACTATCTTCCTTAAAGCTGTATATTACATGATTGTATAGGTACATACATGCCTTCCACGAAGGTCTCAATGATCTGTATCTATGACTATCTTCCTTAAAGCTGTATATTACATGATTGTATAGGTACATACATGTCTTCCACGAAGGTCTCAATGATCTGTATCTATGACTATCTTCCTTAAAGCTGTATATTACATGATTGTATAGGTACATACATGTCTTCCACGAAGGTCTCAATGATCTGTATCTATGACTATCTTCCTTAAAGCTGTATATTACATGAGTGTATAGGTAGTTAGGTACATACATGCCTTCGATGAAGGTCTCAATGATCTGTATCTATGACTATCTTCCTTACAGCTGTATATTACATGATTGTATAGGTACATACATGTCTTCCACGAAGGTCTCAATGATCTGTATCTATGACTATCTTCCTTAAAGCTGTATATTACATGATTGTATAGGTACATACATGTCTTCCACGAAGGTCTCAATGATCTGTATCTATGACTATCTTCCTTACAGCTGTATATTACATGATTGTATAGGTACATACATGGCTTCCACGAAGGTTTCAATGATCTGTATCTATGACTATCTTCCTTAAAGCTGTATATTACATCCTTGTATATGTACATACATGTTTCCACGAAGGTTTCAATGATCTGTATCTATGACTATCTTCCTTAAAGCTGTATATTACATGACTGTATAGGTAGTTGGTCATACATGCCTTCCATGAAGGTCTCAATGATCTGTATCTATGACTATCTTCCTTACAGCTGTATATTACATGATTGTATAGGTACATACATGTCTTCCACGAAGGTCTCAATGATCTGTATCTATGACTATCGTCCTTACAGCCGTATATTACATGATTGTATAGGTACCTACATGCCTTCCACGAAGGTCGCAATGATCTGTATATATGACTATCTTCTTTAAGCTGTATATTACATGCTTGTACATGTACAGACATGTCTTCCACGAAGGCCTCAATGATCTGTATATATGACTATCTTCCTTAAAGCTGTATATTACATCCTTGTACATGTACATACATGTCTTCCACGAATGTCTCAATGATCTGTATCTATGACTATCGTCCTTAAAGCTGTATATTACATGATTGTACATGTACATACATGTCTTCCACGAGGGTCTCAATGATCTGTGTCTATGACTATCGTCAGTACAGCTGTATATTACATGATTGTATAGGTACATACATGGCTTCCACGAATGTCTCAATGATCTGTATCTATGACTATCTTCCTTAAAGCTGTATATTACATGATTGTATAGGTACATACATGTTTTCCACGAAGGTTTCAATGATCTGTATCTATGACTATCTTCCTTAAAGCTGTATATTACATGACTGTATAGGTAGTTAGGTACATACATGCCTTCCATGAAGGTCTCAATGATCTGTATCTATGACTGTCTTCCTTACAGCTGTATATTACATGATTGTATAGGTACATACATGTCTTCCACGAAGGTCTCAATGATCTACATCTATGACTTTCGTCCTTACAGCCGTATATTACATGATTGTATAGGTACATACATGTCTTCCACGAAGGTCTCAATGATCTACATCTATGACTATCGTCCTTACAGCCGTATATTACATGATTGTATAGGTACATACATGTCTTCCACGAAGGTCTCAATGATCTACATCTATGACTTTCGTCCTTACAGCCGTATATTACATGATTGTATAGGTACATACATGTCTTCCACGAAGGTCTCAATGATCTACATCTATGACTATCGTCCTTACAGCCGTATATTACATGATTGTATAGGTACATACATGCCTTCCACGAAGGTCGCAATGATCTGTATATATGACTATCTTCTTTAAAGCTGTATATTACATGCTTGTACATGTACAGACATGTCTTCCACGAAGGCCTCAATGATCTATATCTATGACTATCTTCCTTAAAGCTGTATATTACATCCTTGTACATGTACATACATGTCTTCCACGAATGTCGCAATGATCTGTATCTATGACTATCGTCCTTAAAGCTGTATATTACATGATTGTATAGGTACATACATGCCTTCTACGAAGGTCTCAATGATCTGTATCTATGACTATCTTCCTTAAAGCTGTATATTACATGATTGTATAGGTACACACATGTCTTCCACGAAGGTTTCAATGATCTGTATCTATGATTATCGTCCTTACAGCTGTATATTACATGAGTGTACACGTACATACATGCCTTCCACGAAGGTCTCAATGATCTGTATCTATGACTATCTTCCTTAAAGCTGTATATTACATGATTGTATAGGTACGTATTCTTGCATGAAGGACCTGATATAATCTTTCCCCAGACATGTAGAACGTGGGCATTGTTGGGTTTTGAATGTTTGCTTTAGCTTATATTTAAAGGCTGATATCGAATCCGTAGTTCGTAAATGCAAATCAAGATTATTCCACAGTTTCACAGACGACGGTATAACTGATTTTGAAAATATTTCAAGCCGGCGTGTAACAGTAGCATAATCATTAACATTTCTTAACCTGTAGGTATTAGTTTCTAACACCGTATTAGGAAATTGATCAGATAGATAACTTGGTAATTCTCCGTGGTTATATTTGTAAACTAAGGTTAGTTTTTGCATATGTCTTCTTTCTGATAAGGAAACCCAACCAATTCCATGAAGTAATCTTTCTATTGATACAGATCTGGTTAAACCGGTTACAATTATTGCTGCACCATACTGTATTTTGTCTAATAACTCTTTTTCGTATAGGGTGCAACTATCCCAAACTACCGATGCATATTCAATAATCGATCTTAGCTATGAAATATAAATTTGATTCAATGTTTTCCGTGCAAGAATGCAAGAATACGTAATAAATGCAGTAATTTAAACGCAGATTTATTCAATAATCACTTACGTGATAACGCAAAGTGTGAATGTGGACACAATATTGAGAATGCAGAACATTATTTTTTCAGGTGCCCTATATTTTCGTTACTACGCCGACAACTGTTTATTGACACACGTCAGCATCATCCTCTAAATACTGATAAACTACTTTACGGATTCAGAAACCTACCAGATAACGAGAACGAAACTATCTTTACACATGTACAAAATTATATCAAACAAACTAAACGTTTTGCTGTTAACTAAAGGATGTGTAGTTAGTTACCTAATTACTGTCTATTCCAAGAGCAATGGAACGTACTAGTATATTACCTTAGTTAGGTTAAGGGCGTGGACATGCGAGCAACAAAATCATATCTTTGTATTTTATGAAAATATTTTCTTTCTTTTTTTTGGACTTTCCGTTTTTCCTCTTTACATTTTTTACATTGTTATTAATAAATCAATTGATTTAAAATTTCCAAAACTATGTACGCTACTTCTTAAGAATCGTAGAAAAAGTCTGCCCATCCTGTTACATATGTTTGATCTAAGGGGAGGGTCGTCACTAATGTTGGTAAAACTTGTGACCCAACCCATTTGCTTCTTATAAATTATAACAGTTTCACTAATATAATATTCGTTACATTTCATGTGTTGTATATTGTGCATTTTGTGTATATGTACATTATTCGAAAGCAATAAAATATGTTTGAACTATTGTATAGGTACATACATGCCTTCCACGAAGGTTTCAATGATCTGTATATATGACTATCTTCCTTAAAGCTGTATATTACATGATTGTATAGGTACATACATGTCTACCACGAAGGTCTCAATGATCTGTATCTATGACTATCGTCCTTAAAGCTGTATATTACATGATTGTATAGGTACATACATGTCTACCACGAAGGTCTCAATGATCTGTATCTATGACTATCGTCCTTACAGCTGTATATTACATGATTGTGCATGTACATACATGTCTTCCACGAAGGTCTCAATGATCTGTATCTATGACTATCGTCCTTAAAGCTGTATATTACATGATTGTATAGGTACATACATGGCTGTATCATTGTCCAAGTGATGCTGTATCATTGTCCTAGTGATGCTGTATCATTGTCCAGGTGATGCTGTATCATTGTCCAAGTGATGCTGTATCATTGTCCAAGTGATGCTGTATCATTGTCCAGGTGATGCTGTATCATTGTCCAAGTGATGCTGTATCATTGTCCTAGTGATGCTGTATCATTGCATCATTGTCCAAGTGATGCTGTATCATTGTCCAAGTGATGCTGTATCATTGTCCAAGTGATGCTGTATCATTGTCCAAGTGATGCTGTATCATTGTCCAAGTGATGCTGTATCATTGTCCTAGTGATGCTGTATCATTGTCCTAGTGATGCTGTATCATTGTCCAGGTGATGCTGTATCATTGTCCTAGTGATGCTGTATCATTGTCCAGGTGATGCTGTATCATTGTCCAGGTGATGCTGTATCATTGTCCAAGTGATGCTGTATCATTGTCCAAGTGATGCTGTATCATTGTCCAAGTGATGCTGTATCATTGTCCAGGTGATGCTGTATCATTGTCCAAGTGATGCTGTATCATTGTCCAGGTGATGCTGTATCATTGTCCAGGTGATGCTGTATCATTGTCCAAGTTATGCTGTATCATCGTCCACGAGACGTTACCCACTCTACCACGGAGACGGACCAATGGCAACTTGTTGTACAAATGGGCAGACTTTGACCAAACAGTTTGTTTGTCCTAAAACGTACCGTACTACAATTGACCTCTACTCAGTGTGAAAAGTATGCAAAATCCATCTACTACACTCAACAAAATGCCTAATCGGTCACGTGGTATTTCATAATATTTGAGCCAATTAGTAATCACACAATATAAATATGTTCTTATTGTTATTTAATGCATTGTATCCGAATTGATTATACAGAAAATCACGCATAACGATCTGTAATAAAATATAACCAATAAGATGATATGAATATTGATATTATTTGGTTAATAGTTTGCTCCAAATACTGTAAAACACCAGGTGACCGATTAGCAATTTTGCTGAGTGTAGATATAATCTAAATAAATAACAGCAGGTCATATACCGACTAACTGCGGTAAGTGACATAGGGCCGCGGTGTGATTGTCCGCCTGTTTGTATAGCGGTTGTCGTTCCTGTTATTCTTATATTTCGATGGTGGGGGAAATTATTAATTTGTCGTTGTGGTCGTCCGGTATATATTAGCATGCATTGTGTCGAATCGCACTTGTGTCTGCCTCCGTGGTCGAAGTCAATGGTTCGAACCCAGCTCAGACTGTGTCTCTTTATATGAACAAGTTGACAGTTTCTTATGGAGATTGGTGCACCAAGTACTGGTTTACCGCTGGAGCCTGCCCAGGAAAGGTGTTGTTAGGTAAACTGCCCGTCACTCGTATGGGCAACAGGTAGCGACGATAAATAAAGTTTTAAAAACAAATTAACTGGTGTATCGTTCAACCTTAAACTATATCTGCAATATTAAATCCTGCCTTACTACTATATTAGAGGAAGTGAATGTGCGTTCGCTTCAGGTGCGAACGGTCTGGAGTTGCGAACCCCACTGGAGCCGTTACGATTGTGCCCTTAGGCAAGGCATTTAAATGCCACGTTGCCTCTTCTCTCTCGCTCGTGGCGATGGATTCCACCAGGAATGAGGTATCGAGAGTGATTAATATAAGTTGTAAGAACTTGTTTCGCAATCGAGCTAAATTAAATTTGTATAAACTAGTAAGCGTTTAAATATCGTCGTCGCGTAGTTATTACTCCGGAAGTCATGTTATGTTTTGGGGAATAGTGTAAGGTACAGGCCACGCTCCAATTCCACAGATAGCTCGAATACTTTTATATGCGGATAGCACTATGTGTTCTCTGTTGATAGTCCAACCGGAATATTGCTAAATATTAATATTATGTAGGGACGCGATTTCAACCACACACTCCCTGGATTCGCAGTCCAACATGTTAACCACTCCAGTTAATTTGTGTTTTTACGTTTATTTATCGTCGCTACCGGTTGCCCATATGAGCGACGCCTCCTGAAGAGATTAGTCATTTTAGATTTTTGGAGGATAGTGCAATGATACAGACAGAGACCCATTCCAGAGTCTCCTCTGGTTCTTTTACGTGCACGATGTACAGCACCGACACTAGACCTCGGTTTAAAGTTCCCATCTGAAAGACTGTTAATTTTATTAGGGTCAGACGGGAGATCGAACCTGTGATCCATGGATTACCAGGCCAGTGTGTTACCACTGTACTACAGATCCGTCTGTTCCCCCAGGTAACCTGGCCTTCATTCTATATATACTAGTATAGTAACTGTACTAAATATTGTTAATACTCCTGTCATGGCCCGCATGAAATGGATAGTATTATAGCTAGGTTATAGCTTTACAAATTATGCAAGCTAGCTATACATGTTGATCAAGATCATCACGTGCCGGGTACATACGTACGTTCATGTGTATTAGATAGCAATGTTTACTTTGTATATGTTAAGACATATTAGCTTTCTATATGCTATCTTCAACAGTAACCCTGAGTTGTATTTACATTGTATATGATATTCTAAATGGACTTAACTAAGTACAGTTATTAATAGCAATTTTAAACATGATTTTCACGCAATGTATTTATTAGGTACCAATATTGATGTCTGGTTTGTAATCGTCAGGGTTCATGTATATAGTGTGTATGCATGTTGTTACAAAATAATATACTGTTTAACCAAAAAAAAACGAAATGCTAAGGAATTTAAATTGAGGACACTGGAGACATAAGATAGAGGTAAATAAACATCTACAGTTTGACTATGCAACATACGACTTGTACAACATGGTTAAACGTCTCTATGTGCATTGGTGTCTTAACATCGAAATAGAACAATAATTGTTGGAATATTTACCCGTGTGTTAAGTTGGCATGATTCCAATGTGCACTAGCTACTGGGCATAATTCTAATATTTACTAGATATTGATCCACAACAAATACCTTGACATTAAACCGCCACGCTTCATTATTATTTCTCTAAGTTTAAATATATTCGGGATCAAGAAATGTGTTCGATTTGGAGGGAATTCCAGTTTTGAGGGGGTTTACTGTATAGAAAAACTTTCATTTAACCCTTTCACCGCCAATGTCGCATAAAAGCGACTTTGTAAATAAGTAGAGAACCCGATCGGACAGAACAGAACATGCCGTCTGATCAGGCTATATGCTGATTGCTCTTCAGACAGTGGAGCTGAAGCACCTGTCCGAATAGCAAACAACATAGATCCTGATAAGACACGGCGTTACGCCGCGGCTGATCTGGATCTATGTTGTTTGCACATGCTCTGAATTTATTCGGCGCTGAAAGAGTTAAAAATATATTAAACCATAATTAAAGATGAGATTGTGTCGATAATTTATGTGTTGGGTCAATACCTAGTGGCGTCCGTGGTCCAATGGTAGAGCGTCGGATTTGGAATCGAACGGTCCGGGTTCGATACTCAGGCAGGCCACGTATGTAGTGTCATTGAGCAAGGCACCTCACACACATTGCTTAGTACTGGTTAACCGCTATGGTCGGCTAAGCTTGCCCAGGAAAACATGTCTACGTCCCCGCAAGGGGTTTGACATTAATGGAACATACATATAGTGTTTGAAAGAGTTTTTTAAAAATAGTGTTTGTCTATGTTCATTTCTTAATAAAGCATTCTTCTTCTATATCGGATTGGTTGACAAAGTGTAGGAAAACTATTAAGATTGAATGAGACGTCAGCTTGGGGGGGGGGGCAGGTTAGCAGGGCGGTTGAGCAGGCTATTGTCCACAATATTGAAAGTGATAATTAATATATCAGTTGTAGGCCTATTTTGGAATAATTTAGAGTTTTACAATATAGTTTGTAACACATAAACAGAATATAATAATATTATAAATATAGGTGTTCGTGGAACATTCACCAGCATATTACCGTATGGGGTGTGTATAGCCAGACTCTTATCATAGACATATCTGGCAAAATCATGACCTTTCTTTAGGCAGATCAGACAAAACCTTGGAAAAACATCACACAAGCTATCTTCGGACACGCCAATGTATTGGTGTTGTGTGTAATGGATACCGTATACCGGGTATTATATATTTTGTGTTTGCAGTAATTACTTCCCTTTGTCTAATCCTCACCGTTTGTAACTGTGTAGTATAGTTCATATTAATAACACTTATATACCAATAAATCGAGTGTGTTCGGGCGCAGATTTTAACAAGTTTAATCATACAGGAACCATTACAACCCCAACGTCCAGAATGTTGATACTCAACTCATTAACTGCCACGCTTAGTCCAAATTATTCTAAATTAGACTTGAAACATGTAACAATTAGTAAAATCATGAAATTGCCGTTAATAAAACTTGCCAGTCAAAATGGCTGCCAAGATAAGATCTTATCAGTGTTTTTGACTGCCGTGGGAACTATGTATTGAGGTTAGTAACATTTTATTATCAAGCCATTTTTCAAATAACAGATCAAAAACAATTTTTATGTAGAAGTCTTATATATATAGGACTATTGCCAAGCCGTAGACGGGATCTGCAGGCAGATATACATTCAATGATTACAACTACACTAGTAGTGTATCACAAATGGTATCCACCCTCAATACATAGTTCCCACGGCAGTCAAAAACACTGATAAGATCTTATCTTGGCAGCCATTTTGACTGGCAAGTTTTATTAACGGCAATTTCATGATTTTACTAGTAATTCTTTAATTGCAATAACTTTATTAATTTTGGTTTCTTAATATAACATTTGGTGTGATTTTAAAGGTATTACCTTGTACTTTTTAAATATTAATTTATTTTTTGACAGTGATGTATGGATTATAAATTATAAGAACTTAACTTGCACCTATTTTTGAAAGTCTATTTTCACAGTTGAAATATTAATATACAGGTAAATTATTATGTATTCATTATTGATATGAAAATTGTGAAATGATACAAAAAATAGGTCCATTGAGAGCTTTCCAACAATGTATGAACCATGGTGATGGGATGAAAAATAAATATTGTATGAAAAAAACAAAATAACGCTACTATATATAATATCTGATCAACTTTGCCATTCAAAATGGCAGCCACAGTAGGAATGATGACGTCACACGGGAACTATGTATTGGAAAACATTAGAACATAGACGAAAACCAAGCCTAACTAATCATATTTTTCAAAATAAGAAATGAACTAGTTGCTGTAGATCACCATCACCTTACACACACAAGAAAACTTAACTATCTAATCCCACAGTCAAAAACCCAATACCATGCCAACTCATTTTCCCCAAGAACAATCAGGCTATGGAACAGTCTATCGACATATACAGTCGAGTCCCAGTCTGCTGACCTTTGTTAGCAGACTGGACTCGAACTCTCTCTCATCTGTGTACTTGTCAGGCACTATGCTGTATGCTATTCATACAGTGGAGCTAAAACACTTGTGCTGAATAGCAAACAACATAGATCCTGATCAGACACATCATTTCGCCGCAGCTGAGCTCGATCTATGTTGTTTGCAAATGTGATTTATTTATTCAGCAGGTAAAGGGTTAAGTGAATGTATTATACTAATTAGACATACCTGGTCCATATAACAAAAACAATTTGCTGTATGTACTTGATTGTGTCTACATCCCCGCGAGGGGTTCGACATTAGAGGAAGATAGATTATGTGTGCTGTGGTGACTAGTGACACATTCACAATCGCTATGAAATGTGTTGAAATTGCAAATAATATTCTTTGCAGGTGATTCATCCTAATCATTCACAGGGTCCACTCTAGAGCATTGGCACACATTTACTCGCCAAACCAACAATGACAATCACCAATATAGAGAGTTCAGAATCTGAGAGCAGTCGATATTATGATCTACCCGATCAAAAACCATCTTTAAATACTGAAGACGAACAATTCTTTGAAGATAGTCTGCTGCTTGGCAGAGGACGCCGGGCAACGCCAGCACCATCAATATGTAGGTCAAGATCAGTATCATCATCACGTCTTATTTCGGAGAGTTCGGGTTTATCAATATGGACGTTGTCACGGTTACAGAAGATCGTGCTGGTTATTACAGCGATTGTAGACCTATTAACATTCCTCAGCATTTCCATCATGGCCCCATTCTTCCCTGAGGAGGTAGGTACAGTCTCTATGTCTTCCCATTTTGTAACATCAATTTGTAATATTTGTACTGTTTCAGTTATATAACAACGAAGTTATACAATGAATAAACAAACACAAGATGTGTATATATATAT
>CM026404.1:41236670-41256422 GCA_014843695.1 Archivesica marissinica | reverse complement strand
TATATTACACAGTGATTACTCTAGAAGGATGTATTTTTAAATGTCTCTGCAATTTTGATGCTGTGAGATAAATACTAGATCCAGTGACACACCACCAGTATTGTTGACATACGAGTCATTATAATCATAGAGGACTATATATTACACTAGTTTTGGGATTGTATTTATCAATTGACCAATCAGCTATGGGCCCATGGGTATAATACTTTTCTCCACTCTCAAGCACAAGTTCAACTGATTTGATTGGTTGATTCTGAGATTTACTCTGAGCTGAATTAAATTAATTGATTAATAATCAAACGTTTTAGACCCAGTAGAAAGGTTTTATAACCTTGGGGCCTGATCAAATTAGAGTCTCTTAGCATTGCCTCAATAATCAAACTGACTTGAAGAAATAAATAAACTGGCTTGAGGAAATAATGAAACTGGCTTGAAGAAATAATCAAACTGGCTTGAAGAAATAATCAAACTGGCTTGATGAAATAATGAAACTGGCTTGATGAAATAATCAAACTGGCTTGATGAAATAATCAAACTGGCTTGATGAAATAATCAAACTGGCTTGAGGAAATAATCAAACTGGCTTGATGAAATAATCAAACTGGCTTGAAGAAATAATGAAACTGGCTTGAAGAAATAATCAAACTGGCTTGAAGAAATAATCAAACTGGCTTGCGGAAATAATCAAACTGGCTTGAAGAAATAATCAAACTGGCTTGATGAAATAATCAAACTGGCTTGATGAAATAATCAAACTGGCCTGAAGAAATAATCAAACTGGCTTGAAGAAATAATCAAACTGGCTTGAAGAAATAATCAAACTGGCTTGCGGAAATAATCAAACTGGTTTGAAGAAATAATCAAACTGGCTTGAAGAAATAATCAAACTGGCTTGAGGATATAATCAAACTGGCTTGCGGAGTCGGTTCATTTTTACCCGGAAGCCCACCATTGCTTGAAACATAAAAACTCAGCGAGAGGTGCCCCTTGGGAGAATGGAGCTTTATTGAATACTGGAAAAGAAACAAACCTCCAACAACCCTCCAAGGTGTAATGGGTACGGTGTTTGCCTCATAATCGAGAGGTTGTATGTTTGAACCTCACTAGAACCATGGTGGTGGTGTCCTTAGGCAAGACTCTTAAATCCAAATTGCCCCCTCTCTCCCTCATGGCGCTGAATTCCATCAGGAAGAAGCTCTCAAGAATGATTAAACAAATGCTGTAAAACTTGCAATCAAGCTCAAATAAAACTGTAAGATCTAAACAAACCTCAACTTTTGGCGATACGTTGCATTTGGCGATTTGTGCTCCGAGATCAGAAAACTTGCAACTCTCAGACGTACCTGAAACATTAATTAATTCAAGGTGCAACAAATCAGCTTTACTTTGAATAACTCTTGAAAGACTTCATTTTATTAGGTCACATGTTGGATCTAACCTGCGACCTCTGGAATCCTAGTCGAACATGTTAGCCATGGACTACTGAGCCATCTATGCTAACATACACATTTTGTGTTAGCTGTAATAAATCACTGGTTACAAACTTTTTAATGCATTTGTAAATAAATATCTATAATGGGAGATAATTCACCAGTAATAGTTTAACAACAAGCAGTTTACTTTATCAAACGTTTACAAATTTTATCAAATGTTTATTTGTGGAAACCGTAATATCATTTATTGAGATATCTTTGTCTTTTCAACTTGACCCATATTGATCTGAGGTTTCGGGGAGAGGCAGTCAAGCAGCTTATTAGGGAAGCTATTAACTAAATTTTTTTAGGCGTATCTCGTCATTTTCTTATTCAATCAAAACAATACTTTTCTTGAAAGACTTACTTATATTAGTACTACATACATCGGAACAAATTGGAAAGGTCTGTTGCTAATGTTTTCAAAACTTGTAGCCCAATCCCTTTACACTTTGAAAATGTCATGTATATGTATCTGTATATGGATATTACCAGGATTTATGCATGTTATTAATGTGACAGTAATGTTATTGTGATTTGTAAATTGTGTTCATCATTATGGAAATAGTTGCAATAAAATGTGGAAGTCGTGATGCGCGTTCACTTCAGGCGCGAGAGGTCCGGAGTTCAAGCCCTGCTGGAGCCGTTACGATTGTGTCCTTAGGCAATGCATTTAAATTCCAAGTAGTCTTTTCTCTCACCAGACAGGAATGAGGCCTCCAGAGTGATTAATATAAGTTGTAAGAACTTGTTTTGCAATCGAGCTAAAATAAATTTGGACAGGTAATCCAGGGATCGCAGGTTCGATCCCCCGTCTGACCATAATAAAATAAAATTAACAGTCTTTCAGATGGGACTTTAAACCAAGATCTTTTGTCAGTGCTTTACACCGTGCACGTAAAAGAACCAGAGGGGACTCTGGAATGGGTCTCTTCGGAAGGCATCGCGCATATGGGCAACAGGTAGCGGTATTATTCAGCGGTATTATTTATTATTCCCCTTCAAGAAATACAAGTACATTGGGGCTTTAACCATATGTCTGACATTCAATGCCACTAACATCACCTGGGCCAAGTACAATATCGCTACATAATCTCCAAATATTTGAAGTAACTACAAATTTAACGTTCATCACAAAACTATTGTAAAACCTTCTTTATTTCTCTGCAGATACAATAGTTTTGCATCAAACCCTCGGAATGTCACCTACCACCATAAGTTAATGGTATACAAGCCATGGTCCCGCTCATCTTCTTGTCAAGGTCAAAATCTTCAACCCTCCAATCAAGTTCTAGACGAGTGTCACTAATTGGATCAACTTTGGAGGTTTTTGTAAACTCGTCAAGGATTGGTGCAGAGAATGTGTGCTTTGGATCACTGTTCCGGATGCTGATTGGTCGATATATTGTGCTGAGTGAGATGGGGTCTTCAAATTGTAATGCCACAGCAGGGTCTGTAATTTTTACATGGCGTGGTAACTGCTTGCGGGTAACACAGATACAGTATTGCTGCAACGAAAATATGTGTAAATTGTACAGAAAAACACATACATGCAAAATATGTAGAAACAAATCCCTCACTTGCTATCAACAGGAATGTAAATGTAAAACTTTTGATAGTCCCATATACCAGGGGCATAGCTAGCAATTTTGAATTTATAGACCATATTATCAAATTGCGCAGCAAAGTATACCACTTTTTTAAAACTTTATTTATTTTACAACGATTGTGAAGCAAGTTTTAACAACTTATATTAATCACTCTCGTTGGCGCGGATAAAAGCGTATATGTGGTTATTCATGTGGGAGGAAATCGGAGTACCAGGAGAAAACCCACCTGTCCGATCTGGCGACCACCGTACCATCTCAAATACTTTCCGGTCCGAGGATCAAACCTGGGTTTCATTGGTGAGAAGCGAGCATGCTAACCACTGCGCTAAGCAGACAGCCAATTTGCTGAAGCGGTTTGGGGGCATGCTCCTCCAGGAAAACTTTGAATCCTAGAACTTTAATGGTGCACTCTGACGCATTTAGATATACATCTTGGATGTTCAAATTTCGATATATTCAGGGGTATGAATTTGACTTTTTATGTTGTGCAGAATGTGTGTGAACATAAATTTGACAAACCAACCCTTCGTCCCCAACCCCTCTACAGTTTTATTGCATTTTTGGGATTTTTTATTGACTGGGACAATCTGCAGGCCCGACTCTAATAGTAGCCAAGTGCCTGTAAACATTAATTTTCTCTTAAAGCGACACTACATCGGTGAAAAAAGCATATTTCCATGTTTGTTCACAGAACAAAATAATTTAAATATGGGTCAACATCCATGCGTATGAATAACATTTATGGTACATATATAACGTTATATCTCACACTTGTGCCAATGCATATTTATTTTTAGACTGATCTCATTTAAATTATCTCTAAACGACAGTATAACGCACTTAGCATAGACTCCAATAACAAACAAACGTCAAGTCAGCAACGTGGTTGACCATTACTCGGATCACCGTATTTGTGTGTTTTACGTTTATTTATCGTCGCTACCGGTTGCCCATATGAGCGACGCCTCCTGAAGAGATTAGTTATTTTAGATTTTGGAGGATAGTGCAATGATACAGACAGAGACTCATTCCAGAGCCTCCTCTGGTTCTTTTACGTGCACGATGTACAGCACTGACACGAGACCTCGGTTTAATGTCCCATCTGAAAGACTGTTAATTTTATTAGGGTCAGACAAGGGATCGAACCTGTGATCCCTGGATTACCAGTCCAGCGTGTTACCACTGGACTACAGATCTGTTTGTATTTTATTTCCATTTGTCAATAAATATATTATTCAGATTGACAAATATGTTGGTAAATTATCTCCCTTTAAGGATGATTATTTTACAATATTAACCCTTTCAACCCCTTTCACAGGCCTCTAAACTTGGGGTTGAATGGGTTAACTATTACTTTGAAAATATTGCTGATGTAAAGATTTTAACATTAGGATAAATGTGCATAGACTGCATAGTTTCATTCTTTCCATTTTTAAAGAGACATTACGTCGCTAAATGGGGAAAAAATGCATATACATAGTATTGCTACTAGGGTACAAATTCTTCCGAAATAATTTGGGCACTAACTTTCAATTAATAAACTAGTTTAAATAAAGTTGTTGCGGTCTAAAAAAGTCTCAAAAGTGAAAGTAGGTTTGCATTAACCCATTCAACCCCAAGTAACTGACATGGACTGGTGCGTGATATTTTCAGACCAATAAATTAATAAGAAAATTACCTTTGGACCAGTTCATTTATCAAAATGGGTAATTTTATCTAAAAATAGTAATAATTATTACTGGCTAAAAAGTGCAGATCCTGATGAGACGGCTCGTCACGAGCCGGCTCATCTGGATCTACACTTTTCATAAGCCTATTTAGAGGCCTGTGGGGTTGAAAGGGTTAAACAGTTTAATCATTTATTCCATTAGAATATCTGTGTGTGTAGTACATTGTAAAAAACACACTCAAATTTGGGCGTTATTAATATTACTACAACATTCACATCATTTGTTCTACAAATGTATACAGTCAAACCTGTCTTAAGCAGCCAGCCAAGGGAATCTCAGAAAGTGGCTGCTTAGCACAGGTGGCTGCTTAATAGAGGTCAAATGTATAATATAACAGCATATTAGGAATCTGGAAACTGACTGCTTAATAGAGGTGACCACTAACACAGGTTTGACTGTAGTGTCAATTTTCATCAATTACGGTAGATAAACACACTATGATAATTAAACATGTAACATGTATTACTTCCATCGGATTTGGAATCGAGGTGTCCCGGGTTCGATACTCGGTCATGGCAGGTATGTAGTGTCATTGAGCACCTCACACACATTGCTTAGTATTGGTTAACTGTTTAGGTCGACTAAACATGTCCAGATCCCAGCAAGGCTTTTTTTGACATGAATGGAAAATAGAAGTTTCTTGAAATACCGAACAGTTTTAGTAACAGACCTGTTTACTTGAGCCATCTTCTGAGGTGACCTCGACTTCAATGTTGGTATTACCTACATTGAGTGTTGTAGATTTACCAGGTACCTCAGCATCCACTGTAACCACATTCTTTGGGTCGGGAGGTGTCGGCATTACTTTAACAGCATTCACGTTGCAAGCCAATAAACCTGTAATAGAAATCTGACATTTAGAACCGTTTCTTTTTTTAAGTTTATTTATCGTCGCTACCGGTTGACAATAATGAGCGATGGGCAGTTTACCTAACAACACCTTTCCTGGGCAGTACTTGGTGCCCAAACCTCCGCAAGAAACTGCAAACTTTTTCATATAACAAGACACGGTCTGACGGGGCTCGAACCCATGATCATCAGCGATGAGAGGTTACAGTGGTATACAAGTCAGCGACTGTAACCACTCGCCAACGGAGGCGGAAACAGTTATATATTGTGGGCAAGGTAGTGCCTGTATCACTTAAACAGCATTTGCATTGCATGCTAATAAACATGCAAATATAAAGTTGACATTTAGCATCAATACTCTAACTGTGGCCATTGCCTTCAGTATGAACCCATTTCATTCTGGATACCGTTGGCAAAGAACATAGAGCCAGATCAACCGCCACAGAACGTGCCATCTGATCAGGCTCTATGCTGTTTGCTATTCAGATGATCTTGCTAAAACACTTGGCTATGTAGCAAACAACATAGATCCTGATCAGCACGCAGCGTCACGCTGCGGCTGATCTGGATCTATGTTGTTTGCAAAAGCCTTTAAATGTATCCAGAATGAAATGGGTTAACTCATAATAAAGGGTATTAGGTGAAAATAAGCCACTGGGCTTGAAGAAACACTCTCCATTCCGTGGCTGTTCCTTTATGATGCAGAAGAGTTACCAATCTCGCAATCACTATCTAATCGCATCAAAATAAGAAGTTTTGCTTTAATATTTTTCGCTGCTTTTAATACCGTAGTAACGGTCAAAGCAATCTAATGCGGAAACTGATCAAGCATCTCCATTCTGCTATATCACTGTCAGACATATATTGTTTTCAATTTTGCATCACCACGACAACCTGCATCACCATGACAACCTGCATCACCATGACCACCTGCATCACCATGACAACCTGCATCCCCACGACAACCTGCATCACCACAACAACCTGCATCACCATAACAACCTGCATCACCATGACAACCTACATCACCATGACAACCTACATCACCACGACAACCTGCATCGCTACGACAACATTGAATAGCAATTACAAATCTCACCACTCTACATTCAAGTTTACAATGTATATCAAACTAATTATAATTACATGTATATACGTAAACGTCGGGACTAAACTCGGGCACAACTGCACCAACATCAAATTTGAGACTCGTAAGTATGGCATCCTTGGCGGACAGACGTTTCACATGGATGATGTATATTTTGGTTGTTTTTCCATCATCGGCACACACATCTATCTTAATGTCTGTCACAGCCCCTTCTTTCAGCGACACCTTCTTTGATCCACCACTTCCCTATAAAGAGAGAAAATTAAAAAATGTATGATTTTATTGAACAGACGGATCTGTAGGCCAGTGGTAACACGCTGGACTGGTAATCCAGGGATCGCAGGTTCGATCCCCCGTCTGACCCTAATAAAATTAACAGTCTTTCAGATGAGAAGTGAAACCGAGGTCTTGTGTTGGTGCTTTACACCATGCACGTAAAAGAACCAGAGGAGACTCTGGAATGGGTCTCTGTCTGTATCATTACACTATCCTCCAAAATTCTAAAATGACTAATCTCTTCAGGAGGCGTCGCTCATATGGGCAACCGGTAGCGACGATAAATAAACGTAAAACACACACAAATGTATGATTGCAGAGTGGTCAGCGGTTCAGTCGTTACAAATCCATGGATTGCAGGTTCCGTCCGTGTCTGACCATAATAATATAAACTGTTTTCAAATGGGACTATAGGCCAAGATCTCATGTACCGGGCATGTAAAACAACCAGGGATGTTTCTTGAATTTGAGCGACTTAAATAAAATGACTACCGGTAACATCCTTTTGGAGGCGTAGCCCCAATTAATCAGGTGGCAACGATTAACAAACTTATGAAAAAATGTAGGATATATTATCCTAGAAATACATTATTGTTGTATACTATGTAGAGAGGAGGCTGAGGCTCTGCAAGTGTCAGTGTTACTGTGTAGTGAGGAGATTGAGGCTCTGTCTGCAAGTGTCGGTGTTACTGTGTAGCGAGGAGATTGAAACTGTACAAGTGTCAGTGTTACTGTGTAGAGAGGAGGCTGAGGCTCTGCAAGTGTCAGTGTTACTGTGTAGTGAGGAGGTTGAAACTCTGCAAGTGTTGGTGTTACTGTGTAGTGAGGAGGTTGAAACTCTACAATGTCTGTGATACTGTGTAGTGAGGAGGTTGAAACCCTGCAAGTGTCAGTGTTACTGTGTAGTGAGGAGGTTGAAACTCTGCATGTGTCGGTATTACTGTGTAGTGAGGAGATTGAGGCTCTGTCTGCATGTGTTAGTGTTACTGTGTAGTGAGGAGGTTGAAACCCTGCATGTGTCAGTGTTACTGTGTAGTGAGGAGGTTGAAACTCTACAAGTGTCAGTGTTACTGTGTAGTGAGGAGGCTGAGACTCTGCAGGTGTCAGTGTTACTGTGTAGTGAGGAGGTTGAAACCCTGCAGGTGTCAGTGTTACTGTGTAGTGAGGAGGTTGAAACCCTGCATGTGTCGGTGTTACTGTGTAGTGAGGAGGTTGAAACCCTGCATGTGTCGGTGTTACTGTGTAGTGAGGAGGTTGAAACTCTACAAGTGTCGGTGTTACTGTGTAGCGAGGAGGTTGAAACCCTGCATGTGTCAGTGTTACTGTGTAGTGAGGAGATTGAAACTCTTCAAGTGTCAGTGTTACTGTGTAGTGAGGAGATTGACACTCTGCATGTGTTAGTGTTACTGTGTAGTGAGGAGGTTGAAACCCTGCAAGTGTCAGTGTTACTGTGTAGTGAGGAGGTTGAAACTCTGCAAGTGTTACTGTGTAGTGAGGAGGTTGAAACTCTGCAAGTGTCAGTGTTACTGTGTAGTGAGGAGGGTCGGTGTTACTGTGTAGAGAGGAGGCTGAGACTCTGCACCTGTCGGTGTTACTGTGTAGAGTAGGAGGCTGAGACTATGCACGTGTCGGTGTTACTGTGTAGAGAGTAGGAGGCTGAGACTCTGCATGTGTCGGTGTTACTGTGTAGAGAGTAGGAGGCTGAGACTCTGCACATGTCAGTGTTACTGTGTAGAGAGTAGGAGGCTGAGACTCTGCATGTGTCGGTGTTACTGTGTAGAGAGGAAGAGGCTGAGACTCTGCATGTGTCTGTGTTACTGCGTAGAGAGTAGGAGGCTGAGACTCTGCACGTGTCAGTGTTACTGTGTAGAGAGTAGGAGGCTGAGACTCTGCACGTGTCGGTGTTACTGTGTAGAGAGTAGGAGGCTGAGACTCTGCATGTGTCGGTGTTACTGTGTAGAGAGTAGGAGGCTGAGACTCTGCATGTGTCGGTGTTACTGTGTAGAGAGTAGGAGGCTGAGACTCTGCACCTGTCGGTGTTACTGTGTAGAGAGTAGGAGGCTGAGACTCTGCACTTGTCGGTGTTACTGTGTAAAGAGTAGGAGGCTGAGACTCTGCACGTGTCTGTGTTACTGTGTAGAGAATAGAAGGCTGAGACTCTGGACCTGTCGGTGTTACTGTGTAGAGTAGGAGGCTGAGACTCTGCATGTGTCTGTGTTACTGTGTAGAGAGTAGGAGGCTGAGACTATGCACGTGTCGGTGTTACTGTGTAGAGAGTAGGAGGCTGAGACTATGCACGTGTCTGTGTTACTGTGTAGAGAGTAGGAGGCTGAGACTATGTACGTGTCAGTGTTACTGTGTAGAGAGTAGGAGGCTGAGACGCTGCACATGTCTGCGTTACTGTGTAGAGAGTAGGAGGCTGAGACTATGCACGTGTCTGTGTTACTGTGTAGAGAGTAGGAGGCTGAGACTGCAATTGATTTTATGAAATAAATGTTTACTGAGATTGTGTAAGAAGCTCCAGTATCTCTTGTGAGAAGATCAATCGTTACTTCAGGGACATTGCTCGGAATCGTTGAACTATATTCTAACGTATCCTGGTGAAAAGCCGGTGCAATTTTCCCTGGTTTTATTCCAAGTTTTTCAAGGTTGCAATCGTCCATCTTGAAACTTAGGACTCTTCAGTGCGGGACTACGAATATTAAAAAATAGAAAAATGTGTAAAATTGAGTGAAATTCATAGACAGATCATTTATACATTGTACATTAAAACTCACAGTAGTTCCTTTGTTGCTAGGAATTATGCGAAATGAATATGATGTATCAATAGGAAGTTGACAAAAAATTGCGGGAAAATTGACTTCCGTGTTTACCTTTTTTGTGTTAAAGAAAAAAGCGAAAATGTCATATCATGTATCAGAAGAGGAACTCATCGAAGAATTTTCAGAATTTGGAATTGAAATTGAAAACGCTGATGTTATTTTGAAACGTAATTACTTTTTAAAATCGATATTGGCATTGTAACGATAAATTGTGCAGTATGGTTTGGTTTCGTACGCATGTCCTGTCGTACGTGCGAGTGCAGGACATTTCGTACACTGGACGTTTCGTACCCAGTTTGGACGTTCGTTTCGTACACGATATCAGAGATGTTTTGTAACCAATGTCTGAGACGTTTCTTACCTTATGATTAAGGGTCAGAGATGGTTCGTATCCAAGTCTGGACAGTTTGTACCCTAAGATTAATTACGGGTTGGAGACAAACTGTCCAGACATAAAAAGCATCTTTTACACTAACATTATCTTAATGGAAGAACTGTCCGTGGAAGTCGTTATAGTGCTAGCGTGTTCGCGAAATGCCCACAGTTTGAGCCCCACTGAAGCTGTTACGATTGTGCCCTTAGGCAAGGCATTCCTTAAGCTATAGGTTAATTACAGCAACTACAGACTACTACTAGTGGCATCAGTGGTAGAGCGTCGGATTTGGAATCGAACGGTCCCTGGTTCGATACTCGGTCTGGCCACATATGTAGTGTCATTGAGCAAGGCACCTCACACACATTGCTTAGTACTGGTTAATCGCTTAGGTCTGCTAAGCCTGCCCAGGAAAACATGTCTAAGTCCCCGCGAGGGGTTTGACATTAACGGAACATACACACATACAAGTTTTTCCAAGAACAATCTACCATTGGAACCATCTCCCTCCTGACATTGTCCATCTCCCTACCATAGAAAAATTCAATACGGTAGTTTGCCATATTGATCATGCCAGTCCCTAGTTGCTCTGCGCAGCTGCTTTTAAACTTTTACCACAACTTATTTTCATTACTTTCTTAAATTATGCTTTTAACTACTCATACTTTTAACTTCTTTGCGTTTTTTGACATGCAACATGTCTACGTCCCCGCGAGGGGTTCGACATTAAAGGAAGATATATAGATAGGCATTTAGATTCCACATTGCCTCTTCTCTCTCCATTGTGGCGATGGATTCTATCAGGAATGATAGTGATTAATATAAGTTGTAAGAACTTGTTTCGCAATTGAGCTAAAATAAATTTGTATAAACTATCAACTGTTCAGGCTTGGGTACGAAACGTCACTAACCCTTAATCACCGCTGAGAAAATCAAGTTTGTTTCCGGTGCGAAAGGTCCAGAGTTCACGTCCAGCTATAGCCATTAACAATTTTGCTCTTACGCAAGGCACTTAAATTCCACATTTCCTCTTCTCTCCCTCATGGCGATAGATTCCATCAGGAATGAGGTTTCAATAGCGAATAATCTAACATTGTAAAACTTGTTTCGCATTAGAGGAAGATAGATAGATATCTATTGTATGGTTTAAGAAGACTCCATTCACAGACTTCACGTTTACTATGCCTGACAAATTGGAAGTCCTATTGCCCACACTGATTTACAAATATTAAATACCGGTGACACAGGTAGGTTGAGATGGTGCAGGGAACAGCTACAATAGTTTTTGTTTTGTTTATGCAAATTAAATGTTTACAACATTAATGTCATTAGATAAATTGCATTTGAAGACCTCATTTGAAGACCTCATTCGATCGCCATGAGGTAGAGAGAAGAGGCAATGGTGGATTTAAGTTGTCTTTGTGTAAGGACACCACCGGCGTGGTTGTGACATGGTTCGAACTCTTTGGCAGACACTGTATACATCAGGGTTCATTCTAGGTCAGAATTTTTGGGAGAAGTGAGAAAGCGCGTGATCGCTTCCTTAAATGGTGTTCTTTAATATACTTCTGCAAAATAGGGTTAAAATGCACAGTAAACCATTAAATACAACATTTGAATAGAAGGAGTGCTTTATAATGGACCAGTGTATCTTACTAGACAAAATTTTGTTTGAAAATCGTAAAAATATTATTTTTTTAGGGAGAAGTGGGGCCCCCAGAGGGCGAAGTCAGTGTCCCTAGGGCGACAATGATCCCTGTACATTACGCTTGAGGAGAATGGAGACATGTTCTAGTTTATTTATTAGAATTGATTGTTCTGGTTGTGTTATTTTCAGTTCAGGAGATATGTACGATGCACAGACTGGGTGTTGGTGACTTGGTGACAGAATGGGTAGCCTTCACACACTCAAGAAATAATGTCACATTTCAACTGGATGCCATAGAACAATTCGAAAGGGAGGTAATAACTAAATTAAATCTATCCACGGCTGCAGTAAGAAATGAACGCTAGTCACCCAAGGTATTACCCGGATCACCATGGTTAAATCTGACAAGTAACTCAATGTTCACTCTTCAGGAATAGTCCAATATAATAGTAAATAGACACATCAATGATTAAATTATGGAAAAACAACAATTTAAGCGATTTAGTTTTGGAAATACATGAAAAATGTAAAGAATGATTATGTTATGTTAAGTTGTTATACAGTTTACACTGTTCTGCTAGAATGTGTTTACCGGTGTTATACACTGTTCTGCTAGAATGTGTTTACTGGTGTTATACACTTTACACTGTTCTGCTAGAATGTGTTTACCGGTGTTATACAGTTTACACTGTTCTACTAGAATGTGTTTACTAGTGTTATACACTTTACACTGTTCTGCTAGAATGTGTTTACCGGTGTTATACACTTTTCTGCTAGAATGTGTTTACTGGTGTTATACACTTTACACTGTTCTGCTAGAATGTGTTTACTGGTGTTATACACTTTACATTGTTCTGCTAGAATGTGTTTACCGGTGTTATACACGGTTCTGCTAGAATGTGTTTACTGATGTTATACACTTTACACTGTTCTGCTAGAATGTGTATGTTTACCGGTGTTATACACTTTACACTGTTCTGCTAGAATGTGTTTACTGGTGTTATACAGTTTATGCTCTTCTGCTAGAATGTATTTACTGGTGTTATACACTTTACACTGTTCTGCTAGAATGTGTTTACCGGTGTTATACACTTTTCTGCTAGAATGTGTTTACTGGTGTTATACACTTTACACTGTTCTGCTAGAATGTGTTTACTGGTGTTATACACTTTACATTGTTCTGCTAGAATGTGTTTACCGGTGTTATACACGGTTCTGCTAGAATGTGTTTACTGATGTTATACACTTTACACTGTTCTGCTAGAATGTGTATGTTTACCGGTGTTATACACTTTACACTGTTCTGCTAGAATGTGTTTACTGGTGTTATACAGTTTATGCTCTTCTGCTAGAATGTATTTACTGGTGTTATACACTTTACACTGTTCTGCTAGAATGTATTTACTGGTGTTATACACTTTACACTGTTCTGCTAGAATGTATTTACTGGTGTTATACACTTTACACTGTTCTGCTAGAATGTGTTTACCGGTGTTATACACTTTACACTGTTCTGCTAGAATGTATTTACAGGTGTTATACAGTTTATGCTCTTCTGCTAGAATGTGTATACTGGTGTTATACAGATATGTACATGTATGATTTCAGAGGTTATCCAAGAGGAATCAGAAAATCCCAAAGTCAGTGAAGAGGAAGTCAACACCAATGATTCATACGATAGAGAGTCTGCCGTGAGTATTTATCATTTAATTTATGCAGATTTCTTGTAGCTCGATTGCGAAACAGGTTCTTACACCATTAGTTTAATCGCTCTCAAGAGAGAGAGAGACCTCATTCCAGATGGAATCCATCGCAACGAGGGAGAGAGAAGAGGCAATGTGGACTTATGTGTCTTGCTTGCCTAAGGCGACCACAATTTTTTCTTGGAGCGTAAAATCCTTTTTAAGGTTTATGTCTTCATTCTTATGAAATTGCATGACATTCTTGAATTTTATTTTCACCGCTATCGTGTAGTAGTAGTTGCTTCCGAATAGGAAAATGTTTGTTTGTTCTGGTTTTACGCCTTCATCAGCACCATTTTGGGCTATATCGACGGCGGGCAGTTTACCTAACAACACCTTTCCTGGGCAGGCTCCAGCGGTTAACCAGTACTTGGTGCACCAACCTCCGTAAGAAACTGCCAACTTTTTTCATAGCTGGGCTGGAACCCGTGACCATCAGTGATGACAGGTTAAAGTGGTATACAAGTCAACGACCGTTACCACTCGACCACGGAGGCGGACCCGAATATGAAAATACTTTATTCAAAAGTGCAATGAATATTTGAGTGCGGGTGTAAGCATTGCACCGAGGACTTGGGTCATATAGCGACTCACCACTTATTGTTGGTGGCAGACTACTCGGGGTGACTCACCAAGCATTATTTCAGGCAGATGGGCACCCAGGTAGAACCACTGACCTTCCGCATGCCAGCTAGATAGTTACCTCACAATAAAGAAATTCAAACAATTCTCCAGTGGGATGCGAACAGCGGTGAGGGGCAAGTGATTTGAAATCAACGACCGTGACCATTTGGTCGCGGGAGGTCCCGGATCAGTATTTCACGGCTGTATGTTGATCACTGCAGACAACTGTTTTTCTCAAAGAACTTGAAGTTTTAATTGTATATATATGGATATACAATTGTTTGTTGTAGAATGGACGTAGAAGGAGCAGAGGAACTGTACAGTGCATACGGTGGAAGCACTCCAAATTCTAAGGTAACAGGAAGTGAAGTTGTATGTAGTTATGACGTCATAACTACCAACAAATTGAATGAAATATTCAAAATGGCAGTGCTTAATTTGTTCAGTATGAAATAATGAGTGTTTATGAAAGTTATATAATGTATACTTGTGGGTGGATTAACATAGAGTCAAACCTGTCTTAAGCAGCCAGCTAAGCGAATCACAGAAAATGGCTGCGTAATACAGGTCAAATGTATAATAAAACAATATATTGGGAATCTGGAAATTGGTTGGTTGCTTAATAGAGGTGACCACTAACACAATTTTGACTGTATAGCTGTGCTAGGTAGGTGGTTGTATGTGAGTGGTGTATGTGATAGGGAGGTGGTTGTATGTGATAGGGGGTGGTTGTATGTGATAGAGAGGTGGTTGTATGTGATAGGGAGGTGGTTGTATGTGATAGAGCGGTGGTTGTATGTGATAGGGAGGTGGTTGTATGTGTGTGGTGTATGTGATAGGGAGGTGGTTATATGTGTGTGGTGTATGTGATAGGGAGGTGGTTGTATGTGATAGGGGGTGGTTGTATGTGATAGAGAGGTGGTTGTATGTGATAGGGAGGTGGTTGTATGTGATAGAGCGGTGGTTGTATGTGATAGGGAGGTGGTTGTATGTGTGTGGTGTATGTGATAGGGAGGTGGTTGTATGTGTGTGGTGTATGTGATAGGGAGGTGGTTGTATGTGTGTGGTGTATGGATAGGGAGGTGGTTGTATGTGTGTGGTGTATGTGATAGGGAGGTGGTTGTATGTGTGTGGTGTATGTGATAGGGAGGTGGTTGTATGTGTGTGGTGTCTGTGATAGGGAGGTGGTTGTATGTGTGTGGTGTATGTGATAGGGAGGTGGTTGTATGTGTGTGGTGTATGTGATAGGGAGGTGGTTGTATGTGTGTGGTGTCTGTGATAGGGAGGTGGTTGTATGTGTGTGGTGTCTGTGATAGGGAGGTGGTTGTATGTGTGTGGTGTATGTGATAGGGAGGTGGTTGTATGTGTGTGGTGTCTGTGATAGGGAGGTGGTTGTATGTGTGTGGTGTATGTGATAGGGAGGTGGTTGTATGTGTGTGGTGTCTGTGATAGGGAGGTGGTTGTATGTGTGTGGTGTCTGTGATAGGGAGGTGGTTGTATGTGTGTGGTGTATGTGATAGGGAGGTGGTTGTATGTGTGTGGTGTATGTGATAGGGAGGTGGATGTGTGTGGTGTATGTGATAGGGAGGTGGTTGTATGTGTGTGGTGTCTGTGATAGGGAGGTGGTTGTATGTGTGTGGTGTCTGTGATAGGGAGGTGGTTGTATGTGTGTGGTGTCTGTGATAGGCAGGTGGTATGTAAATGTATGTGTGTGGTGTATGTGATAGGGAGGTGGTTGTATGTGTGTGGTATGTGTGTGGTGTATGTGATAGGGAGGTGGTTGTATGTGTGTGGTGTCTGTGATAGGGAGGTGGTTGTATGTGTGTGGTGTATGTGATAGGGAGGTGGTTGTGTGTGTGGTGTATGTGATAGGGAGGTGGTTGTATGTGTGTGGTGTAGTGATAGGGAGGTGTGTATGTGTGTGTGTCTGTGATAGGCAGGTGGTTGTATGTGTGTGGTGTATGTGATAGGGAGGTGGTTGTATGTGTGTGGTATGTGTGTGGTGTATGTGATTGGGAGGTGGTTGTATGTGTGTGGTGTCTGTGATAGGGAGGTGGTTGTATGTGTGTGGTGTATGTGATAGCGAGGTTGGTGTATGTGTGTGGTGTATGTGATAGGGAGGTGGTTGTATGTGTGTGGTGTCTGTGATAGGGAGGTGGTTGTATGTGTGTGGTGTCTGTGATAGGGAGGTGGTTGTATGTGTGTGGTGTCTGTGATAGGGAGGTGGTTGTATGTGTGTGGTGTCTGTGATAGGGAGGTGGTTGTATTTGAGTGGTGTATGTGATAGGGAGGTTGTTGTATGTGTGTGTTGTCTATGATAGGGAGGTGGTTGTATGTGAGTGGTGTCTGCGGTGAACTGAGAGGTTCCATCCACACAAAGGCCACCTGTCTGAATGCCACCATCAACCCCAGTATCATGTTGACTACTATATGAAACAAGCACTTTGTCATTCCTGCTGGTGGTCTTACATATAGGTTTGACTGTAATTGTTGCAGGTTACGGTCTCGAACAAGCGGCAACATACACCAGAGAACATGCCAATCAAGAGGTTTACAGGACCAAACAGAAGTCCAGCTGTACCATTCTCTCCATCCAGCTTCTCACCGGCAAGGTTTGTACTGTCAACATTATCAGTGGTATTTTATTTATTTAAGTTTATTTAACGTTGCTATCGGTCGCCCATTTGAGCGACGGACAGTTTACCTAACAACATCTTTCCTGGGCAGGCTCCAGCGGTTAACCAGTACTTGGTGCACCAACCTCTGTAAGAAACTGTCAACTTTTTTATATAAAGATACACGGTCTGAGTGGGGTTCGAACCCGTGACCATGAGTGGTGATAGGTTACAGTGGTATACACGATGGGACCTTAAATGCTCTTCAAGCTGTATGATGTTTAGGATGTCCTTGGGTTGGTAATGTGACAGTATTTCCTGTAGGGAGTTGCTGCTAGCAACATAAGTACCTTGGTTGGTAATGTCACAGTATTACCTGTAGGGAGTTGCTGCTAGCAACATAAGTACCTGGGTTGGCAATGTCACAGTATTTCCTGTAGGGAGTTGTTACTAGAAACATAAGTACCTGTGTTGGCAATGCACAGTATTTCCTGTAGGGAGTGCTGCTAGCAACATAAGTACCTGGGTTGGTAATGTCACAGTATTCCTGTAGGGAGTTGCGCTAGCAACATAAGTATCTGGGTTGGTAATGTCACAGTATTTCCTGCAGGGAGTTGCTGCTAGCAACATAAGTATCTAGGTTGGTAATGTCACAGTATTTCCTGTAGGGAGTTGCTGCTAGCAACATAAGTACCTGGGTTGGTAATGTCACAGTATTTCCTGTAGGGAGTTGCTGCTAGCAACATAAGAACCTGGGTTGGTAATGTCACAGTATTTCCTGTAGGGAGTTACTGCTAGCAACATAAGTACCTGGGTTGGTAATGTCACAGTATTTCCTGTAGGGAGTTGCTGCTAGCAACATAAGAACCTGGGTTGGTAATGTCACAGTATTTCCTGTAGGGAGTTACTGCTAGCAACATAAGAACCTGGGTTGGTAATGTCACAGTATTTCCTGTAGGGAGTTGTTACTAGCAACATAAGTACCTGGGTTGTAATGTCACAGTATTCCTGTAGGGAGTTACTGCTAGCAACATAAGTACTGGGTTGGTAATGTCACAGTATTTCCTGTAGGGAGTTGCTGCTAGCAACATAAGTACCTGGGTTGGTAAAACATCAGTATTTCCTGTAGGGAGTTGCTGCTATCTCCTCACTGGTGTACGTTCGAATCCCACTATGGGTGTCAAAGAGGAAGCTATCCATCTGGCTTGTGGAAGGTCAGTGGTTCTACCCAGAGTGCCTGTCCATGCCTGAGGGACTGCTCGGAGGGGCATCTGCTATCTTCCTCCACCAATAATAGCTGGAGAGTCGCTAGATGACGTAAAACTTTAAACTCCAAAATCGAATCAAGATGCTACTTTAATACGTTTCATAAAATGGAGCATCAACTGACACTAAGTATTTAGAGAGTTTGAAAGCAGTGATGGTGCATTGTGGGTGGCATTGTGAATGGAGCATCAACTGACACTAAGTATTTAGAGAGTTTGAAAACAGTGATGGTGCATTGTGGGTGGCATTGTGAATGGAGCATCAACTGACACTAAGTATTTAGAGAGTTTGAAAGCAGTGATGGTGCATTGTGGGTTGCATTGTGAATGGAGTATCAACTGACACTAAGTATTTAGAGAGTTTGAAAGCCGTGATGGTGCATTGTGGGTGGCATTGTGAAGACCGTTTGTACTATAGAATCCATGCTCCGATTGTAGGATCAACGTAACCCAGAGGTTACACGCTATACAGTACTAAAATCACTTATCGTAGTATTTCTGGTGAGATTGGGAGGTCAGTATTTAACGCTGTACATTTACCGTGAGGAGCCTCAGGAACAGGGCTCTGTATCGTTGCACAATCCCCAAAATCTAAAATCTTCTCATGAGGCATCACTCGCGCTGACTAACCAGCAGTAACACTAAAAGAACGTCCCAAAACAAAGTTTATTTAAGAAATTTCGGCCTTCGTGATATATTTCTACGCATAAGAACTTCAAACTCGGGTTATTCTGCGATATACCACGGTTGATACTTATTATTTCGATTCTAACACGACTTACTTCTAATAATTTTAGACGAGAATCAAAGGAGTATTATCTTCAAACGCTGTGGTACTCCGCTGCATTTGGCTTTCGAAATTTCCTCCCGCGTAAGGGATGATGACGTTATTTGTTATGGAAAATATCAATCTAGTGCATAAATGAACAAAAGTTGTAACTGATCAATAATTTTATTTATTTTGTCAAATAAAACTGTACAGAATAGTAACTGAAACGTTACTTAACAGAAAAACAAAATAGCTCACTTCCGTGAATTCCCACGGTATTTTTTACAAACATCACGTGACTTTCATTCATAAAACTTTACACGCATTGTATAAATGGAATAGCCAAAACACGGTGCGCGAGCAGCATAGTTCAAGGTAGGTATATCGCAGAATAACCCGAGGTAGATTTTACTCTACAAGTATGTATGTTATTAGCTGGGTCGTGTTAGAATTATACAGCATGTTAAATTTCTTTTCAGCACAACACCAGCAAAGAAGTACAATTCGCGAAAAAATAGTGGCGAGGTAGTTGTAAGTGTGGGCTCAACAGACAACGTCCAGTGGCATGGTTCGGGCCAGGAGGTGACTGTAGAAAACTACAGCTCAGAACAGAGTCTGGCAACAAACTTCAAGTACATGTTTCAGAAACTATCGGAGAAGAGAGATGGTAATATATAATTATATTCTTATTAGATCTAATACCAGTACTGTAAAATGTGCTCAATATTATTTTATTTTTATATTTCGGGTTTTACGCCTGCATCAGCACCATTTCGGGCTATATCGCCGGCGGGCAGTTTACTTAACAACACCTTTCCTGGGCAGGCTCCAGCGGTTAACCAGTACTTG
>CM026404.1:41215134-41235670 GCA_014843695.1 Archivesica marissinica | reverse complement strand
GTGAGTATTGCACTATATGTTGTGTGAGTATTGCACTATGTGTTGCATACCTTGTGCGAGTATTGCACTATATGTTGCATACATTGTGTGAGTATTGCACTATATGTTGCATACATTGTGTGAGTATTGCACTATATGTTGCATACATTGTGTGAGTATTGCACTATATGTTGCATACCTTGTGCGAGTATTGCACTATATGTTGCATACATTGTGTGAGTATTGCACTATATGTTGCATATGTTGTGCGAGTATTGCACTATATATTGTGTGAGTATTGCACTATATGTTGCATACATTGTGTGAGTATTGCACTATATGTTGCATACCTTGTGTGAGTATTGCACTATATGTTGCATATGTTGTGTGAGTATTGCACTATATGTTGCATACCTTGTGTGAGTATTGCACTATATGTTGCATATGTTGTGTGAGTATTGCACTATATGTTGCATACATTGTGTGAGTATTGCACTATATGTTGCATACCTTGTGTGAGTATTGCACTATATGTTGCATATGTTGTGTGAGTATTGCACTATATGTTGCATACCTTGTGTGAGTATTGCACTATATGTTGTGTGAGTATTGCACTATATGTTGCATACGTTGTGTGAGTATGCACTATATGTTGCATACGTTGTGTGAGTATTGCACTATATGTTGTTGTGTGTATTGCACTATATTTGTGTGAGTATTGCACTATGGTTGCATACCTTGTGCGAGTATTGCACTATGTGTTGCATACCTTGTGTGAGTATTGCACTATATGTTGCATACGTTGTGTGAGTATTGCACTATATGTTGCATACATTGTGTGAGTATTGCACTATGTGTTGCATACCTTGTGTGAGTATTGCACTATAGGTTGAATACCTTGTGTGAGTATTGCACTATGTGTTGCATACCTTGTGTGAGTATTGCACTATATGTTGCATACCTTGTGTGAGTATTGCACTATGTGTTGCATACGTTGTGTGAGTATTGCACTATATGTTACATACGTTGTGTGAGTATTGCACTATGTGTTGCATACGTTGTGTGAGTATTGCACTATGTGTTGCATACCTTGTGTGAGTATTGCACTATATGTTGCATACATTGTGTGAGTATTGCACTATATGTTGCATATGTTGTGTGAGTATTGCACTATATGTTGCATACGTTGTGTGAGTATTGCACTATCTGTTGCATATGTTGTTGTGTGAGTATTGCACTATATGTTGCATACCTTGTGTGAGTATTGCACTATATGTTGCATATGTTGTGTGAGTATTGCACTATATGTTGCATACCTTGTGTGAGTATTGCACTATATGTTGCATATGTTGTGTGAGTATTGCACTATATGTTGCATATGTTGTGTGAGTATTGCACTATATGTTGCATATGTTGTGTGAGTATTGCACTATATGTTGCATACGTTGTGTGAGTATTGCACTATATGTTGTGTGAGTATTGCACTATGTGTTGCATACCTTGTGCGAGTATTGCACTATATGTTGCATACATTGTGTGAGTATTGCACTATATGTTGCATACATTGTGTGAGTATTGCACTATATGTTGCATACATTGTGTGAGTATTGCACTATATGTTGCATACCTTGTGCGAGTATTGCACTATATGTTGCATACATTGTGTGAGTATTGCACTATATGTTGCATATGTTGTGCGAGTATTGCACTATATATTGTGTGAGTATTGCACTATATGTTGCATATGTTGTGTGAGTATTGCACTATATGTTGCATATGTTGTGTGAGTATTGCACTATGTGTTGCATACCTTGTGTGAGTATTGCACTATATGTTGCATATGTTGTGTGAGTATTGCACTATATGTTGCATACCTTGTGTGAGTATTGCACTATGTGTTGCATACCTTGTGAGTATTGCACTATATGTTGCATATGTTGTGTGAGTATTGCACTATATGTTGCATACCTTGTGTGAGTATTGCACTATATGTTGCATATGTTGTGTGAGTATTGCACTATATGTTGCATATGTTGTATGAGTATTGCACTATATGTTGCATATGTTGTGTGAGTATTGCACTATATGTTGCATACGTTGTGTGAGTATTGCACTATATGTTGCATACGTTGTGTGAGTATTGCACTATGTGTTGCATACCTTGTGTGAGTATTGCACTATGTGTTGCATACCTTGTGTGAGTATTGCACTATATGTTGCATATGTTGTGTGAGTATTGCACTATATGTTGCATATGTTGTGTGAGTATTGCACTATATGTTGCATACGTTGTGTGAGTATTGCACTATCTGTTGCATATGTTGTGTGAGTATTGCACTATATGTTGCATACCTTGTGTGAGTATTGCACTGTGTGTTGCATACATTGTGTGAGTATTGCACTATATGTTGCATATGTTGTGTGAGTATTGCACTATATGTTGCATATGTTGTGTGAGTATTGCACTATATGTTACATATGTTGTGTGAGTATTGCACTATATGTTGCATACGTTGTGCGAGTATTACAAGAAGCGTGAAGAAGATACATGCAGGATGGATGTTTAGATTAGGAGAATGTTGTATATATCTGAGATTACTACATGCTTGTGCTTTCACATGTGATAACAATAAACTCAGTTTCAAGTTATTCCTCTTATTCAACGAATGAACATTGAAAGCATTATTAACACTTAGTGATAAACACCCTCCAAACCAGACTTCTCCAGTCCGGAATGTTTCCCTTCTATTTTCATTGTATTACCCTCTATTCTGGAACCGGACGAAATTTCATAGTATTTTTAACACAAAATGAACCCTCTAAACTGGATGTGCAATTATGAAACTTGTTAACCTATTACACTATACTGAATGTATCCACATACATCACAATGACCTTTAATGTGACCAGGAAAATCCATCATACACCGGGGCATCGCCGACATACCACACCGGGGATCGCCGACATACCATACACACCGGGGATCGCCGACATACCATACACACCGGGGATCGCCGACATACCATACACACCGGGGATCGCCGACATACCATACACACCGGGGATCGCCGACATACCATACACACCGGGGATCGCCGACTACCATACACACCGGGGATCGCCGACATACCACAACACTGGGCGATCGCCGACATACCATACACGTCGGGGATCCCCGACATACCATACACGCCGGGGATCCCCGACATACCACACACCCGGGGATCGCCGACATACCACACACCGGGGATCGCCGACATACCACACACCAGGGATCGCCGACACACCGGGGATCGCCGACATACCATACACACCGGGGATCGCCGACATACCACACACCGGGGATCGCCGACATACCACACACCGGGGATCGCCGACATACCATACACACCGGGGATCGCCGACATACCACACACCGGGGGATCGCCGACATACCATACACACCGGGGATCGCCGACATACCATACACACCGGGGATCGCCGACATACCACACACCGGGGATCACCCATACACCGGGGATCGCCGACATACCATACACACCGGGGATCACTGACATAGTAGTAAAATCGCAGACCCTTGTGGTCCGTCCATCACCGTAAGAAGTGTATGTGTTTTGGGATTTAACACTGCACCAACAGCTTAGGTCATATTGCAACTTTACTGGTGGAGGAAGGACACCCTGGTAAAGCCAGCTTCCTCACCACCAGTGGGATTCAAACCTTAACAGTGCTTAACCACTCGACCACCACCCAAGTAACTCGATGTGTACTAACAAACATAACAACCACTCGACCACCACCCAAGTAACTCGATGTGTACTAACAAACATAACAACAACATTTTCCCCATTTAATTATAAACACAGGTTTTAACAATGAAAAAAAAAAAGAGTATGTTATTGCAAGTAAATCAATATCAATTTGTTACACATTCCATTGGTCAACGTTATCAAGAGGCCTAGTTGGACATGAGGAGCGAGCAATTTACAAGGGGTGTATCTCAGGAGAGCTGCGAGTAACCGCCAAAGCATAAACTAGTAATACCATAGTGAGTATACACATTGTGGGATGGTGATAAATTGTCTTATTTTAGTGTCCTGGAGCCTAACCTAACAATCCCATTATATTTGATTCATAGTATAATGAGATTTGTTATTGAGCCTCGAGGTCATAAAACTTTTCTCCTATCTCAAACTAAGTCTCAAGCTTCTGATTGGTTCAGCTGGCATTAAAACTCAGAAAAGTGTTATAACCTCGGGCACATGACACTAAAACAATTTATCGCCATCCCATGTGCCATAAATTAATACTGATGATGTCATCTTTTGTGTAAACAGTGAAATAGCCGTTTTTATTCATTGATAAAAATGTAAATTGGTGTATTGCGTACTGGTGAATGATAAACCGATACAAGTCCTAATCTACCCACACTCGAGTCATCTAACGTTTCATGTAGGGATGAAGCCAAAAAGGAAATTTCTGAACTATTCTAATGATCCGTCTTTGGTATATATCTTAATCGGAACACACCTGGCTAATCTAGTGGATGTGAAAAATGCCAGTGAAAACTACTCGCCAATAAGTATACTAATTATGTGTACATTGTTTCAATTATATGAGCGAGCAGCTTGGCTAATATATGACTGTTTTACATGTATTTTATACACCAGTATTTACAAGGATCCCCCCCTACATAAAACTCCTTGAATATAAGATGACTAGCTAGAAATACAGTCTAATAGTATCCCAATATCCTACACTATACTGTAGGCAGCTCATACAGGGAAGCTACAATCAATATTAATGATTTCTTCCAGAAGAGATTTATTCAGTGATGTACAAACAATATAGTAGTAGCAAGGTGACATATTGCTGCTAGAACAGAGTAACCACAAGCATTTATTTTCAGTTCAGTATATTGGGGGGGGGTGTATTTTATATGAAAATGTTCACCTCCAATAATCCCCATTTATACAATTATACCGTCTCCGTGGCCTAATAGTTAAGGCCTACTGAACGGGCGGGCGAAGGTTCAAACCTCGTCAGGGCTTCGTTCTGATATGGCTGGTTGGTGAGCCGCCAGCTGGTTAAATAATGGTTACCGATTGCCTACCAGCATGGTGCCAGCCATACAAGCATAGGATTCGGGAAGTGCTGATGTTCATAAAAAGAGGTGTCTCATAAGTCACAAATGGCTGGTGACACTATAATAAACAAATACTTTTCAGAAATCCCCATTTATGCTCATGAATAAAATACATGTAGAACAAGGGGGTCATAAAGATTCTGATTATGGCAGCCATCTTGGATTTCGGATTATACTGTGATATTGGGACGAAAATCGCTAAAATATAAGTACCGGTATGTGGTCATATCACACAATGATAAATATCCCAAATGGCCAATATCTTAATGGTGGCCATACATGATTTCCGTTCAATAATATTAAATATCTTTCATTACTGGGAATCACGATACTTAAGTGAACAGTTTGCGAGGACAATACAAGAAATAGATTCTCAAGATGGTTGTAATAATGAGTTCCCTTAGGATTGAAATTCCATGTTGCCTCTTTTCTCTCCCTCGTGGTGATGGATTCCATCAAGAATGAGGTCTCGAGAGTGATTAATATAATTTGTAAGAACTTGTTTCGCAATCGAGCTAAAATAAATTTAGATTTCAAATTGGATCATATCCACCAAATTTCATCAAAATTGAAGTTGTTCACGGCCATTTTGAGATCAGAACATTTGTTTTACCTACTGATCAAAACAAAGGTTCATCAATATTGACCATACAGTTCTGGAAGTCGAAATTGGAACAACCAAGATCTTTTGATTTTTAAATTTTGATCTACAAGTTGCTACGATGATGTGAATTGACTAGCCGACAGATGCCGGATGACACACTACCCATCTCTCACAGCAAAAAGTGAGCCCAAATTATGAATAAAACACTGTCTTATGGCAAGGTATACATGTACAATATATGGCAAGGTATACATGTACAATATATAACAACATTCATAAGGCATTAAGACATAAATGTAGTTGTCCATTTGGTTTTAGAAAGTGGCTAGCATTCTGGTACCAGCAATGGTAGTTCCAATAATAATAGTAGAAAACAATAAGGTGATAATAAAAAAAACTATTTCCCGATACATAATACAGTATGTGCTGTCTGATCTGGCTCTATGCCGTCTGATCTGGCTCTATGCCGTCTGATCTGGCTCTATGCCGTCTGATCTGGCTCTGCTGTCTGATCTGGCTCTATGCTGTCTGATCTGGCTCTATGCCGTCTGATCTGGCTCTATGCTGTCTGATCTGGCTCTATGCCGTCTGATCTGGCTCTATGCTGTCTGATCTGGCTCTATGCCGTCTGATCTGGCTCTGCTGTCTGATCTGGCATAGACTGATCTGGCTCTGCTGTCTGATCTGGCATAGACTGATCTGGCTCTATGCCGTCTGATCTGGCATAGACTGATCTGGCTCTATGCCGTCTGATCTGGCATAGACTGATCTGGCTCTGCTGTCTGATCTGGCATAGACTGATCTGGCTCTATGCCGTCTGATCTGGCTCTATGCTGTCTGATCTGGCTCTATGCCGTCTGATCTGGCATAGACTGATCTGGCTCTATGCTGTCTGATCTGGCTCTATGCCGTCTGATCTGGCATAGACGGATCTGGCTCTATGCTGTCTGATCTGGCATAGACTGATCTGGCTCTGCTGTCTGATCTGGCGTAGACTGATCTGGCTCTATGCCGTCTGATCTGGCTCTATGCTGTCTGATCTGGCATAGACTGATCTGGCTCTATGCTGTCTGATCTGGCTCTATGCCGTCTGATCTGGCATAGACTGATCTGGCTCTATGCTGTCTGATCTGGCTCTATGCCGTCTGATCTGGCATAGACGGATCTGGGCTCTATGCTGTCTGATCTGGCTCTATGCTGTCTGATCTGGCATAGACTGATCTGGCTCTATGCTGTCTGATCTGGCATAGACTGATCTGGCTCTATGCCGTCTGATCTGGCATAGACTGATCTGGCTCTGCTGTCTGATCTGGCATAGACTGATCTGGCTCTATGCTGGCATAGACTGATCTGGCTCTATGCCGTCTGATCTGACATACACTGATCTGGCTCTATGCCATCTGATCTGGCTCTATGCTGTTTGCAAAAGCAACATTAGTCGTTACGGGTTAAAAATTCATGTCTAAATAGTGGCCACAATCGGAATAGCCATTACTATAAATTGCTAAATATGACTTCTCATATGTATTTATATTCAATGTAAAAGTACAGTCAAACCAGTGGCTGCTTAACTCTTTGCACGCTAGCGGCAGATAAAATCACCTTTGCAAACAGCATAGAGCCAGATCAGACGGCACAGAATGTGCCATCTGATCAGGCTCTATGCTGTTTGCTATTCGGATAGTGGAGCTAAAACACTTGGCTGAATAGCAAACAACATGGATCCTGATCAGACGCGGCGTTACGCCGCGGCTGATCTGGATCTATGTTGTTTGCACATGTGATTTTATTTACTCAGCAGGCAAAGGGTTAATATAGGGCAAAATGTATAATAAAACAACATATCTGGAAACCACTAACACAGGTTTGATTGTATGCAATTGTTCTCACAAAATGTATCCCTCTTCTAACATGGTAGCCTTTTATATAATCATTTACGGTATTTGCAGCAACTTAATAATTGGGACAGCGGGAACTCAAAACATTACACAGTGGAGTGCGTGTCCATGGTCTGGTAGATAAACCCTAGATTAAACGCTAGAGTAACAATAGCCACTTCCTTGATCCTTTATACGCTAGCGGCAGATAAAATCACTTTTGTAAACAGACTCTATGCTGATTGCTATTCGGATAGTGGAGCTAAAACATTTGCCTGAATAGCAAACAACATAGATCCTAATCAGACGCAGCATTATGTCGCGGCTGATCTGGATCTATGTTGTTTGCTATTCGGATAGTGGAGCTAAAACATTGCCTGAATAGCAAACAACATAGATCCTGATCAGACGCGGCATTATGCCGCGTCTAATCTAGATCTATGTTGTTTGCAAAAGTGATTCTATTTACTCAGCAGGCAAAAGGTTAATTGTTTGGAGCCATTATATACACTAATTCTCAATACAGAGAACACAGCTATTTCATATTTCTACCATTTAGTAGTTACGAATGAACATGAAGAAACATTTACAATTTAGCTGCCGTGACAACAGGCAAACGCAACAGTGCTTTCAATAGTACAACTGGTACAGCGGAAAATATCATTTAAAAAATAATATATTTTTTATAGAACACATAATTATGATATACTTATATAATATATAATAGGACTGAAAAAAGTAAAACACAACAAAAAAAGAATTACAATTTTTATAGAAAAGATAAAGCATATACATTTTTTTACCATTTTCAGCCCATAATATTATGACTTCTATAAAAAAAAAAAACACTTTATAAAACAAATTTATATTATTTTTTCAGCACCAATAATACTATCAAAGCACTATTACGTTTGCCTGTGACAGTGACGGGGCACAACTGCTGACATTAGCTACTGCTCTATTCCAATCATGCACATTTTGTAAGTAAGTACATTCTTTATTTAGAGGGCAACGCCCAATTAGCAAAGGCTAATCTGTGTGTTTTACGCTTATTTATCGTCGCTACCGGTTGCCCATATGAGCGACGCCTCCTCAAGAGATTAGTCATTTTAGATTTTTGGAAGATAGTGCAATGATACAGACAGACCAATCCCAGAATCTCCTCTGGTTCTTTTACGTGCACGGTGTTAAGCAACGACACGAGACCTCAGTTTAAAGTCCCATCTGAAAGACTGTTCATTTTATTATGGTCAGACGGGAGATCGAACCTGCGATCCCTGGATTACAAATCCAACATGTTAACCACTAGACTACAGATCCATCTGTCTTCCATGGGGCCATTTTAACCCTTTCCTTCATAGAGATTTAGGTTAATATACTATTATATCTCCATACAAACGACAAACATTTAGCTATCATGCAGTTGATAAGTAGTCGCGATATCTACCCCACCTCCATAGATATTACTGGAACTACATGAGATTCTGGCCTTTATTCTGAACATTGGTTTGGCTACTACATTATCAATGTATGTCGTATTGGCGTCAAGAGGTGCTTCTATGAGGGAAAGGGTTAAATATAAAACCTATTTATGCATACACGACATACAAACATAACAGAAGTATAAGACACATGGTTTTAGACATCTGTGCATGAATTATAGTATTAATTAACAGTAATTGACAGTAATCGACAGTATTTCAAAATATTTCGAGCATTCAGCCATTTTTAACTCTGCATGCTGGGTAAAATGCAGGCTATAGATAGTTCAAATAATTGTAGCAGATGACAATTCATTGATATGATTTTCTTATTTGTAACTGAAAACTGTGGAAATATGTCGTGTAATTGTGTAGTTACATGTGTCAGAATATGTCGTGGAATTGTGTCGTTACATGTGTCGGAATATGTTGTGTAATTGTGTCGTTACATGTGTCGGAATATGTCGTGTAATTGTGTCGTTACATGTGTCGGAATATGTTGTGTAATTGTGTTGTTACATGTGTCGGAATATGTCGTGTAATTGTGTAGTTACATGTGTCAGAATATGTCGTGTAATTGTGTAGTTACATGTGTCGGAATATGTCGTGTAATTGTGTCGTTACATGTGTTGGAATATGTCGTGTAATTGTGTCGTTACATGTGTCGGAATATGTCGTGTAATTGTGTCGTTACATGTGTCGGAATATGTCGTGTAATTGTGTCGTTACATGTGTCAGAATATGTCGTGTAATTGTGTCGTTACATGTGTCGGAATATGTCGTGTAATTGTGTCGTTACATGTGTCGGAATATGTCGTGTAATTGTGTCGTTACATGTGTCGGAATATGTCGTGTAATTGTGTCGTTACATGTGTCAGAATATGTTGTGTAATTGTGTCGTTACATGTGTCGGAATATGTCGTGTAATTGTGTCATTATATGTGTCGGAATATGTCGTGGAATTGTGTTGTTACATGTGTCGGAATATGTCGTGGAATTGTGTCATTACATGTGTTGGAATATGTCGTGGAATTGTGTCGGAATATGTCATGGAATTGTGTCGTTACATGTGTCGGAATGACACAATTCCAATGAAATTGCACGACATATTTGACTGTTATTTTCACCGTTAGCGTGCAGAGAGTTAAGCTATTTGGTTGACTACAAGTAAGCTGAAGCTGTTATATCTCAGGGCACGTCTCACCTGTTTAACTCTGCACGATAGCAGTAAAAATACCAGACAAATATATCATGCAATATCATAACGACACAATTCTAATGAAATTCCATGACATATTTGCAGAGGTTTCAGGTAGAAATAAGAAAACCACATGCTAGTAAGATTAGTAAAATGTCGTCAAGATTGACATCGCCCGCTAAACAATGTTTTATTGCAGACATAAACACGATAAATTCCTTCTTTACGTATACAGACAAAATGCTGAGCCATTTTAGATTATACGATATGAAATAGCCAGATATTATTCATAGACCTAACGACATGAAAGTGAAAATAAATGACAAGGCAAGGTCTGTATGCACGGCTATGGTTCCGTTGCAAGGTCTGTATGCACGGCTATGGTTCCATGGCAAGGTCTGTATGCACGGCTATGGTTCCATGGCAAGGTCTGTATGCACGGCTATGGTTCCGTGGCAAACAAGGATATAGTTTCAGTCTTTAAAATAATGATCAAAAAATATAAATGACTAAATTATTAATAATTAATAATATATATATATATGGTCCTCTCTACAAGACAATGAATTCGATAAATCATTTTTGTTTTCAAGTTAACAGTCTTAAAGAAAATGAATTAGATGAATCATTTTTGTTTTCAAGTTAACAGTCTTAAAGACAATGAATTAGATGAATCATTTTTGTTTTCAAGTTAACAGTCTTAAAGACAATGAATTAGATGAATCATTTTTGTTTTCAAGTTAACAGTCGTAAAGAAAATTAATTAGATGATTCATTTTTGTTTTCAAGTTAACAGTCTTAAAGACAATGAATTAGATGAATCATTTTTGTTTTCAAGTTAACAGTCTTAAAGACAATGAATTAGATGATTCATTTTTGTTTTCAAGTTAACAGTCTTAAAGACAATGAATTAGATGAATCATTTTTGTTTTCAAGTTAACAGTCTTAAAGAAAATGAATTAGATGATTCATTTTTGTTTTCAAGTTAACAATCTTAAAGATATTGAATAAGCTGAATCATTTTTGTTTTCCTTGAAAAAGGATTTCTAAACCGAAAATTCGGATGTACAGAGGACCATATATATATATTACTAGTTCCCTGCTAGGAACAATCAACGATTAATTATATGACAAAGGTAAAACATGCACATTATTGTGATATCATAATAAGTTAGAAGATGCCGGAATGTTACACAGAGGTTATCACATGTTAATCCACATACATATATTATTACAAACAACTTGGTTGCAGCTGCTATCTAGTATCTAACCTATTTACTCAACTATTTAAGTAGCTCAGCCCAATATGTAAAAGATTTCGATCAACTTGCAGTCTGTAACCCATTTACTAGACAAAAACCAACATGGACATAACTCACTGTGTTAGTAAGTAAACACAAGAATATTAACATATTATAAATGAAATGGAGGACATTCCCTTAACGAGGAAAGTGTATGGATAAGTAGGACTGGTTCAGTGTGTGGTACATTTCTTTCAAAAGGGGCGTGTCCTGATACAATACCAAGGCGATGAAGCATGACGGGGCATAATGCACTGGGCATAATGAAGGGCGTGTCCCAGTACAATACCAAGGCGATTAAGCATGCTCCCATAATGCACTTGGCATAATGAAGGGCATGTCCCAGTACAATACCACGGTTCACCAAGGTGATGAAGCATGCTCCCATAATGCACTTGGCATAATGACGGGCGTGTCCCAGTACAATACCATGGTTCACCAAGGCGATGAAGCATGACGGGGCATAATGCACTTGGCATAATGAAGGGCGTGTCCCAGTACAATACCAAGGCGATTAAGCATACTCCCATAATGCACTTGGCATAATGAAGGACGTGTCCCAGTACAATACCACGGTTCACCAAGGTGATGAAGCATACTCCCATAATGCACTTGGCATAATGACGGGCGTGTCCCAGTACAATACCACGGTTCACCAAGGCGATGAAGCATGACGGGGCATAATGCACTTGGCATAATGAAGGGCGTGTCCCAGTACAATACCACGGTTCACCAAGGCGATGAAGCATGCTCCCATAATGCACTTGGCATAATGAAGGGCGTGTCCCAGTACAATACCACGGTTAGCATACTGTGCTCACAATAACATCAACTTTTAGAAATGTTTAAAATGTGCTCAATGAAAACAGAAATAAATACATTGACATAATCTACTCAGAAATCTGAAACCACACAAGTGTGATAATGCCATTGTCCTTTAATTTGGAATAAAGTTCACAACAAATTAATTCCTGAAATTTCATTTCGTATTCTCCATGTTTTTCATTGTTCAAAACATGTTTGGATATAAAATGACAATATCTAGTTCGGTTGTCAAGCAAATTCGATATATTATATCAAGTTATCAAACATGAAAACTGTGAACTTATCGTATGTTTATGACCGATTGCTTCACCTGATTGTCGAGAACTGACTGGATTTCTATAAACATTTCCATGCAGACAAGTTTTCTATAATCATTTGCACGCAGACTGGTTTTCTGTAAACATTTTCGCGCAGACTGGTTTTCATTAACAATTACATGTTCTTTTTCTGCATTTCATCAATGACATGACATTTTTTACACCTAATAAAGCCAACGCTATTTATGAGCATATTAGGTGTAAAGCCAATGCTACATATGAGCATATTAGGTGTAAAGCCAATGCTATTTATGAGTATATTAAGTGTAAAACATACCTCGAGAAACAACATCCAGGTATTATAATTACAAATAAAAGCTTACAAATTACAAAACAAGTTTGTCACCATTTCCATACCGTATGTAATCCCTGTACACCTTCCTATAGTGTTGGAACGGACTATTTATTTGCACAGTCGCGCATTAATCACCTTGGATATTTAGTGAATAGAATCATTTTGCAGTCCATTGGGCTATGAACGGCGATCACATGGGCCGAATCAGCCAATCAGAATGCGACATTGCAAGAAGTTGTAACCATCTATTCACTAACACGGAGGTGTTTTCTTTTACATATTAATACAAATAATGTCCGATTAGCGCAGTGGTTAGCGCGCTCGCTTCTCACCAATGCAACCCGGGTTCAATCCTCGGACCGGGAAGTATGTGAGATGGTATGGTGGTCGCCAGATCGGACAGGTGGGTTTTCTCCGGGTACTCCGGTTTCCTCCCACATTCATCCGCGCCAACGAGAGTGAATAATATAAATTGTTAGAACTTGCTTCGCAATCGTTGTAAAATAAATAAAGTGTAAACAAATAATGTACTGTATTTTGACATTTAAATTGTTTGATGGGGATTTTAATCAGTTATAACCCTTTCCAGTCACCTATATGTGACCAGTCCCTCATTGGGCGCCAAATGCCACAGGACAAGAAAAAATGTGCAACCAACCCAGGGAGTCGAACCTAAAACCTTTTGCTTACATGGCAAATGCTCTACCAACTCAGCTAGCAGGGCTTCTTACACATGATCTCCCCAATGGTGACTAAGTCCTTACCGCAAGTGACGTGTAATATTTACCCAAAATATACTACCCTCGATGCAGCTTGAAATCCTAGATACGCCCCTAACATGGCCACTCATAAACACATATATTAAGGTATTGTACCTCTAAATGTTATAACATTGCACACTATAAACACCGAATCAATATTATATACAATTTTGATCATTGAATTATTAAGTAATGCTGGAATTCACTGTATGATCACGAAGCTTCACACACCGGACGTCTTATCAGAGTTTATAGCACCAAGGTCAAGGTTGACTTATAGAAACGGTCAAGGTCCACTTCTAGAAAAGGTCAAGGTCCACTTCTAGAAAAGACGGTCAGTGCTAGATGATAATAAGCATATTTACGTGCAGATTTAAATATAATAATTAAATATTGAATATGCAATAGCTAGACACATTTGTTGCCAAAACAACATATACTCTGGTCTAGTAAAAAATACCCAGTCTAATTATGCTCACTCAAGTTTGGATGGACAATGCCAAAAGAGTATCTCTCAGCCTTAAGCTAGACCCAAAGTTTTGGGAGAAGTGATTGTGTGAAAATTGTAAAATAAAATATTTTTTTAAATATTTTTAGGGAGAAGTGGTGCCCCCAGGGGGCGAAGTCAGGGTCCTATGGGTGACTACTTCGCCCATGTCACCCTCTAGAATGAGCCCTGCTTCAGTGGATGATAATAAATGATAAAATGGCAAGCCATCATGTTTCAATGTTTTGGTGAATTACTGATCTATACAATGATATAATAAAGACATATTTCAGAACAAGAGGGCCATGATGGCCCTGTATCGCTCACGAACAAGAGGGCCATGGTGGTCCTGTATCGCTCACGAACAAGAGGGCCATGATGGCCCTGTATCGCTCACGAACAAGAGGGCCATGATGGCCCTGTATCGCTCATGAACAAGAGGGCCATGGTGGCCCTGTATCGCTCACGAACAAGAGGGCCATGGTGGTCCTGTATCGCTCACAAACAAGAGGGCCATGATGGCCCTGTATCGCTCACAAACAAGAGGGCCATGGTGGCCCTGTATCGCTCACCTGACTATTTTTTACCCCACGGTCACCATTTTAACAAAGAGCATTGTACCTCGATCATTCATACCAAATGTTGCCAAAATCTGCCTGGTGGCTTGTTAGAAGATGTTTGAAGAATTTGTGGTTATTTTTACATGGTGGTCATTATTTGCGACAATCTCCATTTTAAAAATAGGAAAAAGCTTCACCCATGGACCATAACTGTGAAATTTGGTTACAATTGGCTAAACAGTTTGTGTAAGAAGAATTTTGAAATCAATAATAAAAGGAACGATCTTTTGCCGTTTCGGTGGCCATCTTGGATTACACAATTATCTGATTTTGACAACAAAGGCATCAGAGTGAGCGTCAATACTTTCGATTTGATATTCGCTCAAAAATAACATTTGATGATGGATGAAGATGGATGACGATGGATGAAGATGGATGATGATGGATGAAGATGGGTGATGATGATGGGTGATGATGATGGATGATGATGGATGAAGATGGATGATGATGATGGATGAAGATGGGTGATGATGATGGATGATGATGGATGAAGATGGATGATGATGATGGATGAAGATGGATGAAGATGGGTGATGATGATGGATGAGATGGATGAGATGGATGATGATGGATGATGATAGATGGATGAAGATGAGATGGATGATGATGGATGAAGATGGATGATGATGATGGATGATGATGGATGAAGATGGATGATGATGGATGATGATGGATGAAGATGGATGATGATGGATGAAGATGGATGATGATGGATGAAGATGGATGATGATGGATGAAGATGGATGATGATGATGATGATGATGATGGATGACAATGGACACCGCACAGACACATTGCGGTAACAATAGCTCACCGGAGCCTTGGTCAGGTGAGCTAAAAATGGCACCCACTAAATATATAAGCACTTCAGTTGACATTAATCTTAAACCACCTATTGCTACATTCTTAACTATGTCGACATATTTCAGTTTTCTGACCGTCACAGTCATATATTTTACAGATTTGCTTATTACCTAAAATGGAAGTAAGAATTTCTTTTATGCTTTCCAATGAATGATCGAGTTTTCTCAGTGAAAGAAAATGCTATCTTTTACTGTTTTCGAACAGTGGAAGATGGCATTTTCTCAGTCACTGCTTGAGTTTCGTATTCCTCTGCGGTTGGATGTATTTTAGCTATTTTCTGACAATCAATAACAGTTAATTATAAAATAATATATACATTCACACTATCATAAGTGGTTGTGTGGTTGTGTATTGTAGAGAAATGAGGCTCCCGACAGGGGACAGTTAAAATGAACCAAATTTGATAACAAAATATTATATTAGCCAAAATCACTGGAAATCATAAAAGAAAAAGAAGATGTGTGATCTCGTGATCACTCGATGAAATAACATCCTATCTTACACTAATAGACATAAATATCCTCTATTTCTTATAAGGACAAAACTGGCAAAAAACTTTGGCTATAAATTTTCTGCACAAACGATAAATTAATTACGAAAGACAAGTGGTGGTATTCGCTATTTAATCATTTCAACTTCACAAATTCCCGATTTCAACTTCAGAAATTCCCGATTTCAACTTCACGAATTCCCTATTTTAACTTCACAAATACACAATTTCATATACATGAATACACGATTTAAACTTATAAAATTCCCGATTTCATGCTTTCAACATCACAAATTCGCGATTTCAACTTCACAAATTCCCGATTCCATGCTTTCAACTTCACAAATTCAAGATTTCAATCGTGAAAAGATGAAATAGTGAATGTCACCACTGATCTTGCGCAATTAATACATGCATTGTAATGAAACATAAATAATAATCAGATTTTTTGTTTAAATCATATTACGATGGCTAAGCGAAACATAAAGCCAAATGAAACTGGTCCACATTGTGGCTATACATGAGACAGATAATATCAGTGGTAGTATGTCACCCACTAAACACTCTTTCTGTTGCCTGACATATCCTGTGCAATGTCCTCTATCCCATCTACAGGCTCAGACTTCCTCTGCAAATACACAGCTTTTTTCTTCTTCGGCGATTTTACATTGGACCCAGATGTCTTACTTATATCAGCTTTAGCTACTGTCATATCAATGGGAGGCAGTCTAGAATTCTGCTTATCTACATTACTTACAGATCCATTTTCTTTAGCCTCATCAGTTTTCCGACCGCTATCTGATATTATGCTGTTTCTAACCGGAACGTTTGGTAATGTTGACCCATCCACCGTGTCAAACAAGGGAGTTTGACTGTTTGTGCCTGGACTACATGATCTATTGTCATCTCTATCACTCACATAGTTCTCATTGTCATATGCAATCTGACTAATATTCATACGATCAAAGCTTCTTGGTGACTCTACCTTCGTTTCACTAGAATCCGGACGCTTAGATTTGACATATTCTACTTTACTGTTGTTGTCAGTAGATCGTGGAAGAGAGCCGTATGTGTTGCTCCTGTTGACAGCGACGGAATTCTTGTCATCTTCCTGGTGGTTCGTCATTGTAGAATTCCAACATTGGTTGCCCCGCGCTTTGTTGTCGAGATAATTTATATTTTCGTATCTTTTCATAGGTAGTGAGTTGATACTGCAATAAGGTAAACATTATCATTTTAGTTGCTATATGGAAATGCACAAATCTAATAATTTAGAAAACAGTGTGCAATATGGAAAATACACAAAATCTATTTACTTTAAAAAAAAAATTACAATTATATATTTATAGTAAGAAGTAATCTATTACTATATTATATTACGATTAAATAATAGGAATTGTTTCATATTGAAATGTCAAGATTCGATTATTTAACTCTTTGCCTGCTGAGTATATAAAACACATTTGCAAACAACATAGATCCAGATCAGCCACGGCGTAACCCCCTCATCTGATCAGGATCTATGTTGTTTGCTATTCAGTCAAGTGTTTTAGCTCCACTATCCGAATAGCAAACAGCATAGAGCCTGATCAGACTGAACATTCTGTACCATCTGATCTGGCTCTATGTTGTTTGCAAAAGTGATTTTATCCACGCCAAGCATTGCTCGGGTGATCTAAAAGTTGACGATAAATAAATAAATATACTTTCCTACATGTATGTCTTGTTTTGATGTTATTGATTAAGAAATTGAATCCAGAAAGGAATCATCCACAAAATAGTAGCAGTTAATTAACCTGTATCCTGCTAATCACGATTAAAGTTGCTTTTGCAAACAGCATAGAGCCATGTGATCTGGATTTATTTATCGTCAACTTTTAGATCACCTGAGCAATGCTTGGCGTGGATAAAATCACTTTTGCAAACAACATAGAGCCAGATCAGATGATACAGAATGTTCCGTCTGATCAGGCTCTATGCTGTTTGCTATTTGGATTGTGGAGCTAAAACTCTTGGCTGAATAGCAAACAATTAACATAGATCCGGATCAGATGTCGTGTTACGCCGCAGCTGATTCTGGATCTATGTCGTTTGTAATAAAAACTATTAAAATTAAGCAAATTAGTTCAGCAATTAAATAATACTGGCATATAAGAACTAAATACTTAATCATACAAAAGTTCAGCTCAAAATGGCAAGAAGACATGTAAGTGGCTGAGCAGACACAAGCATATAGATATACCCGGTATGTACATATGTATATCTCTATATATTGTTACACACAGTTACAATTACATTCACACCACAAATCCATGCATTTCCTGTAGTGAAGCAAATACAAATCATACCACAATATATTATTCATTAATTTTCAATGCATAACGCGCACATTTTATACTAAAATCTTTATCAACTACATTGAGCGCAACATACAGGACATATTTTTCATTTTCAGATAAAACTGTACAAGATATAGTGACAATTTCAACCTGTAGTCGGGCCCCAAAATGGTCGTACATGCTACTATGTCCCCCCCCCCACATCCACCCCCTGATTTTCGTATCAAAGAGTAGGAGCGTGTTATACATGATTGCTTGTTATATATAAATAAATAATAATTACAGTATTTGAAAGGTGACATAATATTCTTCGTGTTACGAGTAAATGAAAATGTGCTTTAACCCGTAACATGTCAACTAACTTGGACGGAATGTGCAAACAACATAGATCCAGATCAGTCGCTGCGCTACGCCACATCTGATCAGGATTTATGTTGTTTGCTATTCAGACAAGTGTTTTAGCTCCACTATCCGAATAGTTCTGTGCCATCTGATCAGGATCTATGTTGTTTGCTATTCAGACAAGTGTTTTAGCTCCACTATCCGAATAGTTCTGTGCCATCTGATCAGGATCTATGTTGTTTGCTATTCAGACAAGTGTTTTAGCTCCACTATCCGAATAGTTCTGTGCCATCTGATCAGGATCTATGTTGTTTGCTATCCAGACAAGTGTTTTAGCTCCACTATCCGAATAGTTCTGTGCCATCTGATCTGGCTCTATGCTCTAATGCAAATTAGTGTCCTTATTAGTGATTGGCAGGTTACTGGGTTAATTGATAAATCTGATGTCTCTACGAGCCACTTGGAAAACAACTGCTGCCTTCCGATGATGATGATTGAGTTTATTTACCCTCGCCGCCGGTAAACCATATGGGCGAGAATGCTGCCTTCCACTGCACATATAGTTATTTATAGTATTTACTTGATCTTTACATAAAAACACTGTACCGCCTTTGTACCATAAACTGACATTTGCATTAAAACACATTTGATAAGGATTTCTTTTTAACCTACATCAATTGTCTCCCTTGAAGCGAGATAGTTGATCCGCCAATTACTTTTCTTGGATATTACCCATGATTCTCAGCGATTATGCTACCCATGATCCTCCGCAGACACGTTTAAATTATATTCCTATTTGCAGCTATATAATTATAATAGGAACTTGCATCCAAATATAACTTGTGCTCAATTTATGAACATTGAGGTGTTCTAAACTTCTGAGCATAATCCAATTGAATACAAAGTTGCTATAATGTATTTACAAGGTAAATATTTACAAGGTATAACCTGTGACCAATTGGATCGAACATTGAGGGATTCGGAGCTTAATCCGATGGGGAAAAAATTGCTATAATGTATCTACAATGTAAATATTTACAAGGTAATTTGAGCTAATTTCGAAAGAAGACCCGACGTCTTTGGTCAGGTGAGCAAAACTTAAAATGCTGGTCTCAGTGACACTGAACCCAATGGTACCAAAAATACCCATTTTAGCGACGATGCTATGGGACTGGTGAACTAAAAACTAAAGTACCAATCAACCATGACTACACTTTGGGATATAATTATGCACTACAAATCATAATACAAGACTTAGTGACTACCCTTTGGGATATAATTATGCACTACAAATCATAATACAAGTCTTAGTGACTACCCTTTGGGATACATTTATGCACTACAAATCATAATACAAGACTTAGTGACTACACTTTGGGATATAATTATGCACTACAAATCATAATACAAGACTTAGTGACTACCCTTTGGGATACATTTATGCACTACAAATCATAATACAAGACTTAGTGACTACCCTTTGGGATATAATTATGTGCTACAAATCATACTACAAGTCTTAGTGACTACCCTTTGGGATATAATTATGTGCTACAAATCATACTACAAGTCTTAGTGACTACCCTTTGGGATATAATTATGTGCTACAA
>CM026404.1:41175490-41214134 GCA_014843695.1 Archivesica marissinica | reverse complement strand
TATTGTAGACTGTGTGACAGTGAATGAGAGATATTGTAGACTGTGTGACAGTGAATGAGAGCTATTGTATACTGTGTGACAGTGAATGAGATATATTGTATACTGTGTGACAGTGAATGAGAGGCATTGTATACTGTGTGACAGTGAATGAGAGATATTGTAGAATGTGTGACAGTGAATGAGAGATATTGTAGACTATGTGACAGTGAATGAGAGATATTGTAGACTGTTTGACAGTGAATGAGAGATATTGTAGACTATGTGACAGTGAATGAGAGATATTGTATACTGTGTGACAGTGAATGAGAGATATTGTAGACTGTGTGACAGGGAATGAGAGATATTGTATACTGTGTGACAGTGAATGAGAGATATTGTAGACTGTGTGACAGGGAATGAGAGATATTGTATACTGTGTGACAGTGAATGAGAGATATTGTATAATGTGTGACAGTGAATGAGAGATATTGTATACTGTGGGACATGAATGAGATATAGTGTAGACTGTGGGACAATGATGAGAGATATTTTAGACTGTGGGACAATGAATGAGAGATATTGTAGACTGTGTGACAGTGAATGAGAGCTATTGTAGACTGTGTGACCGTGAATGAGAATATTGTAGACTGTGTGACAGTGAATGAGAGATATTGAGTCTGGGGGCAATGAATGAGATATTTTAGACTGTGTGACAATGAATGAGAGATAGTGTAGACTGTGGGACAATGAATGAGAGATATTGTAGACTGTGGGACAATAAATGAGAGATAGTGTAGACTGTGGGACAATGAATGAGAGATAGTGTAGACTGTGGGACAATGAATGAGAGATAGTGTAGATTATGGGACAATGAATGAGAGATAGTGTATACTGTGTGACAGTGAATGAGATATATTGTAGATTGTGTGACAGTGAATGAGAGGTATTGTAGACTGTGTGACAGTGAATGAGAGATATTGTAGACTGTGTGACAGTGAATGAGAGATATTGTAGACTGTGTGACAGTGAATGAGAGATATTGTAGTCTGTGTGACAGTGAATGAGAGATATTGTAGACGGTTTGACAGTGAATGAGAGATATTGTAGACTGTGGACAGTGAATGAGAAATATTGTAGACTGTGTGACAGTGAATGAGAGATATTGTAGACTGTGTGACAATGAATGAGAGAGAGATATTGTAGACTGTGTGACAGTGAATGAGAGATATTGTAGACTGTGTGACAAGGAATGAGAGATAGTGTAGAATGTGGGACAGTGAATGAGATATATTGTAGACTGTGTGACAATGAATGAGAGATAGTGTAGACTGTGTGACAGTGAATGAGATATATTGTAGACTGTGTGACAGTGAATGAGAGCTATTGTAGAATGTGTGACAAGGAATGAGAGATAGTGTAGACTGTGTGACAGTCAATGAGAGCTATTGTAGACTGTGTGACAGTGAATGAGAGATATTGTAGACTGTGTGACAATGAATGAGAGATATTGTAGACTGTGTGACAATGAATCAGAGAGATATTGTAGACTGTGTGACAGTGAATGAGAAATATTGTAGACTGTATGACAGTGAATGAGAGATATTGTAGACTATGTGACAGTGAATGAGAGATATTGTAGACTGTGTGACAGTGAATGAGAGATATTGTAGACTGTGTGACAGTGAATGAGAGATATTGTAGTCTGTGTGACAGTGAATGAGAGATATTTTAGACGGTTTGACAGTGAATGAGAGATAGTGTAGACTGTGGGACAGTGAATGAGATATATTGTAGACTGTGTGACAATGAATGAGAGATAGTGTAGACTGTGTGACAGTGAATGAGATATATTGTAGACTGTGTGACAGAGAATGAGAGCTATTGTAGAATGTGTGACAGTGAATGAGATATATTGTAGACTGTGTGACAGTGAATGAGAGATATTGTAGACTGTGTGACAAGGAATGAGAGATAGTGTAGACTGTGTGACAGTCAATGAGAGCTATTGTAGACTGTGTGACAGTGAATGAGAGATATTGTAGACTGTGTGACATGGAATGAGAGATATTGTAGACTGTGTGACAGTGAATGAGAGATATTGTATACTGTGTGACAGTGAATGAGATATATTGTATACTGTGTGACAGTGAATGAGAGATATTGTAGACTGTGTGACAGTGAATGAGAGATAGTGTAGACTGTGTGACAGTGAATGAGAGATATTGTAGATTGTGTGACAGTGAATGAGAAATATTGCAGACTGTATGACAGTGAATGAGAGATATTGTAGACTGTGTGACAATGAATGAGAGAGAGATATTGTAGACTGTGTGACAGTGAATGAGAGATATTGTAGACTGTGTGACAAGGAATGAGAGATAGTGTAGACTGTGGGACAGTGAATGAGAGCTATTGTAGACTGTGTGACAGTGAATGAGAGATATTGTAGAATGTGTGACAGTGAATGAGATATATTGTAGAATGTGTGACAGTGCACGAGAGATATTGTAGACTGTGTGACAGTGAATGAGAGATATTGTAGAATGTGTGACAGTGAATGAGAGCTATTGTAGAATGTGTGACAGTGAATGAGATATATGTAGACTGTGTGACAGTGAATGAGAGATATTGTAGACTGTGTGACAGTGATGAGAGATATTGTATACTGTGTGACAGTGAATGAGAGATATTGTATACTGTGTGACAGGGAATGAGAGATATTGTATACTGTGTGACAGTGAATGAGAGATATTGTAGACTGTGTGACAGTGAATGAGAGATATTGTATACTGTGTGACAGTGAATGAGAGATATTGTATAATGTGTGACAGTGAATGAGAGATATTGTATACTGTGGGACAATGAATGAGAGATAGTGTAGACTGTGGGACAATGAATGAGAGATATTGTAGACTGTGTGACAATGAATGAGAGATATTGTAGACTGTGTGACAATGAATGAGAGAGAGATATTGTAGACTGTGTGACAGTGAATGAGAAATATTGTAGACTGTGTGACAGTGAATGAGAAATATTGTAGACTGTGTGACAGTGAATGAGAGATAGTGTAGACTGTGAGACAATGAATGAGAGATAGTGTAGACTGTGGGACAATGAATGAGAGATAGTGTAGACTGTGGGACAATGAATGAGAGATAGTGTAGATTGTGGGACAATGAATGAGAGATAGTGTAGACTGTGTGACAGTGAATGAGAGGTATTGTAGACTGTGTGACAGTGAATGAGAGGTATTGTAGACTGTGTGACAGTGAATGAGAGATATTGTAGACTGTGTGACAGTGAATGAGAGATAGTGTAGACTGTGTGACAGTGAATGAGAGATATTGTAGTCTGTGTGACAGAGAATGAGAGATATTGTAGACGGTTTGACAGTGAATGAGAGATATTGTAGACTGTGTGACAGTGAATGAGAAATATTGTAGACTGTGTGACAGTGAATGAGAGATATTGTAGACTGTGTGACAATGAATGAGAGAGAGATATTGTAGACTCTGTGACAGTGAATGAGAAATATTGTAGACTGTGTGTCAAGGAATGAGAGATAGTGTAGACTGTGGGACAGTGAATGAGATATATTGTAGACTGTGTGACAATGAATGAGAGATAGTGTAGACTGTGTGACAGTGAATGAGATATATTGTAGACTGTGTGACAGTGAATGAGAGCTATTGTAGAATATGTGACAAGGAATGAGAGATAGTGTAGACTGTGTGACAGTGAATGAGAGCTTTGTAGACTGTGTGACAGTGAATGAGAGATATTGTAGACTGTGTGACAGGATGAGAGATATTGTAGACTGTGGACAGTGAATGAGAGATATTGTAGACTGTGTGACAGTGAATGAGATATATGTATACTGTGTGACAGTGAATGAGAGATATTGTAGACTGTGTGACAGTGAATGAGAGATAGTGTAGACTGTGTGACAGTGAATGAGAGATATTGTAGACTGTGTGACAGTGAATGAGAGGTATTGTAGACTGTGTGACAGTGAATGAGAGATATTGTAGAATGTGTGACAGTGAATGAGATATATTGTAGAATGTGTGACAGTGCACGAGAGATATTGTAGACTGTGTGACAGTGAATGAGAGATATTGTAGAATGTGTGACAGTGAATGAGAGCTATTGTAGAATGTGTGACAGTGAATGAGATATATTGTAGACTGTGTGACAGTGAATGAGAGATATTGTAGACTGTGTGACAGTGAATGAGAGATATTGTATACTGTGTGACAGTGAATGAGAGATATTGTAGACTGTGTGACAGGGAATGAGAGATATTGTATACTGTTTGACAGTGAATGAGAGATATTGTAGACTGTGTGACAGGGAATGAGAGATATTGTATACTGTGTGACAGTGAATGAGAGATATTGTATACTGTGTGACAGTGAATGAGAGATATTGTATACTGTGGGACAATGAATGAGATATAGTGTAGACTGTGGGACAATGAATGAGAGATATTTTAGACTGTGGGACAATGAATGAGAGATATTGTAGACTGTGTGACAGTGAATGAGAGCTATTGTAGACTGTGTGACCGTGAATGAGAAATATTGTAGACTGTGTGACAGTGAATGAGAGATATTGTAGTCTGTGGGACAATGAATGAGAGATATTGTAGACTGTGGGACAATGAATGAGAGATAGTGTAGACTGTGAGACAATGAATGAGAGATATTGTAGACTGTGGGACAATGAATGAGAGATAGTGTAGACTGTGGGACAATGAATGAGAGATAGTGTAGACTGTGGGACAATGAATGAGAGATAGTGTAGATTGTGGGACAATGAATGAGAGATAGTGTAGACTGTGTGACAGTGAATGAGAGATATTGTAGACTGTGTGACAGTGAATGAGAGGTATTGTAGACTGTGTGACAGTGAATGAGAGATATTTTAGACTGTGGGACAGTGAATGAGAGATATTGTAGTCTGTGTGACAGTGAATGAGAGATATTGTAGACGGTTTGACAGTGAATGAGAGATATTGTAGACTGTGTGACAGTGAATGAGAAATATTGTAGACTGTGTGACAGTGAATGAGAGATATTGTAGACTGTGTGACAATGAATGAGAGAGAGATATTGTAGACTGTGTGACAGTGAATGAGAGATATTGTAGACTGTGTGACAAGGAATGAGAGATAGTGTAGACTGTGGGACAGTGAATGAGATATATTGTAGACTGTGTGACAGTGAATGAGAGCTATTGTAGAATGTGTGACAAGGAATGAGAGATAGTGTAGACTGTGTGACAGTGAATGAGAGCTATTGTAGACTGTGTGACAGTGAATGAGAGATATTGTAGACTGTGTGACAAGGAATGAGAGATATTGTAGACTGTGTGACAGTGAATGAGAGATATTGTAGACTGTGTGACAGTGAATGAGATATATTGTATACTGTGTGACAGTGAATGAGAGATATTGTAGACTGTGTGACAGTGAATGAGAGATATTGTAGACTGTGTGACAGTGAATGAGAGATATTGTAGACTATGTGACAGTGAATGAGAGATATTGTAGACTATGTGACAGTGAATGAGAGATATTGTAGACTGTGTGACAGTGAATGAGAGATATTGTAGTCTGTGTGACAGTGAATGAGAGATATTGTAGACGGTTTGACAGTGAATGAGAGATATTGTAGACTGTGTGACAGTGAATGAGAAATATTGTAGACTGTGTGACAGTGAATGAGAGATATTGTAGACTGTGTGACAATGAATGAGAGAGAGATAGTGTAGACTGTGTGACAGTGAATGAGAGATATTGTAGACTGTGTGACAAGGAATGAGAGATAGTGTAGACTGTGGGACATTGAATGAGATATATTGTAGACTGTGTGACAAGGAATGAGAGATAGTGTAGACTGTGTGACAGTGAATGAGATATATTGTAGACTGTGTGATAGTGAATGAGAGCTATTGTAGAATGTGTGACAGTGAATGAGATATATTGTAGACTGTGTGACAGTGAATGAGAGATATTGTAGACTGTGTGACAAGGAATGAGAGATAGTGTAGACTGTGTGACAGTCAATGAGAGCTATTGTAGACTGTGTGACAGTGAATGAGAGCTATTGTAGACGGTGTGACAAGGAATGAGAGATATTGTAGACTGTGTGACAGTGAATGAGATATATTGTATACTGTGTGACAGTGAATGAGAGATATTGTAGACTGTGTGACAGTGAATGAGAGATAGTGTAGACTGTGAGACAGTGAATGAGAGATAGTGTAGACTATGTGACAGTGAATGAGAGATATTGTAGACTGTGTGACAGTGAATGAGAGATATTGTAGACTGTGTGACAGTGAATGAGAGATATTGTAGTCTGTGTGACAGTGAATGAGAGATATTGTAGACGTTTTGACAGTGAATGAGAGATATTGTAGACTGTGTGACAGTGAATGAGAAATATTGTAGACTGTGTGACAGTGAATGAGATATATGTAGACTGTGTGACATGAAAGAGAGAGATATCGTAGACTGTGTGACAGTGAATGAGAGATATTGTAGACTGTGTGACAAGGAATGAGAGATAGTGTAGACTGTGGGACATTGAATGAGATATATTGTAGACTGTGTGACAAGGAATGAGAGATAGTGTAGACTTTGTGACAGTGAATGAGATATATTGTAGACTGTGTGACAGTTAATGAGAGCTATTGTAGAATGTGTGACAGTGAATGAGATATATTGTAGACTGTGTCACAGTGAATGAGAGATATTGTAGACTGTGTGACAAGGAATGAGAGATAGTGTAGACTGTGTGACAGTCAATGAGAGCTATTGTAGACTGTGTGACAGTGAATGAGAGATATTGTAGACTGTGTGACAAGGAATGAGAGATATTGTAGACTGTGTGACAGTGAATGAGAGATATTGTATACTGTGTGACAGTGAATGAGATATATTGTATACTGTGTGACAGTGAATGAGAGATATTGTAGACTGTGTGACAGTGAATGAGAGATAGTGTAGACTGTGTGACAGTGAATGAGAGATATTGTAGACTGTGTGACAGTGAATGAGAGGTATTGTAGACTGTGTGACAGTGAATGAGAGGTATTGTATACTGTGTGACAGTGAATGAGAGGTATTGTAGACTGTGTGACAGTGAATGAGAGGTATTGTAGACTGTGTGACAGTGAATGAGAGGTATTGTAGACTGTGTGACAGTGAATGAAAGGTATTGTATACTGTGTGACAGTGAATGAGAGATATTGTAGACTGTGTGACAGTGAATGAGAGCTATTGTAGACTGTGTGACAGTGAATGAGAGATATTGTATACTGTGTGACAGTGAATGAGATATATTGTATACTGTGTGACAGTGAATGAGATATATTGTAGACTGTGTGACAGTGAATGAGATATATTGTAGACTGTGTGACAGTGAATGGTTGGGGTGATAGTTATCATCCATAGACAAATACCCTTGGAGTGGTGAATTGTTTATAGTTATCATCCATAGACAAATACCCTTGGAGTGGTGAATTGTTTATAGTTATCATCCATAGACAAATACCCTTGGAGTGGTGAATTGTTTATAGTTATCATCCATAGACAAATACCCTTGGAGTGGTGAATTGTTTATAGTTATCATCCATAGACAAATACCCTTGGAGTGGTGAATTGTTTATAGTTATCATCCATAGACAAATACCCTTGGAGTGGTGAATTGTTGATAGTTATCATCCATAGACAAATTTAAAGAACATGTTAGTGCAGACTGGGTCTGCTACATACATGGCAGTATATGCAGAGATATATCTGGCCAGGTTATGCAATCTATATTTAGTCAACTTTTGACAGTTATTTTATGAAACAAAGTTACAATGTAAACCTAAATGATAAGCTCCAAATCACGTGGCCACTTGCCTTCAATAGAATGATGCAGAGAGACAATTAATACTAATTGCCAACACTGGCTGTAAATCCTTAATTATATGCAGCTTATAAATGTCATCCTGTCAGAGCCTGGCTGTTGGTCAACTAAGAGGTACACTGGAATGGTCTGCATAGCCATTGATGTAACCATATGAATGGTTCACATGATCACCTTGGACTATGTTATAGTTTATTGTGATCGAATATTTGCACCTAATATGTGTCACCATTTATGACGTGTTACCTGCCTTTTAGCTTGCAATTGTAGACAAGTTTACAGTTTATCGCTTGTCATTGGAATCCTCTATGAATCTACAATAATGCCACAACAGATTTAGCTTACCGTATCCCTGTTAACCCACTTTTGAACCTCTACATCATTCCCCATCTGTTATAAACAGATACGAATCCAGGCCTGGAGGATATACCAGTCTAATTCACTCTCACAACCGAGCTGTGCAAATACCACTTCATCGATCAAATCATTTGCAGGAGTTTGGAGCAAACTTTTATAACCTCCAAGCCACCTATTCAACATGTGATATAATAAACAAGAGGGCCATGAACACCAGGGGAGATGTCAAATAAATGGACAACCTTTTGACAGACATCCTGGATGACACAATCATCCGATTTTGGCACAATATGCACATTCGACTTGATACATGTAATTTTTTTCATTTGAGGCTCCTAATGGGTAACCCCTTTTATTTCCAGTTATAAGCATATAATGTACAATGTGCATACAATTGTATACACTACATTGGCAGTTATACATACACAAATTTGAAGCATACATGTAGACATTTCCATTTACAAATTATTTTATAACTTAACTATGCTATGCACAAATGCATTGTATGTGTATAAGAAGTATTGTTTTGAAGAGTGATGTATTTCTCTCATTTCCCTTGATGGCCCTGTATTGCTCACCTGACTCATTTTTTACCCTGGAGTCATCATTTTAACAACTTTGATCGAGTATTGTACATCGATTATGTGGTGGTTATCGTGTTATTTTTAGGCCATCTATTATTCGTGACAAAATTATAAGAAATCTGAAAAAAGCTTCACCCATGGACCAGACTAATACTGAGAAATTTGACCATCATTGGCCAAGTGGTTCGAATTAAGAATTTTGAAATCTACAATAAAAGAATGACCTTTTGGGCAGTCATCTCGGTTAACAAAATAAAGTGATTTTGATAACAATATGTACCAGAGATTGTCTTTGTCGATACCTTTGATTTGATATACGAGACGACTATATTCGGTCAAAAATAAATTTTACCCCACTAGACATACCCATTTTTGAATCCGGGGTCGCCATCATAATACAGCATTGTATATTATCATTCCTACCAAGTTTCAGTGAAATTTGCCTGACGGAGAAATATTAAAGGATTTGTGCTATGTTTGGATGACGTAAATATCCGATTTCGACGACACCAGAGTTATCACCTCTCCGGTATCTTCGATTTAATGTATGAAATGATCATATTCGATCCAATGTAAAATTTGAGCACCCCCCTGTGCCACACCCATTTTTCTTATACTAGGGTCACTATTTATACAATGTTAAACACATTGTATATCGATCACTCCTACCAAAGTTTCGTCAAAATATGGCTGGTGGTTTCAAGATGTTTTTAAAATGTGTGCTATTTTTAGATTGCGACCATCTTGGATTACGTAATGACGTCATTTTAACCCTTAAAATTCTGAATAAATTGTAATGAATGTGCATGCAACATAGATCCAGATCAGTTGTGACACAACACCTAGTCTGATCTGGATCTTGTTGTCCTTTGCTAAATTCAGCAAAGTGTTTTAGCTCCACTGTCAGAATAGCAAACAGCATAGAGCCTGGTCAGATGGCATATTTACAAAATCAAATTTAGTTGCAATTTGCAGGTTACGGGTTCACAATGACCATTGATGGTGACTATAGATTCAATGGTTACTGAGGAAAAGACATTTGATTTGACGGACGACGGACAGACACATTGCAGTAACAATACCTCACATGAGCTTTGCTCAGGTGAGCTAAGATTCTGTCGAGCAGAATGCGCTGATGATATGCACAACTAGGTCTGGTATCAATCAATCCTAAAATGTTTCACTGATTTCTGGTCAGTGGTTGCTGAGGAATAGTGAGGACAAAACATAATCCTAGTGGAACATGCCGGCGATATGCACAACTAGACTGGGTACCAATCATTCGGAACAATCCGAGTGGAACAAGCCGGCGATATGCACAACTAGACTGGGTACCAATCATTCGGAACAATCCTAGTGGAACATGCCGGCGATATGCACAACTAAACTGGGTACCAATCATTCGGAACAATCCGAGTGGAACAAGCCGGCGATATGCACAACTAGACTGGATACCAATCATTCGGAACAATCTGAGTGGAACAAGCCGGCGATATGCACAACTAAACTGGGTACCAATCATTCGGAACAATCTGAGTGGAACAAGCCGGCGATATGCACAACTAGACTGGATACCAATCATTCGGAACAATCCTAGTGGAACATGCCGGCGATATGCACAACTAGACTGGATACCAATCATTCGGAACAATCTGAGTGGAACAAGCCGGCGATATGCACAACTAAACTGGGTACCAATCATTCGGAACAATCTGAGTGGAACATGCCGGCGATATGCAAAACTAGACTGGGTACCAATCATTCGGAACAATCCGAGTGGAACAAGCCGGCGATATGCACAACTAGACTGGGTACCAATCATTCGGAACAATCCTAGTGGAACATGCCGGCGATATGCACAACTAGACTGGATACCAATCATTCGGAACAATCTGAGTGGAACAAGCCGGCGATATGCACAACTAAACTGGGTACCAATCATTCAGAACAATCTGAGTGGAACATGCCGGTGATATGCAAAACTAGGCTGGGTACCAATCCGAGTGGAACAAGCCGGCGATATGCACAACTAAACTGGGTACCAATCATTCGGAACAATCTGAGTGGAACAAGCCGGCGATATGCACAACTAAACTGGGTACCAATCATTCGGAACAATCCGAGTGGAACAATCTGGCGATATGCACATCTAAACTGGGTACCAATCATTCGGAACAATCTGAGTGGAACATGCCGGCGATATGCACAACTAGACTGGATACCAATCATTCGGTACAATCTGAGTGGAACAAGCCGGCGATATGCACAGCTAGACGGCAGCTAACCTTGGACCACTAGATCTATTGTTCACATAGCAGCTAACCTTAGACCACTAGATCTATTGTTCACATAGCAGCTAACTTAGACCACTAGATCTATTGTTCACACAGCCACATAACAGCTAACCTTAGAACACTAGATCTATTGTTCACATAGCAGCTAACCTTAGAACACTAGATCTATTGTTTACATAGCAGCTAACTTAGACCACTAGATCTATTGTTCTCCTAGCCACATAGCAGCTAACCTTGGACCACTAGATCTATTGTTCTCCTAGCCGCATAGCAGCTAACCTTAGAACACTAGATCTATTGTTCTCCTAGCCACATAGCAGCTAACCTTGGACCACTAGATATATTGTTCTCCTAGCCACATAGCAGCTAACCTTAGACCACTAGATCTATTGTTCTCCTAGCCACATAGCAGCTAACCTTGGACCACTAGATATATTGTTCTCCTAGCCACATAGCAGCTAACCTTAGAACACTAGATATATTGTTCTCCTAGCCACATAGCAGCTAACCTTAGAACACTAGATATATTGTTCTCCTAGCCACATAGCAGCTAACCTTAGAACACTAGATATATTGTTCTCCTAGCCACATAGCAGCTAACCTTAGAACACTAGATCTATTGTTCTCCTAGCCACATAGCAGCTAACCTTAGAACACTAGATATATTGTTCTCCTAGCCACACAGCAGCTAACCTTGGACCACTAGATATATTGTTCTCCTAGCCACATAGCAGCTAACCTTAGAACACTAGATATATTGTTCTCCTAGCCACATAGCAGCTAACCTTAGAACACTAGATCTATTGTTCACATAGCAGCATAAGTACCTATTAGTGTGTGGAGGAATGAAGCAGCCATTGCATGCTTCCCCTTTAGTGGACCATAAAAAGATTGAGACGGATATATATTATATTTAGTACAGAAAACAAGACGAGTAATTAACGTTACCCTTTTGGTAATTTTTAACGATGGATAATTAATAAATGGATTATTCACCAATTTTCACAATAAGTGGTCACTACCGGGAAATGGCTGTCGTCATTCTTCACATATAATATGTATGAATCAACAAAACTAATTTTTTTCATCTCAACAAGATAGTTCCATGAACCCCTATCCAAAAACTAGATGTGAGATTAGAATTTCTGAAATAGTATTAACTAAAGTGTCAATATATGCTTAAATGTGCATGTTGCCTGCAATCTCATTATAAATGCTCCATTAATCATCAGGGAGGTATACAATTTGTGGTAAAAGTATCATACCATAAAAGTGGCATTGATGATCAGATAGTGGAGACTTTTAGCCTATATAAAACCAATTGTGTTTCACTGACAACTACAATGATAGAGACTAATTTAATTAGAAAGATTGATAATCACACAGGTGTGTTTAGTATGCATTTACAGATACATATTAGTAACATAGCCTACTGATTATGGTAATGTGATTAAATATTTGGGGGGGGCCAAGTGGTTACAGTAGTTGACTTAAAATCACTTGCCCTTCTCCACTGCAGCTTCAAATCCCTGGGGGAGTCAAATTCTTTCAAGTGAGAAAGCTATCCAGCTTGCGTGCATGCAGAGGTAGATGGTTATACCCGTGTAGCCGTCCGTGCATTAAATACATAAACACCATGTGAATTAAATATTATTCGGGGCATCTGGGAACTTGCTACACCAGTAATAGCTGGCTAGTCTACATATTAAGCTGTTGGTGCGACATTAAACCCCAAAAGCAAACAAACAAAACGTGTAACCTACGTTACCAGATATAATGATAAATTAGACAACAATATAACTGCATTTGTTGCACAATAATTACTGAGTCTTATTTTCAAGCAAAAAAAATCTAATTAGTGTAGAATTACAAGTGTAAAAATATAGTTTATTCAAGCAAAGTAATGCTTATACATAAAGTTTTAAATGTTGTTCATTGCATAATCCCATTTATCTTTGATTGGCAGTGTTGAGAAGGCAATGTCTATGTAACGTGGATTACAAGGTGGAATTTACCATATGGTAGATATATTCTATATTCATTTAAATTTGTTTCTGCCATAGTTCAAAGTGAAATAAAAACTAATGTTCATACAAAGTGGTTGACTTAAATTACATTCGGCTCTCTATAGATGTTGTGAGAATTAGTGTATTATGTTATATCTTTTGTGTGAATTAGTGTATTATGTTATATCTTTTGTGTGAATTAGTGTATTATGTTATATCTTTTGTGTGAATTAGTGTATTATGTTATATCTTTTGTGTGAATTAGTGTATTATGTTATATCTTTTGTGTGAATTAGTGTATTATGTTATATCTCTTGTGTGAAATGATCTCAATCATCCCACGTGAATGCAATAGAAATCAGTATCAAACTAGTAATCAAATAATCATATTTTAGTTCACTCATAAATTTCTGTATTTCATTGGAAAGCATAAAGTAAGACACATATTGCATTGAATTATTTGGAATAAAAATAACCATGGCTCAATGATGTACATCTCGGAGTGGTTAATATTATTTCTAATAATTTCAATGCCATAGATCTAATGCCTAATCTCGTAGTGTCTCCACAAAACACCCTTGGCTATGGTGTAACCCTATTGTGAATTTTCAGGTTACTGAGTAATAAACAGTGACTGAATAGTAACTTGCTTGCAAAACTCAAACAAGGGCACATATGACATAACTAAATTTGCAATTTGATACAAGATTATCCAAGTTCAAATTAAGTACATGTACTCTACAAATGGATCATTCCAAGATTTGGATATAAGGCATAAACTGTATCACAATACATGGCATGGAAATATGGAGGATTATCACAAAATCACTTCAAAGACAACTTTGAGCAAAGTGACAAGTATCTGCCACAGCATTGAACCTACACTCTCATCATCCTCATCTAAGTCAGCCTGGCTACTGCTTTCTTTCCCAGTTGGATTGACTCCAGATTTCAGATTTCTGTACATATAATCTGATGACTCATAATTCCTGAACATGTAATCAGCTGCCTCGTAATCGTGGAACATATGCTTCAACTGATCATAGCCCAGTTCCTCACTTTTTGGTAATAAATATATCGAGATGACATATTCTGAAATGTCATTGCCTGGATACCCATATATACCAATTCCAATGGGTCTGTCATAATAGGCCGGGACTTCAATTAAATCTAATCCACATGTTATGGACTGGGCAGTATATTGATCAAATGTTGGATTTGCATAATTGTCAGAAACATACAAGTCTGCATCCCCTGATAAGCTCACAAGTTCAATGCGTAGTCTACCAGTACGTGAAAGGCGGTAGTATGTATAGTTTTCAGCACCGATGGTTCCCTTCACTGATTGTAGTAGTTCCTGTCCACTGCTAACATCCACCATCAACCACAGCCACACCACAACATGCCTACATAAAGCTGTATACACCATTCTGTTGTACTTCAATCTTTTCCAATACACACTATCTGAAATATTATCAAATATTATTAACATCAAAATTGTGCACAGCTTCAACTATAAGGCAACAGGAAAACAAATTGTCACCATAATACCCATATATATATATAGTTTGATTATTAGCCCATCCTGTCGCTTTAAATAATGCCCTCCACCCGACGGTAATAGGTAAAATTATCAGTCATATCATACTAGATTGGTTGTAGAAATAAGAGTAGGGCATTTCTTGGAGCAATTGATGGACAAACACACACTTGAATATTGTATTTGCTATCAAACTTGCATCTGGGTACAGACATACAACAGCCTCCCAAAATTAAAAGAACCTTCAACAACAGTACTAATACTATTGCCGTAATTGGTACAAATGGCTCATGCACATCTTTTTTAAATATTCTTATGAATCTATCAATGTTTCAAAACATCAATGTTTCAACAAGAACTAAAAATAATAATATATCAATCATATTCACACTCCAAACTTATCGAAAGGTGGCGCATACTCTAACAAAGAAATGTAAATTATCAACTGCACAAAAATCTCTGCACACTCTCCGTACATATTCGGTATACATGTATAACATTTTCAATAGTATGATACAGGAAATAATGTGTTCAAGTTCATAATGCACAGTGCAAGCTTCTACAACTTTCAATTAAATAACAGATCGGAATGACTCAGTGATTTAATTGTTTATTATAGCGATTTACGTGTAAATATTTCTCAATTGTGAAAGAAATTATTTATAATAGGAAATATCTTAAGCCTTCAATAACCGTTCATGCTCCGAACAGCTTCATTTCAAATGAAAGACACGGAGAGCTAAAACACCTTACAATGAAAAGACGGTGCAAAACTAACATGGACTGCAGTATTAATTGGTGAAATTGAATATTTTATAGGTTTATATTCATACAAGTACTCAATATGTGACGTTACCGCTGCACCTTTGTGATGGAACCTGAATCCTACATATCATGGCCTATAAAAAAAATTAAATGTCGTATATTATTATTTTCTTAAGTCGTGAACACAACTGTCATAAAATTGTTGTTGAAAAGTTTAGCTTCATTACGTAACCATGCGCCTAAATACAGCTATCGCAACGGCACCTGTTTCCATGGGGAACTAGATACTTTAGAGCACCTATGCACGGCGTACATGAATCTTTTTATTTATGCATGGGTAAATGTTGAATATATTATTTTAACATCAATAACTAACAATATTACAACTCATAAGAAACTCTTTTCTGGTTATTTGTACATTTTTTCCAATCCGGATAGCCACCTGAAATGTTCATAAACCGCACATTTCGGTGGAAATTTTTTTCCCAACAAGTTGTCTGTTTATATTCAGTCAGATGACAGTTGCATTAGGCTACCAGTACGCACAACAGAATGTTGTTGAACCATGCTTCACCTCTGTCAGCGAAAATAGGTTAAAACTATTTAAATACGGATGTAAATGGGGGGAAATACGGATGGAAAAAATACGCCGAGCATGGGTTCCACCACTCTATAGTTCTTCTAGATCAATCATAGTAGATATATGGTTAGTCCAGCCACAGGAACCTGAAATGTTATCCATAAGCCACCAAAGCTTTCGTAACTCTTTACGAGACTTTTGGTGGCTTATGGATAAACTTTCAAGTTCCTGTGGTCCAGCTTAGATACGGTCATCGCCAACTCCTATGTATTTAGAAACAAAGGTGTTGATGTAAGTGGCTATAATTGGATTTATGGAAGTTATTCACAATATGTCATATTTATCCGAGTTGAATTGCACATCCCATTCTTGTTTGCACTGTTCAACAGCATGGAAGTCATTTTGTAGGACTTGGGCCAGTTGGGGAATCTGATTTGACTAAAGGTATGCATTATGATATATCAATCAATATCATACCATCTACAAACACTCTTACTATGTTTTGCATGGAAACTGTAAGATCATTAAAAATGGAAAGCAATAAACTATTGTGTGAACAGGTATTTGAGGTAACGCATGTGAATTGCAGCTACATCTACTGTCCGAATACTGTTTCACTTCTACTATCAACTACATTCTTGGTTTTCGCCAATTTGAAAAAGAATATTGTATATCACTTGGCGAGTGTTGAAACATGAATACCGTATTTTGTAAATAAACAAACCAACAATACGTATATTCTTGTGTTCTGAGTTGATAGTTCGTTCAGCCCTCATTAGTGAGCCCTCATTTGCAGCAAACATTAAATATTACCAGCAAACACTAATTATACCAGCAAACACTAACTTGAAAATAATTAACTCCCCTTGTAATTTTCCATTAGTATGACAATCTCATTAATCGACAAAGTATAAAACAATGAAATTATAATTACAGACAATAACATATTGGATAGAGAATATCTAGCAAACTTGGCAATGAGACCCTATATAATTAGACATAGGTACATAGCATTGGTGTAATAGCTATAAAAGATCACCACATATGACACTATACAATGTACAGACGGATCTGTAGTACAGTGGTAACACGCTGGACTGGTAATTCAGGGATCGCAGGGACCCCATCTGACCCTAATAAAATTAACAGTCTTTCAGACGGGACGTTAAACCGAGGTCTCGTGTCGGTGCTTTACACCGTGCACGTAAAACAACCAGAGGAGACTCTGGAATGTGTCTCTGTCTGTATCATGCACTATCCTCCACAATCTAAAATGACTAATCGCTTGAGGAGGCGTCGCTAATATGGGCAACCGGTAGCGACGATAAATAAACGTAAAACACTATACTATACAATTCTGGGCAGACGCTACACTTAGTTAATGGATCAGCACCATAGGAAAAAAAGAGCATACATATGCTAAGGGTTCTCTATGGTATTGGGTAGCTAACAAACTAGGCGATGCGACCATATAACATGTATGTATATGCATACTGGTGTAATAACTGCTTAGCAACACCAAATACGGGTACGGGCCTCGTTGGTACTAAGTAGCGTGTAAAGTAGGTGATGTGAACCCACAAGAGTATACGTATGTAGTCTGGTATAATAGCTGTTTAGAAACAAGTATGACTCTCTACCGTGGCCTGTGTGAGGCCTACACTTAGTAATCGAGCCACCACTCGTTCGAAAACCACAGAATTACGGTTCAGGGCCTCTTTGGTACTGCGAGCAAAATAGGCGATGTGACCCCACAATACATGGTATACGTATGTAGCATGATATAATAGCTGCTTAGAAACACAAAGTATGACTCTCTATCTTGGCCTGGGTGAGGCCTACACTTAGTAAACGGGACACCACCCTTTGAAAACCACATAATTACTGCATGGACCTCTTTATTATTGAATAGCGAGCAAAGTAGGCGATTTGACCCCAACAAGACCGGGTATACGTATGTAGCCTGGTATAATAGCTGCTTAGAAACACAAAGTATGACTCTATCTTGGCCTGGGTGAGGCCTACACTTGGTAAACGGGTCACCACTCCTTCGAAAACGACAGAATTACGGCTCCGGAACACTTTAGTATAAATAGCGAGCAAAGTAGGCGATGTGACCCCACACTACCGGGTATACGTATGTAGCCTGGTATAATAGCTGCTTAGAAACATCAAGTATGACTATCTATCGTGGCCTGGGTGGATGTCTGTGATATAGATTACAAATGTAAGGGAGGGTCGCCACTAATGTTAGTAAAACTTGTGACCCAAGTTGACAACCCATTTGCTTCATATAAATTATAACAGTTTCACTCATATAATATTCGTTACATTTCATTTGTTGTACATGTACAACTATTGTGCAATCTGTGTATATGTATGTTCTTGGATAGCAATAAAATATGTTTAAACTAAATAGATTGTCGTCTGCATATCACGATTGTGACTTTGGCTTTCTAACGTGTCTTGAACATAGTTTGATGAAAACAAACCGGGGAAATAATTATTATATATGCGTTTAAAGAGTGTTCCATGATGCATCGTTTGGTGCATACATTGACAGGTTGGAATCGATAGAGCAAATGCCTGCTCATGATATGGCGGTCGTGACAAGGCCAGGGGCGGGTCCAGGAATAGGAGGAACGCAAAGTTGGAGACAATCATTCGGTGTTTGGGCAGACACTCAGTTAAATCTGGAAACATATATTTTGTGAACTTTGCATCGATTGGACAGGAATATGCAATATATTTCAAGATAATGACTCAGATACGCCCCTGTACACCTTACATATACCCTAGTCAATTCGAACCCCTGTCATACGCCCCAACATAATTGTCCATTGATTTTCGATTTTTATCACTGTGTGTATCAACACAATTTACAGTAAAAGATGGTTTGCTAAATAACGTCGAAAATCCGCGAACTTACGTCACAGGCTGTGCTCCGATCGATAAACTCGCTATGACGTTAACAGTAGTGTTTGTACTATTACCAGTCCGTTGTCACGTTTCGTTGTTTGTTTAGCACGTCGCGTCAAAGCTGAGTTGCTTCGCGTTGCTTCAAATGAAGAGTGTTTCTAATTATGTTTAATATGTGTCTACGAAAAAGCCAGCAAGTAGTACCTCAATTGAAAATGCTACCCCTAGTGTGGCTGCAGTGGCGTAGCTAGGGTATATTTTGCAGGGGGGCATATGGGGGGCACAAAGTTCAGTGTGGGGGGCACACATTTTTAAGTGAAAACAGTCGCGGAGCAGTAAAAAGTACAGTTTATGAGGATATAGTATATTTAAACCATAAACATTCATAATTACTTTAGTCTCACAAATGATATATTATAGTCCGTCAGTCGTGTATGTTTTCTCTTATATATACATTATACAGTATTATATAAACATGGTCATGTCAGTATTACATTTTTATGTAATACTTCAAAAAAACAACAAACAGATATTCTCACTATCAGACTACTCACTATATTTATATAAGTCCTACTTAATTGCTTGCACATCTATATGTTATCAGTTTGATTTAGAATAGTTGGATCTTCCTATTGTTATGCTTTCTAACGAATAGATTAACAAATTCTTCCATATTGAGTTGTTTTGCTCTTTGGGGATGAATACCAATTACTCCGAGTGAAGATAGCTGTTTGTCAGACATAGTATTCCTTAAGTAGCTCTTGGTCAGTTTCATTGAGGAAAAGCTTCGTTTACCTGATGCTGATGTTGGTGTCAACACAGGCGCAATGTTCAACAATTTACATAGATCTGGAAAAGCGTCTCGGTACGGGAACATAAATGTGGCCAATTGGCCAATGCTCCCGATATCAATTCCCGATGCCCGTTTGGTGTCTATTAACCGTTTTGCCTGTCGCAATTCTATGTCCAGATACTCATCGTCAATGTGATATTGTACTGTCATCTTACTAAGCTGTCCTAGTTCTAGAAATCTGGCATTACATGGGTCTAGGGCTGAGATTGCACGAAGAAGATCGCGATTTGCACCATCAATTCGGGAACTTAGTTCAGCTATTAATCTGTCCATCACGGGATAGTACAGTGTATGGCAGTACTCTCCAGGTAGATCTTCCTGCACACCTGTTGGTGCCATAACAATGCTGTATTGTAGATGCCTCGGTTGTCTTCTGACTCTTCGTGGAGGCGGGATCATATCAACATCAATTACTTCACATAAATCCTTTGTTGTTGCCCAAATACCATTCCATACCTCCTCACATCGCTCATCGACTAGATCATGTTGTACCACCTCCACCAAATCTGCAGCTGCTGCTAGATCTAATGCTGGTGACTGCAGCGTATCTGATAACAGTTTGGTTATACACAGAATGTGTGTGAACATAACTAGACATGTCACCATACCAACATCAATGTGCACCAAAAGACTTCTAGCATCATGTGCTCTCTTTCCAGTGTGACTCTCAGCTATTTCCTGCAGTGTTGCCACCACCGCCGGTAGTGTATCGAGCAATACCTTGCAGGACACATACTGGCATGAACTTCTAGTGTCGCTCAGCTTCTTGAGGGTGCGCTTTTGCTTTCCAGGAAATAGTTTTACCTGTTGTTGCAGATAGATTTCATGAGGTGTGTGTGATGATATGAACACATATAATTGTTCTAACAAAGTGAAGAAGTTGTCTGCCATTTTCACTGACTTTACACTATCTACAATAACGAGATTGAGCCTGTGATTGTAGCAGTGTATGTATATAGCTAATGGCGCAAACTTGTCTCTGAATAGCTGCTGGACACCACGATTGACACCACTCATAACAGAGGCACCATCATAAGTCTGACCAACGCAGTCTTTACAGTTAATTCCACATGTGCTCAGTACCTCACCTAACTTGTCTTTCAGATATTCCGCATTCAATTCATGAAGCCTGGTGAAATCGAGAAACTCCTCATGTACTGAGTTCTTGTATACATATCGTACGACAATAGATAGTTGCTCTTTCTTGCTGATATCTTTTGACTCATCGATCATGACTGAGTATTGGACGCTTGAAGCCAACTCTCTGCTGATTTCATTACGGATCATACTTGCTAATATAGCCAACATCTCATTCTGTATCTCCGGACTGGTGTACTTGACCCTGTGCGGCCCTCTTAGTCTATCTCTCACAACAGTATCACTTTCACTGATGAGTTCCAGTATCTCAAGAAAGTTCCCTTTGTTTGTACTGTCCACATCCTCCTTGTGTCCTCATTGTGCTATTTTCTGTCTCGCTGTTTGACACAACACTTTTCCTACTTGCTTGACGTAATGTCTGTTCTCATTTAGTATCTTCTTATGTGCTGATGTTAGAGCCACATCTATTGTCGCACCTGCCTTGACATGTTCTTGGAATTCCCTCCATGCACACAATGTCAGATGGTGGTAATCACTCCGTTCATGTTGAGCGAACCCTGCATCCTTCTCAGTGGCCTTTTTCCATTGGCGATAACCAGTAGATGTGTATGTGTTCTCTGGTGACCTTTTGTTTGGTACTGGAAACATTCTGCAACAGAAGCAGAATGCTGAATCATGGCTCACAGAATATTCCAACCATTTGTGTGTATCATACCAGGCAGACAGAAATGAACGCCGTTTTGTCCCAAATAGTCTTGAGGGGAATGCTACATTGGGTTGTGTTGGGGCTTCTCTCCTTCCACTACTAATATCAGATGGTCCTGGATTGTGTTGAGTATCTCCTCCATGGTCTGGTTTGGCGATTACTGTCAATGTGTCAAGTTGTTGTGAGTTACTTTCATTATCTGATGAATCACTGTCTGAATAACAACCAAGCCAAACGTCCTCTTCAACGGTTGCTTGTAGCAGATCATCCACATGTTGACGTTTGCTGCATGAGTCTTTTGCATCAGCAGAACGTTTCCCAAAGAAATCTTTGATGTTGGCTTGCATATTATGCATACTCATTAATCAATTGAACTTGGAACTTCAGAACCTATAAATGTTAGAATGATTATTTTAAATACTATGTGGAAAAGATGATAATTCGTGTCCGAAGCTGGGATCTATTTTAACAATATAAAGAGCGCAAAAATATGTATATATATGTGCTCATTTATATATGTACTGTAGTACAGTAGTACTGTACATGTATACAATTAATCATATTCCCTTTACTTTTCCACTGTCGTATAACTATACTAATACTGTATGAGTAGTACAATAGCTGCACTATTGCATCAGATGTTATCACCAGTTACCAGTACTGTAACTGTACAGCGGGGTAACAGTGCTTCATAAATAATGATCAATTACATACTTCATAATACGGTGTGTTCCCACTTTCCCAACCTTTTATTAGTCCTATAGAAATTGAGCTAGGTGTTGGGGGAATGTATTGTTCGGTGTAACAATAGAGTTGAAAGGTGATAATTGGCGAAAATTGCTATACTGTACTGAAAATTTGTGTTTCTAAATTTGGGAAAGTTGTTCATAAATATAAGTTTCATATAGATAGATATTCTTTATTTTGAGTTATAAGCATTAAATCGAAAACATAGATATTTACATGGATAAGACAAACACATGAACATGCATAGCACATAATAGATATAAATCTTGAAATATTTTTATTGTACATATTCACTTTAATTTGACTAAGTGAGAAGCAGCATCAACATACGTCATGATGTCCATGTCGCCAGTTCGCAGTTGGTGCTTCAGTCTGATGAGCATTTGCTCACGCTCACGGTATACCCGCTTCCTTGGTCGCTGCTTTCCACCGTTGGCGTGCTGAAACAGCTTCGCCTCGTTAGCAGCCTGCTCTTTCTGGACCAGGTCTATCAATGTATAAATATTAGGATGGCAGTGTCGTAGTTGGTTGTTTATTTTATGGTGCCAACCCTCAACATGATTGGTAGTGCGTGGACCATCATTCTCGTAATGATTCCAGGAGCGGCGGTCTCCCTCTACCCACTGCTCAGTCACATAGTCCTTAAACTTAGACACCGGCACTGAGTCATTGTCACATTCTTCCAGAGTTTGGAACCACACATCTTCGACAGAGGCTAGGGGGACAAGTGGCAGTACCGAAGCACGTAGCACAAGTTTCTTCACTTCGTCATTGTCCTTGAAGTCAGCTACAAGACCACAATATTGTACTTTTCTCCACATACACTGTGTGAAGTGAAAGAAACAACCACGGACTTGAACACCAACAAACACGATACTGACAGCACGCCACGCTGCTGTTTCGAAGTCCATCATTATCGTTTCTGGGGACAGAGGAATGTTATGTTCACGGGCGAAATTCTGGATGAGTGTGAAGAATCTGGTGTACATTGTCTGTTGTTTATTTGGGAGTAGTCCATACACTAGGGGACAGATATACCCGTCGGTCATGGCGTGGATGGTGTATAGCTGGTAGAAATATGACGGCGAAGCGTATAAGGTACCGTCCATATACCAGGTCTCGGCTGTAGACAGCTGGGCCAGGTTGTCAACGGTGGCGAATATGACCATTCGCGCCACATCACCGTCATTGGCGATTAGGAATGGCTCCCCTGCAAGCAACTCTATCCACTTCCCTTCCAAGTTGACATCCGCCCTTGTCTTTGGCATAACTGGTCTAGTCTTAGACCGCTGTCTATATAAACTGGATTTGGCTTCGTAGAAAGTGGGTAGATTAGCCACAACCTCTTGGGTGGAATTGTCCCATTCGATCGATCTTGTGTCTGCCAGCATATCGTTATAGATGGAGGGCACCGGCTATGTTGACCCTCGGACCTGCTTTCGGACACCACTCATGATGTCCGCAGCAGTAGTACAGACGTCTCTTTGCATGTAAACAAACGGGCGCCATTTTGAATACGCTTTATAGTAACTCATTTGCATATAAGGGAATATAAAGTAGGTCACGCGCGTGCGCGTCACTATATAGCCTATTGATGACGTATCGCGCAACTACCGTGTACGAAGGCGTATCGGCCGATCTAGTAACGAGTCTCTACGCGGCGTCCATTTTGGATGACCTCGACTTATCGGATAATCTTATAATTCGCGAATAATGCGACATATGTCCTCTATTATATATCCGGAGCGTCGTCGCATTTCTTCGAAGACACTAGTCAGAATAATCGGTGGCCCCGCCACGTACCCGGATGACACCCTCATGCTTCCAGTCGGATCCGTTCTCGAGTCAATAACATCCGAGCAGAGCCGCTTCCAACTGGTCCGTACCGGGGGGTAACTACATTATCCGCCCACACACGGATTCAGATCCGGGATGGCCAGGGCAGAGTTATCGCTGCATCGGCCCTCATGTACGGTACGCGCTATGTGAGGCCGTGTACCGAGGTCGTGTAGCGAGTGGGTGGTTGTCGCGGGACAACTACTGGCTGTCACGGATGTACGGTTACCCGATGGTGACCAAATCCAGCTCGCAATCATGGGTCGCCACCTCCGTACGACAGGAAGTCGCGATAGCGCAGCTTCAGGTCCGGAGTTCGAGTCCCGCTGGAGCCGTTACGAGCGTCGCCATTTGAATTCCCTCTCCGTCAGGAACGATAAGTCGGAATAACTCGTTTCGCGATCGAGCTAAAATAAATTTGTATAAAAAAACGACGTTCTTTTACGACATCGATATACCGATCGGTACAGTAACAGAGTGAAAGTGGTGTATAAGACAACGAAGCGACTACACTACACTACATACCCTATTACAGCGACCAATGGAAACGAACCGCTCTATAAATAGCCAGCGCGTACGTTTCTATAAATAATGACTACGAACCGCTTTATAAATAGCGATCTCGTACCATTCTATAAATATCGACTACGAACCGATCCATAAATAACTATTACGAACGCTTCTATATAAATATAGACCGTTTACAACGGACTTAGACCTCAATCAGCTTCACGAACTTCAACGAATATACGGGTATGTTCATTATATTATTCAAACTAGGCGTACGTTTTTATCGCGTAAGAAATCCTAATTACAAACTTAACCTATGTACGAACATGAATAATATATATCGTTACGTATACTTCCATAAAAACGCGATAAATTATTAATAAACCTTAATGTACGTTTTAGAGGGCGATGGATTCCATCAGGAATGAGATATACAGAGCGATAAGTCGTAATAACTTGTTTCGCGATCTAGCAATTTTGTAATAAAATAATATTATCCATTCTATATGAGACGCTGGATGGAACGATTAATATAAATGTTCAAATTATAAAACCCGTCTGCGCGAACGTATGTCTGGTGGCAATAGAGGTTAGTCATATAAATAACGCGTATATATCCGAATAAATCATATCGGTTAGTATGACGCATACTATCTCGTCTGTTCGATACATCGGAATGAATGGGCTATCCTGTCAGCTCGCATGTTTCTATGTTGACCCTAAATAACCTTATCCGGGAATGCGAGAAATATTTATAAACATCACCAGCCAGTAGGTACACAAAATGAAAACAGCATGGAATCAAACACTGACACATTCATACAGGTAATTATAAATATGATTCTAAGGTAATTAATACGTTTACATACCGATGTTGTTAATGCCGACCGTTAAAAGCTAAAGGTATGACCAACAACATTTCTCCTAACGCATTAACCGATAAGCCTTGAGAGCGTACATAACTTAATCCTCAGTTAATTGGTCTTAATTGATGAGATGTAGCTGATTGTATAGCCTCAATGAGAACGAAATATTTATTTCTGTCTGCTTATCAACTCGAAGGTATTTTACATGGAACATTATTAAACTCGTTTCAAGTTTGATTTATTTGACATCTTGCCACGCGTACATTTTGAATCGCAAACCCCACGCTGTATCTCCGCGTGAGAGTTCGCTCAATTAGTTTTATAATTAACGGCAAATATAAACATTAGCATAAATTGGGAAAATAAGCGCTGTAACGATTCATTATAGCAAGAATATTTAAAACATGTAAACATAACGTCATATCATATTTACAATCAGACTATTCATAGTGTATATATAGATATACGCCCATATCTATTGTCTGTCTGTCTGTCCGTCTGTCTGTCCGTCCGTCCGTCCGTCCGTCCGTCCGTCCGTCCGTCCGTCTGTCTGTCTGTCTGTCTGTCTGTCTGTCTGTCTGTCCGTCTGTCTGTCTGTCTGTCTGTCTGTCTGTCTGTCTGTCTGTCCGTCTGTCTGTCTGTCTGTCTGTCTGTCTGTCTGTCCTGTCCTGTCCTGTCCTGTCCTGTCTGGTCTGGTCCTGTCCTGTCTTGTCTTGTCTTGTCTGTCTGTCTGTCTGTCTGTCTGTCTGTCTGTCTGTCTGTCTGTCTGTCTGTCTGTCTGTCTGTCTGTCTGTCTGTCTGTCTGTCTGTCTGTCTGTCTGTCTGTCTGTCTGTCTGTCTGTCTGTCTGTCTGTCTGTCTGTCTGTCTGTCTGTCTGTCTGTCTGTCTGTCTGTCTGTCTGTCTGTCTGTCTGTCTGTCTGTCTGTCTGTCTGTCTGTCTGTCTGTCTGTCTGTCTGTCTGTCTGTCCGTCCGTCTGTCTGTCTATCTGGCTGACTGGCTGTCCGTCCGTCCGTCCGGCGGTCTGTCTGTCGGTGGAGCATCTTCTGCCTCGTGCACTGTCCTCCAAAACAACGGCTTTGATGTTTTCATGATAGATATGTAATAGCGTGCAGATGGCTCATTATGTTCGAATTATAAGATGTACATGTATGTAAATGATGTATGCAGTCCTACAGCGGTACTCAAATCAATCTAAAATACTCGTTTCGCTATCGTGCTAACATTAATTTGTATAAACTATTTACATCCCCGATGCTAATCACGTGATCGGTATTACATCGCGCATCCTTTATTACGGTTGTAGAGAACATGCGTATGTGTCAATGTTGTTATCATAATACGCCTATCAGTTTCACGCGAAGCCTATTTTATGGTAATACATGCTTTATTTGATAGACGACGTCGCTCGGAGATTAGGGTTCGAACATGGCTTATGAATGTATACGTCCAGACTGGTGTGACACCTGTGTGGTCGCTACAGGAAAATGTTGCTTTCCAATATGCTCATCTGTTAGCCTTCCTTATTTATTTATCATCGACCCCCTCGTTAATAGGGGTGACGCCTCTAAAAGTGTAGTCGTTAATTCATTTTTGTTGCAGGATACGCTCCAATTCCAGAAGCATACAGGCGCGTAGCTGCCATTAGGCCCGGGCCTGCACATCAGTATTTATAAGGATATCCATAATTCGATTATTAGATATAGGGGTAGAGTCGCGTACGCTGTTTATAACGGAGTTAAAAGACTCGGCCTACAACGTCATCAATTTTTCTACTCTGCGTTAGAGCGTAGACATCTGTATAAATCGACGTAGCTCGGTGAGACCGACACGACCATATCTTTCATTTATTTATACGGCCAGTACTTTTCGAGAAATAGCGGTTTAAAGATTTGATATATTCTTAAAGTACCGATTATGAAAATTAAAAAAAACATTTAAACGTAACTATAAGTTAGTTCTAATATACGCGTATCGACGTCACGAGTCCGACGCTACCCTTCATTTTGATCTATCATTAGTCGATATATCTATAATACTGATTATCTCCCTTTAATCGTAACTAAGTTTGAAGAAAAATGAACTTTCGAGGAAACTGGCCTTGTTTGGTATCGGCGGAAAGATCTCGAAGAGACAGTGACGAATCCGCGACTCAATTAATGGTCCGACCTCATACCGGAAGTAGTGATCCGAAAAACCGGAAATACCGATATAAATTCGCTATATAAGCTTTATCATAGGACCTATCTATCCGGGGGGTTTCGATAAACGCTTATACGTTCCGAGCCTACGATTTTCAAAATGGAGGATAAAAATGGCGGCAAAACACTATCTCGCTTATTAACGGTCCATTCGACTCGGGGTGTGCCATTTCTGTCCGTACCTACCATTAATTCTAATTACGTAGCTAATGTCCGTACACACTCCCTCTACACATTCTCGTTATACCGATTATATTTATTATCTTCATTTCGATCTTAAGATGTTGATATTATATAATACGTATAAGTGCCTAAATATCCTTACACTTTGGCATCCGATACTTAAGTCGCTGACCGTTTCCGGCATATTGCATCAGTCAGTCGTTGGCGTCACGAAATCATGTCCAGACACGTATAGACCTATCCTATAAATGAACTAAGGTGCTATAAATAGAAAAATAGTTGGAACGGGTTATTTATATTCATCCGATCAGAACGTATTGCTATAAATAACAATGACATACGTTACTATAAATAGAAAACTAGTTAGATCCGGTATTGTTATTTTTATTTATCCGAGGAGAGCGTATTGCTATAAATAACAATTAACTATGTTACTATAAATAGAAAACTAGTTAGAACCGGTATTGCTATTTTTATTTATCCAATGACGTTATAACCGACCAATCAGAATCCATGATAGTGACATATACCGATAAAATGATTATATTACTACAATATATACACACTATCTCACCATATTTACGTACATTACTACAAGATACACACACTATATCACCATATATACACACATTACTACAAGATATACGCGCTGTCTCACCATATCTACATACATTCCTACAAGATATATCCACTATCTCACCATATCTACGTACATTACTACAAGATATACACACTATCTCACTATATATACGCACATTACTACAAGATATACACGCTGTCTCACCAAATATACATACATTACTACAATATATACACACTATATCACCATATCTGCATATATTACAACAATATATATCCACTAGCTCACCATATATACATACATTTCTACAAGATATACACACTATCTCACCATATATACATACATTGCTACTAAATATACACACTTTCTCACCAAATCTACATACATTACTACAAGATATATCCACTATCTCACAATATTTACATACATTACTACAAGATATACACACTATGGCACCATATCTACAAACATTGCTACAAGATCTACACACTATATCACCATATCTACATACATTCCTACAAGATATATCCACTATCTCACCATATCTAAATACATTTCTACAAGATATACGCGCTATCTCACCATATCTACATACATTACTACAAGACATTCACACTATCTCACCATATCTACGTACATTACTACAAGATATACACACTATCTCACTATATATACGCACATTACTACAAGATATACACGCTGTCTCACCAAATATACATACATTACTACAATATATACACACTATATCACCATATCTGCATATATTACAACAATATATATCCACTAGCTCACCATATATACGTACATTTCTACAAGATATACACACTATATCACCATATATACATACATTGCTACTAAATATACACACTTTCTCACCAAATCTACATACATTACTACAAGATATATCCACTATCTCACAATATTTACATACATTACTACAAGATATACACACTATGGCACCATATCTACAAACATTGCTACAAGATATACACACTATATCACCATATTTACATACATTACTACAATAACTACGCGCTGTCTCACCATATCTACATAAATTACTACAAGATATACACACCATATCACCATATATACGTACATTCCTACAAGATATATCCACTATCTCACCATATTTACATGCATTAACACAAGATCTACACGCTATATCACCATATCTACATACATTCCTACAAGATATATCCACTATCTCACCATATATACATACATTGATACTAAATTTACACACTATCTCACCATATCTACATTCATTACTACAAGATCTACACACTATATCACCATATCTACATACATTCCTACAAGATATATCCACTATCTCACCATATTTACATATATTACTACAATAACTACACGCTGTCTCACCATATCTGCATACATTTCTACAAGATAAACGCACTATCTCATCATATCTACATTCATTATTGCAAGATATACGCACTATCTCATCATATCTAAGTACATTACTACAAGATATAAGCACTATCTCACCAAATATACGTACATTACTACAAGATATACACGCTGTCTCACCATATCTAAATACATTACTATAATATATACACGTTATATCACCATATCTGCATATATCACAACACTATATATCCACTATCTCACCATATCTACATACATTTCTACAAGATATACACACTATCTCACCATATATACATACATTACTACAAGATACACACACTATCTCACCATATATACACACATTAGTACAAGATATACGCGCTGTCTCACCATATCTACATACATTCCTACAAGATATATCCACTATCTCACCATATCTACATACATTACTACAAGATATACACACTATCTCACTATATATAAGCATATTACTACAAGATATACACGCTGTCTCACCATATATACATACATTACTACAATATATACACACTATCTCACCATATATACGTACATTACTACAAGATATACACACTATCTCACTATATATACGCACATTACTACAAGATATACACCCTGTCTCACCAAATATACATACATTACTACAATATATACACACTATATCAACATATCTGCATATATTACAACAATATATATCCACTAGCTCACCATATATACGTACATTTCTACAAGATATACACACTATCTCACCATATATACATACATTGCTACTAAATATACACACTTTCTCACCAAATCTACATACATTACTACAAGATATATCCACTATCTCACAATATTTACATACATTACTACAAGATATACACACTATGGCACCATATCTACAAACATTGCTACAAGATCTACACACTATATCACCATATCTACATACATTCCTACAAGATATATCCACTATCTCACAATATTTACATACATTACTACGAGATATACACACTATGGCACCATATCTACAAACATTGCTACAAGATCTACACACTATATCACCATATCTACATACAATCCTACAAGATATATCCACTATCTCACCATATCTAAATACATTTCTACAAGATATACGCGCTATCTCACCATATCTACATACATTACTACAAGACATTCACACTATCTCACCATATCTACGTACATTACTACAATATATACACACTATCTCACTATATATACGCACATTACTACAAGATATACACGCTGTCTCACCAAATATACATACATTACTACAATATATACACACTATATCACCATATCTGCATATATTACAACAATATATATCCACTAGCTCACCATATATACATACATTTCTACAAGATATACACGCTATCTCACCATATATACATACATTGCTACTAAATATACACACTTTCTCACCAAATCTACATACATTACTACAAGATATATCCACTATCTCACAATATTTACATACATTACTACAAGATATACACACTATGGCACCATATCTACAAACATTGCTACAAGATCTACACACTATATCACCATATCTACATACATTCCTACAAGATATATCCACTATCTCACCATATCTACATTCATTACTACAAGATCTACACACTATTATCACCATATATACGTACATTCCTACAAGATATATCCACTATCTCACCATATGTACATGCATTAACACAAGATCTACACGCTATATCACCATATCTACATACATTCCTACAAGATATATCCACTATCTCACCATATATACATACATTGATACTAAATTTACACACTATCTCACCATATCTACATTCATTACTACAAGATCTACACACTATATCACCATATTTACATATATTACTACAATAACTACACGCTGTCTCACCATATCTGCATACATTTCTACAAGATAAACGCACTATCTCATCATATCTACATTCATTATTGCAAGATATACGCACTATCTCATCATATCTAAGTACATTACTACAAGATATAAGCACTATCTCACCAAATATACGTACATTACTACAAGATATACACGCTGTCTCACCATATCTAAATACATTACTATAATATATACACGTTATATCACCATATCTGCATATATCACAACAATATATATCAACTATCTCACCATATCTACATACATTTCTACAAGATATACACACTATCTCACCATATATACATACATTACTACAAGATACACACACTATCTCACCATATATACACACATTAGTACAAGTTATACGCACTGCTCACCATATCTACATACATTCCTACAAGATATATCCACTATCTCACCATATCTACGTACATTAATACATGATATACACACTATCGCACTATATATAAGCACATTACTACAAGATATACACGCTGTCTCACCAAATATACATACATTACTACAATATATACACACTATATCACCATATCTACGTACATTACTACAAGATATACACACTATCTCACTATATATATATATATATATATATATACACGCACATTACTACAAGATATACAAGCTGTCTCACCATATCTACATACACACACTATATCACCATATCTGCATATATTACAACACTATATATCCACTATCTCACCATATCTACATACATTTCTACAAGATATACACACTATCACACCATATATACATACATTGATACTAAATATACACACGTTCTCACCAAATCTACATACATTACTACAAGATATATCCACTATCTCACTATATATACGCACATTACTACAAGATATACACGCTGTCTCACCATATATACATACCTTACTACAATATATATATACACACTATATCACCATATCTGAATATATTACAACAATATATATCCACTATCTCACCATATCTACATACATTTCTACAAGATATACACACTATCTCACCATATATACATACATTGCTACTAAATATACACACTTTCTCACCAAATCTACATACATTACTACAAGATATATTCACTATCTCACAATATATACATACATTACTACAAGATATACACACTATGTCACCATATCTACAAACATTGCTACAAGATCTACACACTATACCACCATATCTACATACATTCCTACAAGATATACACACTATCTCACCATATCTACATACATTACTACAAGATATACGCACTATCTCACCATATCTACGTGCATTACTACCAGATATACACACTATTTCACCATATATACACACATTACTACAAGATATACACGCTGTCTCACCATATCTACATACATTACTACAATATATACACACTATATCACCATATCTGCATATATTACAACAATATATATCCACTATCTCACCATATCTACGTACATTTCTACAAGACATACACACTATCTCACCATATATACATACATTACTACAAGATCTAAGCACTATAGCACCATATATACGTACATTATTACAAGATATATCAACTATCTCACCATATTTACATACATTACTACAAGACATACACAGTATCTCATTATATCTACATACATTATTACAAGATATACACACTGTCTCACCATATCTACATACATTAATACAATATATACACACTATATCACCATATCTGCATATATCACAACAATATATATCCACTATCTCAACATAACTACATACATTTCTACAAGATATACACACTATCACACCATATCAATGTATATTAATACAATAACTACACACTGTCTCAACATATCTACATACATTACTACAAGATATACACAGTATCTCACCATATCTACATACATTACTACAAGAAATTATTCACTATATCACCATATATACGTTCATTACTACAATATCTAAACACTATCGCACCATATATACATTCATTACTACAAGATATACACACTATATCACCATATCTACATATATTACTACAAGATATACGCACTATAGCACCATATCTACATAAATCCCGCATATTCCAACACAAAACATGGATCTTACCATAACATTAGGTCGTCAAAACATGTATTACACCGTAGCGTTTCAGTTTTTGTATCTAACGTTTCAATTTTTTGACAGTAACGTTTCAGTTTCTGACACGAGCGTTTCAGTTTTTGACACTAGCGTTTCAGTTTTTACCCGTTAACACGTAATTCTCCATAGAGTCCGTTTCAGTTTTTGACACTAGCGTTTAGGTTTCTGACACAAGCGTTTCAATTTCTGACACAAGCGTTGCAGTTTTTGTCATTGTTATTTCAGTTTTTGTCTCCGTCGTTTCGATATGCGAAGCTACAAGCGCATGTTTGTGTCGTTAATCTGATAAAAAAATTAAACCCGTTTAATTTTTTTATCAGATTAACTACACCAAAATATGATGTGATATAGTGTGTATATATATATATATTGTAGTAAGGTATGTATATATGGTGAGACAGCGTGTATATCTTGTAGTAATGTGCGTATATATAGTGAGATAGTGGATATATATTGTAGTAATGTATGTAGATTTGGTGAGAACGTGTGTATATTTAGTATCAATGTATGTATATATGGTGTGATAGTGTGTATATCTTGTAGAAATGTATGTAGATATGGTGAGATAGTGGATATATAGTGTTGTAATATATGCAGATATGGTGATATAGTGTGTGTATGTAGATATGGTGAGACAGCTTGTATATCTTGTAGTAATGTGCGTATATATATATATATATATATAGTGAGATAGTGTGTATATCTTGTAGTAATGTACGTAGATATGGTGATATAGTGTGTATATATTGTAGTAATGTATGTATATTTGGTGAGACAGCGTGTATATCTTGTAGTAATGTGCTTATATATAGTGAGATAGTGTGTATATCTTGTAGTAATGTACGTAAATATTGTGAAATAGTGGGTATATCTTGTAGTAATGTATGTAGATATGGTGAGATAGTGTGTATATCTTGTAGTAATGTATGTATATATGGTGAGATAGTGTGTATATCTTGTAGAAATGTATGTAGATATGGTGAGATAGTGGATATATATTGTTGTAATATATGCAGATATGTTGATATAGTGTGTATATATTGTAGTAATGTATGTATATTTGGTGAGACAGCGTGTATATCTTGTAGTAATGTACGTATATATAGTGAGATAGTGTGTATATCTTGTAGTAATGTACGTAGATATGGTGAGATAGTGTGAATATCTTGTAGTAATGTATGTAGATATGGTGAGATAGCGCGTATATCTTGTAGAAATGTATTTAGATATGGTGAGACAGTGTGTAGTTATTGTAGTAATGTATGTAAATATGGTGAGATAGTGGATATATCTTGTAGGAATGTATGTAGATATGGTGAGACAGCGTGTATATCTTGTAGTAATGTGCGTATATATGGTGAGATAGCGTGTATATCTTGTAGAAATGTATTTAGATATGGTGAGATAGTGGATATATCTTGTAGGAATGTATGTAGATATGGTGATATAGTATGTAGATCTTGTAGCAATGTATGTAGATATGGTGCCATAGTGTGTATATCTTGTAGTAATGTATGTAAATATTGTGAGATAGTGGATATATCTTGTAGTAATGTATGTAGATTTGGTGAGAAAGTGTGTATATTTAGTATCAATGTATGTATATATGGTGAGATAGCGTGTATATCTTGTAGAAATGTATGTATATATGGTGAGCTAGTGGATAAATATTGTTGTAATATATGCAGAATGGATATAGTGTGTATATATTTTAGTAATTTATGTAATATTTAGGAGACAGCGTGTATATCTTTAGTAATGTGCGTTATATATAGGGGATAGTGTGTATATCTTGTAGTAATGTAAGTAGATATGGTGAGATAGATGGATATATCTTGTAGGAATGTATGTAGATATGGTGAGACGGCGTAATCTTGTAGTAATGTGTGTATATATGGTGATATAGTGTGTGTATCTTGTGTAATGTACGAAATATGGTGAGATAGGTGTATATTTGTAGTAATATAATACATCGGTATATGTCCTATCAGACGACACACGATTGGTCGGTATAACGTCATTGGATAAATAAAAATAGCAATAACGGTTCTAACTAGTTTTCTATTTATAGTAACGTAGTTAATTGTTATTTATAGCATACGCTCTCCTCGGATAAATAAAAATAACAATACCGGATCTAACTAGTTTTCTATTTATAGTAACGTATGTCATTGTTATTTATAGCAATACGTTCTGATCGGATGAATATAAATAACCCGTTCCAACTATTTTTCTATTTATAGCACCTTAGTTCATTTATAGGATAGGTCTATACGTGTCTGGACATGATTTCGTGACGCCAACGACTGACTGATGCAATATGCCGGAAACGGTCAGCGACTTAAGTATCGGATGCCAAAGTGTAAGGATATTTAGGCACTTATATGTATTATATAATATCAACATCTTAAGATCGAAATGAAGAAAATAAATATAATCGGTATAACGAGAATGTGTAGAGGGAGTGTGTACGGACATTAGCTACGTAATTAGAATTAATGGTAGGTACGGACAGAAATGGCACACCCCGAGTCGAATGGACCGTTAATAAGCGAGATAGTGTTTTGCCGCCATTTTTATCCTCCATTTTGAAAATCGTATTCTCGGAACGTATAATCGTTTATCGAAACCCCCCGGATAGATAGGTACTATGATAAATCTTATATAGCGAATTTATATCGGTATTTCCGGTTTTTCGGATCACTACTTACGGTATGAGGTCGGACCATTAATTGAGTCGCGGATTCGTCATTGTCTCTTCGAGATCTTTCCGCCGATACCAAACATGGCCAGTTTCCTCGAAAGTTCATTTTTCTTTAAACTTAGTTACGATTAAAGGGAGATAATCAGTATTATAGATATATCGACTAATGATAGATCAAAATGAAGGGTAGCGTCGGACTCGTGACGTCGATACGCGTATATTAGAACTAACTTATAGTTACGTTTAAATATTTTTTTTTTATTTTCATAAAAGGGACTTTAAGAATATATCAAATCTTTAAACCGCTATTTCTCGAAAAGTACTGGCCGTATAAATAAATGAAAGATATGGTCGTGTCGGTCTCACCGAGCTACGTCGATTTATACGGATGTCTACGCTCTAACGCAGAGTAGAAAAATTGATGACGTCAAATTCGTAGGAAAAGTCTTTTAGCTCCACATGACTGTGAAAGCAGCTTTAACAACTTTATTAATCACCCTCGTTGTTGCGGATGAAAGCATATATGGAATCATTCATTTTGGAAAGGAGAAACGAGAGTATCCCAGAGAAAATCCACCTGCTTGGATCTGAAAACCCAATTGGGAAAAGAAGCTTTAACAACTTATATGAATCACTCTCACTGGTGGGAATGAAAGTATACATGCAGTCATTCCTGATCGAGCTAAAATAAATTTGTATAAACTAATTAAATAACATTGATACAATAGGAGAGACGAACAGAATGGTCTACAAACTGTTAAGATAACGACATAAATGCGGTCATTACAGCTATGCAGTAAAGGGAAATAGTTCACGCGCGTAACCTACTTTATATTACCTTATATGCAAATGAGTTACTACAAATAGAATTCAAAATGGCGCCCGTTTGTTTACCATTCAAACAAAAAAAAAAAACAAAAAAAAAAAAAAAAAAAAAAAAAAAAAAAAAAAAAAAAAGAGACGCATGTACTACTCATCCCAATGCGCTACTCATCGGGTTACCTTCCAACCACCCCTGGGGCATCCCAATGCGCTGCTCATCGGGTTACCTTCCAACCACCCCTGATGCATCCCAATGCACTACTCATCGGGTTACCTTCCAACCGCCCCTGGGGCATCCCAATGCGCCGCTCATCGGGTTACCTTCCAACCGCCACATTACACCCCAATGCGCCGCTCATCGGGTTACCTTCCAACCGCCACATTACACCCCATGCGCTACTCATCGGGTTACCTTCCAACCGCCACAATACATCCCAATGCGCTACTCATCGGGTTACCTTCCAACCGCCACAATATATCCCAATGCGCTACTCATCGGGTTACCTTCCAACCGCCACATTACATCCCAATGCGCCGCTCATCGGTTTACCTTCCAACCGCCACAATACATCCCAATGCGCTACTCATCGGTTTACCTTCCAACCGCCACAATACATCCCAATGCGCTACTCATCGGGTTACCTGCCATTGATTGCTACAACATGTGTGAGTGCAACCGTGACAATGTCCGTGCAACTGTGCATGTGCAACACCATTTACATGAATGGACGTCCATTGCGTTGTTCAACTGTGCATCATGTATACCTTCACCAATTGTAAGGGAATTATTGAACGTCCATTGCGTTGTGCTAATGTTAGTAATAACACAGTCCGTGTGTACATTGTCGTGAGGTTTGTTACCAAAGGTAGATAACTAAATAACTCAATAATATACATGTATGTGTTGTTCTCTTATTTAGTAACAACATAGATATAAGTATATACCTTGCTTGCATTCCGTTGCTATATTTGTATATCCTGCTATGCATTCACACACTGACACGTCCGTGTTCGTTTGCATTGGCACACATTCTAATGTGACATCCACGCATTCAACAGTTGAAGAGCATATTCCTTCAAGGGTTCCATCTATATAAAGTGAAATAGGTAGTGGAATAGATTAATGAGAGAGTATTGATAATAAGTGCTTTAGACTAAGGTTTGTCCCCACGCATCCTTACTACTGATGTATTAGTGCATAACGTGTAGAATCAGAA
>CM026404.1:41155153-41174490 GCA_014843695.1 Archivesica marissinica | reverse complement strand
TCCACAAAATATCCCTTATATAAACTTATATATACTTCAATACAGTCCCGTGACAAATGTTGGATGTGGTAACACGTTGGACTGGTAATCCAGGATCGCAGGTTCGACCCCCGCCTGACTAAAATGAATAGTCTTTTAGATGGAACTTTAAACCGAGGTCTCTTGTCGGTGCTTTACAACGTGCACGTAAAATAACCAGAGGAGACTCTGGAATGGGTCTCTGTCTGTATCATTGCACTATCCTCCAAAAATCCAGGAGGCGTCGCTCATATGGGCAACCGGTAACAACGATAAACAACCGTAAAACACACACACACACACACACATGTCACACGTGAGGTTGATATCATGCATGAATTAGCCCTGGGTAACACACGGGGTCGTGATAGCTCAGTGGATGCGCGTTCGCTTCAGGTGCGAAAGGTCCGGAGTTCGAGCCCCGCTGGAGCCGTTACGATTGTGCCCTTAGGCAAGGCATTTAAATTCCACGTTGCCTCTTCTCTCTCCCTCGTGGCGATGGATTCCTTCAGGAATGAGGTCTCGAGAGTGATTAATATAAGTTATAAGAACTTGTTTCGCAATCGAGCTAAAATAAATTTGTATAAACTAACACACGGGGTGTGATCAATACTCCTAGGTAACACACGGGGTGTGATCAATACTCGTATCACGGGGTGTGATTGCAATGGCACTACGAAATAAACATCATGACGAGCTCATTAAAGTCAGAACACATTATCGGAACATATCAATGAGTGCATGATATGTAAATTACGATAAGTGCTATATATATATATATGCGAATAAATCTTCAAAAATAGCACAGTGACTGCCAAGAACGCGTCTTTGTACATAATTAACAATTAGAGCAGTGCATGGGCTGATAAGTAAGATAAATAAATAAACGTCTCTAAAAGATTTCAAAAACTGAATTAGTTGGCATATCATATAGCCTTGGAACAGGCGTTGATATATTTTTTCTGGTCAGGCATACATATATTTTAATACCGAGCTCATTAATTGGGCCGTATTGAGTTTCTGCTAATATCAAGATTTAAGTCGTCCTTACTTCAATTACGCCGAATCGAAACGTAATAGATAAATTCCGCCATCTCGTCGATATAACACAGAAACGGGAAATTATATGTTTTGTAATAATGTAAATGAGACTACGGGAGCATTCGTGTATATTCGGAAATGATCGTGTAATCTTGCCTGTTCGGTGATCTCCGAACATATTTCGTTTCTATTTTTAGGGATCGTATCTTGCAGATACGAGTTGTCGTTCTTCAATCAACACCCTAGAAAATACGGGTGTAATGTAGGTGGCGCTACACTCAGAAATCGAGTTTCCCCCGGCTGTCATTTTGCCAGAAGTAAATTAGTGAAAAATCGACAGACTGGAACCCAGGCTAGACATATTCCTAGTGCATGCATTAATGTGGTAGTTTAATGTGGTAATATTCAGTGTAGTTTAATAGAAATCAGAGAACACAATTTATGCAGAAGTTATATATTATTTTTTAAGAAATAGGTTGCAAAAAGTACTGAACTAGATTCATTATTAACTGTTCGTGCATTTGATGTTTATTGTGCTGTCATGAAGTATGTAACTATCTACGCCCAGGGCCATCCGTGGCCGAGTGGTTAATGTCGATAACATCACCTCACTTGGCCATCACAACTGTCTGTCTGTCTGTCTGTCTGTCTGTCTGTCTGTCTGTCTGTCTGTCTGTCTGTCTGTCTGTCTGTCTGTCTGTCTGTCTGTCTGTCTGTCTGTCTGTATGTCTGTCTGTCTGTCTATCTGTCTGTCTGTCTGTCTGTCTGTCTGTCTGTCTGTCTGTCTGTCTGTCTGTCTGTCTGTCTGTCTGTCTGTCTGTCTGGCTGTCTGTCTGTCTGTCTGTCTGTCTGTCTGTCTGTCTGTCTGTCTGTCTGTCTGTCTGTCTGTCTGTCTGTCTGTCTGTCTGTCTGTCTGTCTGTCTGTCTGTCTGTCTGTCTGTCTGTCTGTCTGTCTGTCTGTCTGTCTGTCTGTCTGTCTGTCTGTCTGTCTGTCTGTCTGTCTGTCTGTCTGTCTGTCTGTCTGTCTGTCTGTCTGTCTGTCTGTCTGTCTGTCTGTCTGTCTGTCTGTCTGTCTGTCTGTCTGTCTGTCTGTCTGTCTGTCTGTCTGTCTATCTGGCTGACTGGCTGTCCGTCCGTCCGGCGGTCTGTCTGTCGGTGGAGCATCTTCTGCCTCGTGCACTGTCCTCCAAAACAACGGCTTTGATGTTTTCATGATAGATATGTAATAGCGTGCAGATGGCTCATTATGTTCGAATTATAAGATGTACATGTATGTAAATGATGTATGCAGTCCTACAGCGGTACTCAAATCAATCTAAAATACTCGTTTCGCTATCGTGCTAACATTAATTTGTATAAACTATTTACATCCCCGATGCTAATCACGTGATCGGTATTACATCGCGCATCCTTTATTACGGTTGTAGAGAACATGCGTATGTGTCAATGTTGTTATCATAATACGCCTATCAGTTTCACGCGAAGCCTATTTTATGGTAATACATGCTTTATTTGATAGACGACGTCGCTCGGAGATTAGGGTTCGAACATGGCTTATGGCGTATACATTATACGTCCAGACTGGTGTGACACCTGTGTGGTCGCTACAGGAAAATGTTGCTTTCCAATATGCTCATCTGTTAGCCTTCCTTATTTATTTATCATCGACCCCCTCGTTAATAGTGGTGACGCCTCTAAAAGTGTAGTCGTTAATTCATTTTTGTTGCAGGATACGCTCCAATTCCAGAAGCATACAGGCGCGTAGCTGCCATTAGGCCCGGGCCTGCACATCAGTATTTATAAGGATATCCATAATTCGATTATTAGATATAGGGGTAGAGTCGCGTACGCTGTTTATAACGGAGTTAAAAGACTCGGCCTACAACGTCATCAATTTTTCTACTCTGCGTTAGAGCGTAGACATCTGTATAAATCGACGTAGCTCGGTGAGACCGACACGACCATATCTTTCATTTATTTATACGGCCAGTACTTTTCGAGAAATAGCGGTTTAAAGATTTGATATATTCTTAAAGTACCCATTATGAAAATTAAAAAAAATATTTAAACGTAACTATAAGTTAGTTCTAATATACGCGTATCGACGTCACGAGTCCGACGCTACCCTTCATTTTGATCTATCATTAGTCGATATATCTATAATACTGATTATCTCCCTTTAATCGTAACTAAGTTTGAAGAAAAATGAACTTTCGAGGAAACTGGCCTTGTTTGGTATCGTCGGAAAGATCTCGAAGAGACAATGACGAATCCGCGACTCAATTAATGGTCCGACCTCATACCGGAAGTAGTGATCCGAAAAACCGGAAATACCGATATAAATTCGCTATATAAGCTTTATCATAGGACCTATCTATCCGGGGGTTTCGATAAACGCTTATACGTTCCGAGCCTACGATTTTCAAAATGGAGGATAAAAATGGCGGCAAAACACTATCTCGCTTATTAACGGTCCATTCGACTCGGGGTGTGCCATTTCTGTCCGTACCTACCATTAATTCTAATTACGTAGCTAATGTCCGTACACACTCCCTCTACACATTCTCGTTATACCGATTATATTTATTATCTTCATTTCGATCTTAAGATGTTGATATTATATAATACGTATAAGTGCCTAAATATCCTTACACTTTGGCATCCGATACTTAAGTCGCTGACCGTTTCCGGCATATTGCATCAGTCAGTCGTTGGCGTCACGAAATCATGTCCAGACACGTATAGACCTATCCTATAAATGAACTAAGGTGCTATAAATAGAAAAATAGTTGGAACGGGTTATTTATATTCATCCGATCAGAACGTATTACTATAAATAACAATGACATACGTTACTATAAATAGAAAACTAGTTAGATCCGGTATTGCTATTTTTATTTATCCGAGGAGAGCGTATTGCTATAAATAACAATTAACTACGTTACTATAAATAGAAAACTAGTTAGAACCGGTATTGCTATTTTTATTTATCCAATGACGTTATAACCGACCAATCAGAATCCATGATAGTGACATATACCGATAAAATGATTATATTGCTACAATATCTACACACTATCTCACCATATCTACATACATTACTACAAGATATACACACTATCTCACCATATATACATACATTACTACAAGATATACGCACTATCTCACCATATCTACATACATTACTACAAGATATACACACTATCTCACCATATATACACACATTACTACAAGATATACACGCTGTCTCACCATATCTACATACATTACTACAATATATACACACTATATCACCATATCTGCATATATTACAACAATATATATCCACTATCTCACCATATCTACGTACATTTCTACAAGACATACACACTATCTCACCATATATACATACATTACTACAAGATCTAAGCACTATAGCACCATATATACGTACATTATTACAAGATATATCAACTATCTCACCATATTTACATACATTACTACAAGACATACACAGTATCTCATTATATCTACATACATTATTACAAGATATACACACTGTCTCACCATATCTACATACATTAATACAATATATACACACTATATCACCATATCTGCATATATCACAACAATATATATCCACTATCTCAACATAACTACATACATTTCTACAAGATATACACACTATCACACCATATCAATGTATATTAATACAATAACTACACACTGTCTCAACATATCTACATACATTACTACAAGATATACACAGTATCTCACCATATCTACATACATTACTACAAGAAATTATTCACTATATCACCATATATACGTTCATTACTACAATATCTAAACACTATCGCACCATATATACATTCATTACTACAAGATATACACACTATATCACCATATCTACATATATTACTACAAGATATACGCACTATAGCACCATATCTACATAAATCCCGCATATTCCAACACAAAACATGGATCTTACCATAACATTAGGTCGTCAAAACATGTATTACACCGTAGCGTTTCAGTTTTTGTATCTAACGTTTCAATTTTTTGACAGTAACGTTTCAGTTTCTGACACGAGCGTTTCAGTTTTTGACACTAGCGTTTCAGTTTTTACCCGTTAACACGTAATTCTCCATAGAGTCCGTTTCAGTTTTTGACACTAGCGTTTCGGTTTCTGACACAAGCGTTTCAATTTCTGACACAAGCGTTACAGTTTTTGTCATTGTTATTTCAGTTTTTGTCTCCGTCGTTTCGATATGCGAAGCTACAAGCGCATGTTTGTGTCGTTAATCTGATAAAAAAATTAAACGCGTTTAATTTTTTTATCAGATTAACTACACCAAAATGCGATTGTAGCGTCTTATATCGAAACGACGGAGACAAAAACTGAAATAACAATGACAAAAACTGCAACGCTTGTGTCAGAAATTGAAACGCTTGTGTCAGAAACCGAAACGCTAGTGTCAAAAACTGAAACGGACTCTATGGAGAATTACGTGTTAACGGGTAAAAACTGAAACGCTAGTGTCAAAAACTGAAACACTCGTGTCAGAAACTGAAACGTTACTGTCAAAAAATTGAAACGTTAGATACAAAAACTGAAACGCTACGGTGTAATACATGTTTTGACGACCTAATGTTATGGTAAGATCCATGTTTTGTGTTGGAATATGCGGGATTTATGTAGATATGGTGCTATAGTGCGTATATCTTGTAGTAATATATGTAGATATGGTGATATAGTGTGTATATCTTGTAGTAATGAATGTATATATGGTGCGATAGTGTTTAGATATTGTAGTAATGAACGTATATATGGTGATATAGTGAATAATTTCTTGTAGTAATGTATGTAGATATGGTGAGATACTGTGTATATCTTGTAGTAATGTATGTAGATATGTTGAGACAGTGTGTAGTTATTGTATTAATATACATTGATATGGTGTGATAGTGTGTATATCTTGTAGAAATGTATGTAGTTATGTTGAGATAGTGGATATATATTGTTGTGATATATGCAGATATGGTGATATAGTGTGTATATATTGTATTAATGTATGTAGATATGGTGAGACAGTGTGTATATCTTGTAATAATGTATGTAGATATAATGAGATACTGTGTATGTCTTGTAGTAATGTATGTAAATATGGTGAGATAGTTGATATATCTTGTAATAATGTACGTATATATGGTGCTATAGTGCTTAGATCTTGTAGTAATGTATGTATATATGGTGAGATAGTGTGTATGTCTTGTAGAAATGTACGTAGATATGGTGAGATAGTGGATATATATTGTTGTAATATATGCAGATATGGTGATATAGTGTGTATATATTGTAGTAATGTATGTAGATATGGTGAGACAAACAAAAAAAAGTGTGTATATCTTGTAGTAATGCACGTAGATATGGTGAGATAGTGCGTATATCTTGTAGTAATGTATATAGATATGGTGAGATAGTGTGTATATCTTGTAGGAATGTATGTAGATATGGTGGTACAGTGTGTAGATCTTGTAGCAATGTTTGTAGATATGGTGACATAGTGTGTATATCTTGTAGTAATGTATGTATATATTGTGAGACAGTGAATATATCTTGTAGTAATGTATGTAGATTTGGTGAGAAAGTGTGTATATTTAGTAGCAATGTATGTATATATGGTGAGATAGTGTGTATATCTTGTAGAAATGTATGTAGATATGGTGAGATAGTGGATATATCTTGTAGTAATGTACGTATATTTGGTGAGATAGTGCTTATATCTTGTAGTAATGTACTTAGATATGATGAGATAGTGCGTGTATCTTGCAATAATGAATGTAGATATGATGAGATAGTGCGTTTATCTTGTAGAAATGTATGCAGATATGGTGAGACAGCGTGTAGTTATTGTAGTAATATATGTAAATATGGTGAGATAGTGGATATATCCTGTAGGAATGTATGTAGATATGGTGATATAGTGTGTAGATATTGTAGTAATGAATGTAGATATGGTGAGATAGTGTGTAAGTTTAGTATCAATGCATGTAAATATGGTGAGATAGTGGATATATCTTGTAGGAATGTACGTATATATGGTGATATGGTGTGTATATCTTGTAGTAATTTATGTAGATATGGTGAGACAGCGCGTAGTTATTGTAGTAATGTATGTAACTATGGTGAGATAGTGGATATATCTTGTAGGAATGTACGTAGATATGGTGATATAGTGTGTAGATCTTGTAGTAATGAATGTAGATATGGTGAGATAGTCGATATATCTTGTAGGAATGTATGTAGATATGGTGATATTGTGTGTAGATCTTGTAGCAATGTTTGTAGATATGGTGCCATAGTGTGTATATCTTGTAGTAATGTATGTAAAATGTGAGATAGTGGATATATCTTGTAGTAATGTATGTAGATTTGGTGAGAAAGGTGTATATTTAGTAGCAATGTATGTATATATGGTGAGATAGTGTGTATATCTTGTAGAAATGTATGTATATATGGTGAGATAGTGGATATATATTGTTGTAATATATGCAGATATGGTGATATAGTGTGTATATATTGTAGTAATGTATGTATATTTGGTGAGACAGCGTGTATATCTTGTAGTAATGTGCGTATATATAGTGAGATAGTGTGTATATCTTGTAGTAATGTACGTAGATATGGTGAGATAGTGGTAATGTTATCTTGTAGTAACTGTATGTAGCATATGGTGAGATAGCGCGTATATCTTGTAGAAATGTATTTAGATATGGTGAGATAGTGGATATATCTTGTAGGAATGTATGTAGATATGGTGATATAGTGTGTAGATCTTGTAGCAATGTTTGTAGATATGGTGCCATAGTGTGTATATCTTGTAGTAATGTATGTAAATATTGTGAGATAGTGGATATATCTTGTAGTAATGTATGTAGATTTGGTGAGAAAGTGTGTATATTTAGTAGCAATGTATGTATATATGGTGAGATAGTGTGTATATCTTGTAGAAATGTATGTATATATGGTGAGCTAGTGGATATATATTGTTGTAATATATGCAGATATGTTGATATAGTGTGTATATATTGTAGTAATGTATGTATATTTGGTGAGACAGCGTGTATATCTTGTAGTAATGTGCGTATATATAGTGAGATAGTGTGTATATCTTGTAGTAATGTACGTAGATATGGTGAGATAGTGGATATATCTTGTAGGAATGTATGTAGATATGGTGAGACAGCGCGTATATCTTGTAGTAATGTGTGTATATATGGTGATATAGTGTGTGTATCTTGTAGTAATGTACGTAAATATGGTGAGATAGTGTGTATATATTGTAGTAATATAATCATTTTATCGGTATATGTCACTATCATGGATTCTGATTGGTCGGTTATAACGTCATTGGATAAATAAAAATAGCAATACCGGTTCTAACTAGTTTTCTATTTATAGTAACATAGTTAATTGTTATTTATAGCAATACGCTCTCCTCGGATAAATAAAAATAACAATACCGGATCTAACTAGTTTTCTATTTATAGTAACGTATGTCATTGTTATTTATAGTAATACGTTCTGATCGGATGAATATAAATAACCCGTTCCAACTATTTTTCTATTTATAGCACCTTAGTTCATTTATAGGATAGGTCTATACGTGTCTGGACATGATTTCGTGACGCCACCGACTGACTGATGCAATATGCCGGAAACGGTCAGCGACTTAAGTATCGGATGCTAAAGTGTAAGGATATTTAGGCACTTATACGTATTATATAATATCAACATCTTAAGATCGAAATGAAGATAATAAATATAATCGGTATAACGAGAATGTGTAGAGGGAGTGTGTACGGACATTAGCTACGTAATTAGAATTAATGGTAGGTACGGACAGAAATGGCACACCCCGAGTCGAATGGACCGTTAATAAGCGAGATAGTGTTTTGCCGCCATTTTTATCCTCCATTTTGAAAATCGTAGGCTCGGAACGTATAAGCGTTTATCGAAACCCCCCGGATAGATAGGTCCTATGATAAAGCTTATATAGCGAATTTATATCGGTATTTCCGGTTTTTCGGATCACTACTTCCGGTATGAGGTCGGACCATTAATTGAGTCGCGGATTCGTCATTGTCTCTTCGAGATCTTTCCGCCGATACCAAACAAGGCCAGTTTCCTCGAAAGTTCATTTTTCTTCAAACTTAGTTACGATTAAAGGGAGATAATCAGTATTATAGATATATCGACTAATGATAGATCAAAATGAAGGGTAGCGTCGGACTCGTGACGTCGATACGCGTATATTAGAACTAACTTATAGTTACGTTTAAATATTTTTTTTAATTTTCATAAACGGGACTTTAAGAATATATCAAATCTTTAAACCGCTATTTCTCGAAAAGTACTGGCCGTATAAATAAATGAAAGATATGGTCGTGTCGGTCTCACCGAGCTACGTCGATTTATACAGATGTCTACGCTCTAACGCAGAGTAGAAAAATTGATGACGTTGTAGGCCGAGTCTTTTAACTCCGTTATAAACAGCGTACGCGACTCTACCCCTATATCTAATAATCGAATTATGGATATCCTTATAAATACTGATGTGCAGGCCCGGGCCTAATGGCAGCTACGCGCCTGTATGCTTCTGGAATTGGAGCGTATCCTGCAACAAAAATGAATTAACGACTACACTTTTAGAGGCGTCACCCCTATTAACGAGGGGGTCGATGATAAATAAATAAGGAAGGCTAACAGATGAGCATATTGGAAAGCAACATTTTCCTGTAGCGACCACACAGGTGTCACACCAGTCTGGACGTATACATTCATAAGCCATGTTCGAACCCTAATCTCCGAGCGACGTCGTCTATCAAATAAAGCATGTATTACCATAAAATAGGCTTCGCGTGAAACTGATAGGCGTATTATGATAACAACATTGACACATACGCATGTTCTCTACAACCGTAATAAAGGATGCGCGATGTAATACCGATCACGTGATTAGCATCGGGGATGTAAATAGTTTATACAAATTAATGTTAGCACGATAGCGAAACGAGTATTTTAGATTGATTTGAGTACCGCTGTAGGACTGCATACATCATTTACATACATGTACATCTTATAATTCGAACATAATGAGCCATCTGCACGCTATTACATATCTATCATGAAAACATCAAAGCCGTTGTTTTGGAGGACAGTGCACGAGGCAGAAGATGCTCCACCGACAGACAGACCGACGGACGGACGGACAGACAGACAGCCAGACAGACAGACAGACAGACAGACAGACAGACAGACAGACAGACAGACAGACAGACAGACAGACAGACAGACAGACAGACAGACAGACAGACAGACAGACAGACAGACAGACAGACAGACAGACAGACAGACAGACAGACAGACAGACAGACAGACAGACAGACAGACAGACAGACAGACAGACAGACAGACAGACAGACAGACAGACAGACAGACAGACAGACAGACAGACAGACAGACAGACAGACAGACAGACAGACAGACAGACGGACAGACATACAGACATACAGACATACAGACATACAGACAGACGACAGACAGACAGACAGACAGACAGACAGACAGACAGACAGACAGACAGACAGACAGACAGACAGACAGACAGACAGACAGACAGACGGACGGACAGACAGACAGACAGACAGACAGACAATAGATATGGGCGTATATCTATATATACACTATGAATAGTCTGATTGTAAATATGATATGACGTTATGTTTACATGTTTTAAATATTCTTGCTATAATGAATCGTTACAGCGCTTATTTTCCCAATTTATGCTAATGTTTATATTTGCCGTTAATTATAAAACTAATTGAGCGAACTCTCACGCGGAGATACAGCGTGGGGTTTGCGATTCAAAATGTACGCGTGGCAAGATGTCAAATAAATCAAACTTGAAACGAGTTTAATAATGTTCCATGTAAAATACCTTCGAGTTGATAAGCAGACAGAAATAAATATTTCGTTCTCATTGAGGCTATACAATCAGCTACATCTCATCAATTAAGACCAATTAACTGAGGATTAAGTTATGTACGCTCTCAAGGCTTATCGGTTAATGCGTTAGGAGAAATGTTGTTGGTCATACCTTTAGCTTTTAACGGTCGGCATTAACAACATCGGTATGTAAACGTATTAATTACCTTAGAATCATATTTATAATTACCTGTATGAATGTGTCAGTGTTTGGTTCCATGCTGTTTTCATTTTGTGTACCTACTGGCTGGTGATGTTTATAAATATTTCTCGCATTCCCGGATAAGGTTATTTAGGGTCAACATAGAAACATGTGAGCTGACAGGATAGCCCATTCATTCCGATGTATCGAACAGACGAGATAGTATGCGTCATACTAACCGATATGATTTATTCGGATATATACGCGTTATTTATATGACTAACCTCTATTGCCACCAGACATACGTTCGCGCAGACGGGTTTTATAATTTGAACATTTATATTAATCGTTCCATCCAGCGTCTCATATAGAATGGATAATATTATTTTATTACAAAATTGCTAGATCGCGAAACAAGTTATTACGACTTATCGCTCTGTATATCTCATTCCTGATGGAATCCATCGCCCTCTAAAACGTACATTAAGGTTTATTAATAATTTATCGCGTGTTTATGGAAGTATACGTAACGATATATATTATTCATTTTCGTACATAGGTTAAGTTTTTAATTAGGATTTCTTACGCGATAAAAACGTACGCCTAGTTTGAATAATATAATGAACTTACCCGTATATTCGTTGAAGTTCGTGAAGCTGATTGAGATCTAAGTCCGTTGTAAACGGTCTATATTTATATAGAAGCGTTCGTAATAGTTATTTATGGATCGGTTCGTAGTCGATATTTATAGAATGGTACGAGATCGCTATTTATAAAGCGGTTCGTAGTCATTATTTATAGAAACGTACGCGCTGGCTATTTATAGAGCGGTTCGTTTCCATTGGTCGCTGTAATAGGGTATGTAGTGTAGTGTAGTCGCTTCGTTGTCTTATACACCACTTTCACTCTGTTACTGTACCGATCGGTATATCGATGTCGTAAAAGAACGTCGTTTTTTTATACAAATTTATTTTAGCTCGATCGCGAAACGAGTTATTCCGACTTATCGTTCCTGACGGAGAGGGAATTCAAATGGCGACGCTCGTAACGGCTCCAGCGGGACACGAACTCCGGACCTGAAGCTGCGCTATCGCGACTTCCTGTCGTACGGAGGTGGCGACCCATGATTGCGAGCTGGATTTGGTCACCATCGGGTAACCGTACATCCGTGACAGCCAGTCGTTGTCCCGCGACAACCACCCACTCGCTACACGACCTCGGTACACGGCCTCACATAGCGCGTACCGTACATGAGGGCCGATGCAGCGATAACTCTACCCTGGCCATCCCGGATCTGAATCCGTGTGTGGGCGGATAATGTAGTTACCCCCCGGTACGGACCAGTTGGAAGCGGCTCTGCTCGGATGTTATTGACTCGAGAACGGATCCGACTGGAAGCATGAGGGTGTCATCCGGGTACGTGGCGGGGCCACCGATTATTCTGACTAGTGTCTTCGAAGAAATGCGACGACGCTCCGGATATATAATAGAGGACATATGTCGCATTATTCGCGAATTATAAGATTATCCGATAAGTCGAGGTCATCCAAAATGGACGCCGCGTAGAGACTCGTTACTAGATCGGCCGATACGCCTTCGTACACGGTAGTTGCGCGATACGTCATCAATAAACGCGCACGCGCGTAACCTACTTATATTAACTTATATGCAAAGAGCTGGGTTTACTAAAAAAAACAAAGAGCTCGTTAGTTGCGCGATACGTCATCAATAGGCTATATAGTGACGCGCATGCGCCTGACCTACTTTATATTCCCTTATATGCAAATGAGTTACTATAAAGCGTATTCAAAATGGCGCCCGTTTGTTTACATGCAAAGAGACGTCTGTACTACTCGCAGCAACAATTCTGCTGTCATCTCTTGGGTGATTGTGTTCATCAGCGATTTTGGTAGGAAGCTCATTCTTAGTGTTAATTTTAGCATTGCATGCTTTGTTGACACAGTTCCAGTAGCGACACTCCCGTTTTCTGGTTTTCAGGCTGTACATGTAACCATTTAGAACTAGAGTCTTACTTCCTCTGCTATTCTCTATGAACCGTATATTGACTAGCGCATTTGCCATTTTAGAGATTTATGATTACAGAGGAAACTGACCTTCATTTTATACTATTTATGACTTACAGTTAGTGACCTGTTTTTCTTAGTTTTCAACAGTTAGTTATAAGTAAATTGTTAATTTCATTAATCATTATTGTTGTTCTCAGACTAATTTGCAATCAGTTCATAATTGCTAATTAAAAAATAGTGTTGATATATAATTATGTAATTACCTAGTATAACTGTTATAATCATAAATAAATAATAGATACATATTGTTAATTGTTTGTGTCTTTATAGTTCACATTTCAAAATTAAAATATGTCTGCTATTTATTATTATGAACCTTTATCTGAATTATTAATGTTAAACGTACATACTGACAATTTTAATTTATACACAATTAAAGGAACACTTTTCTCCTTAAAGATATGCATATGCACTGGAAACAAAAATAACAAAAAAATAGTTTATTCTAGAATAAGTAAGTATTTTCAACATATGGAACAAGATAAATAACATTGAAATAGTACACTGCAAGTACAAGTTTATGTGTGCCTTTCATTTATTTTTTGAACAGTATAGAAAATACAGGTAAGTTTGAGGGGCGAAGAGATAATTGGGGATAATTAGTATGTGTGAAAATAAAAGGTTGGGAAAGTGGGAACAAACCCATAATACATACAGTTTTAGTGAAATGAGTGTACATGTATGTGTGATTTCTGCGCAGCCGATTACCTGTTGATAATACTGCATATTGCATAAATCCCACAGTAACACTTATAATCAGTTGTAATCATAACTGCCTGCAAATATAGGCCTATATATATTATACTCATGGGAAACACAAAATATAAAGAAATTAATATATATATTCCACTCACCTAATCAAATGAAGCAGTTTTCCAGTGAACCAATATGTTGTAAAAGCAAGTTTAGCAACATATTAATAACAAAGATCAAATAGTTATGATAATATGATAAGTATTACGCCTTGCGAAGTATTGCAATTAACATGCGCTGGTACATTTGCCGAATTATCCCAATGTACACACGGCGGTAGACTTCAAAGAGAATGGAACAGTTCAACTACCAAATTTGAAAGCTTGTGACACTGAAAAGTTACAGTCTATCAACACAATATTGAAACAAATATGTTTTATCCATCTGTCAATGCTATAAATTGCACGTGAAAAAAATAAACAGGTGGATAAAATAATGCCATCCAGTCTCAGGGTGATTAACATTTAGCTCTTACTGGTGGTGGGAAATGGGCGTGAATGTTCAGTATTCGTATGCGTAATGCTTTGAACTATGTTGGGTGTTTTTATTTCGAATATGTTTGGACGTGCGTTAATTTCACATTGATAACTTGCATGATCAGAAGAATAAGACAATGTTAATGGTTTAATTAAGTTAATGTGAACATGGTAATCCAAGTAAATGTTATAAAATACACAATTATATTTCCGCAAAACAAAAGTTCTAGTGGGGGGGGGGCACCTGGGGGGCACATCTGTTCAGTGGGGGGGGCACAGGCCCCCCGTGCCCACCATAGCTACGCCACTGTGTGGCTGACAATAGTGTGTCAAAGAACACTATCGCGTTTATTATTGAAATTGTGGAACGAACTCGAATAGCAACACAATTGGTCTACGGTTATGAAGACGGCAATATTTATGCAAAACTCAAACTAGTTGCGCGGTTAGAGATGTGGACTTTTGTACTGGTTTTTACCCAAGACATGTGGGTGGTTTACTTTCCGCGATAGATAGACTGGCTGGCTGGCTGAGCTAAACCTCACAGCACTTGAATACAGGCGAAAAAGATTGTTTCATTTCTATTTACCATATTGGTGGTAAAGCGTAGTAGTCCGGTCAATATATAGATGGACCCACCACAAATTGCAACAGAACCTTTTTATACGTTTTTGCCACCAGGAAGGTCACTAGAATGACATACTAAAAATCTACCAAAATCTACACAGGCGAAGTTAGTTATTTTCACCCAAATCCAAGATGGCCGCCGTAAAACCTTATGTTTCGATATCTTCGCTTCTAATGAACATTTTCTCATTATGTTAAGTTCTAAATTAGGGTTTTTAATATCAACGAATCTGTTGACATATATGCCATGCACATTGAAGTGATATTTCCTTTGCATTTACCAAAAATATCAAATTTACATGGATAAATTTGGTACACAGCAACTGTGAATTTGCAATCGATGGCAGCTTGACGAGTTTTTCAACGACAACTGGAAGGCGTTTCATTTCAGGAGTTCATCATGTAATACATTTCAGGTTAGATCGTTGTGATCTGTGGTACCAATATGACTGGTGTTATAAATCATGCTTAGTTAAGATACATGTAATTACCGTACCATCATTCTAGTAGTCACTAAATAAGCACGGATTCTGCTGCTCATATTCAGAGGTCAAGAAGTTTGCTCGCAGTTCTGCAAAAGCACAGGGAACCGATATTCCTAGTTACACAGCAGATAATTTTGTGCAGTATGTGGCAGATAATGTCGACCACAATATCAGGACAATCGACGGCATGAATACATTCCATGGTATGGGCATGATTGCAACAATTACACCTGCAACGAAGAATAATCAACGAATTCCACGTGTTGTGGTCAGTGCAGCAGACATCTCGGCTATTGGTACTGTCAACATAATGCCATTCATTCCCAGAAAGCAATGGACTGAAATCCATATTGTATGAAAAGCTTTCTGATTTCACTGATGACAAAACAGCTATTATTGATGAGTTGTGGAAAGTGTCATTGTCTGTGCGTTCGCCAAGATCAGCTTGGTCTGGCATGATGCAGATGGTCCACACTGGTGACCACCAAGGAAAATCATCAGTATTCTTCCTGCCAATGATAGACATGGATCCGGGTAACATGTCATGTGTGAAGTCAACTCTTCTGTTCATATGTGATCATGCTAGGCGTTACAATATAACACCGATTGTAACCTTCGATCAGCCACTTTGGTGGAAGGCCTTACAAGTGATACACAGTTCACCAGAGAACAATCCACTACGTTCCATTGTGCTGAGGTTAGGAGGATTTCACACACTGATGAGCTTCATTGGAAGTATTGGTCACATTATGGAAGGATCAGGGTTGCATGAACTCCTTGAAACAATATATGCAAACAATACAGTCATACACATGCTTAATGGGAAGGCAATACAGCGAGCAGTTCGGAGCCTACTGCTTGTTGATGGAGCATTGAATGCTATGATTGTTTCTGCAGAGTTCCACATCAAGCCACCGTGCATGATCACACACGATGGTACCGGTACAGATGAGAGTGTTGTCCAAGAAGAACCTGCCTCTTCATCAGTGACTCAAAGTGATCAGAGTGGAGATGCTACACTGACTGACCTTGACAAAATAGGTAATCTACACGACAGTCTTCTGACAGGAAAGTTGACTGTTGAGGAAGCCTGTGCAGCCGAGGAATTGATCAGAGTCACAGATAGGCTACATATGAGAAAGCAGTCCATGCAGACTTCACGCACAGCAACTCTGTGGCTACAGTTCATGGAGATGATGTAAATCCTTTGTAAGTTCGTGAAAGCCGAACGACTGGGATACTGGGCTCTCCATATGAAAGCTATGCATGAAATGCTACCATAGTGAGCTGCTTCTGGGCATAACTTGTATACCAAAAGCCTCCATATCTACTTACAGCAGATGACAAAACTCCCCCAGACGTCCCCATAAGTATACAGACAGTTCAGCGAAGGACTCCACGTTGTGCGTAGGTCTGATCGAGTGTGGGCAGGACTTTCAGCTGACCTTGTGATTGAACAAGTATTGATGAGGAGTATGAAAACGAGTGGTGGTTTGACCAGAGGACGTGGCATGTCAGAGACACAACGGCTTTTGTGACTGCTGTCACATCCACATTGTTCTGAGGTGAATAACGCAATGCAGCAGCTAACTGGTGTTAATTACACTACAAGTGATCAACACAAAGATTTAACAAAAGCCAGACAAGAGAAGGACATGAGTGACACTTGTGAACTGTTAACATTCCTGGAGTCACGAAATCCATTCTGTGACAACAGCAGTTTGCAAAGTATTGCCACTGGTGTGAACGCTGACAACAGAGTGAATGTTGATAAGGCAAGAGATATAGGAGGCAAAATCCTGACATCAATGTTGAACAAGTCAGTTCTTGATTACACATTCAAGAAGAAGGATCAAGTAGTGCATCATCTGTCAAAATCCACAATGAAACAATCCACATCGACCCAATGTTATTGTTTCAAAGGCTTATCACTGCGGGAACACAAACTGATAAACAAGCAGTTACCCAACATCCATTTTTGAAGCTAAATATGTAATGCGGGCTGCCAATAAACCGGCCCTGGCAGATGATCTGTGGACTCTGATGCCTGAAACAGTTTCTAAACTAATTGGCGACAGTCAATATGTTTTGGATGGGGGTGCCCTTCTGCACCGAATACCATGGTCAAGTGGAACAACGTACAATCTCTTATGCAAACAATACACAGACTACGTCACTAGAAAATATGGACAAGCAGTAATTGTGTTTGATGGATATGGAGAAGAACTGTCCACGAAGGACAGTGCTCAGCAGAGACGAACAGGTGGCCGAGTAGGAGCAACTGTGGAGTTCTCGAGTGACATGGTAATGAAATCAAAGAAGGATGATTTTTGTCGAACAAGCACAATAAGCAGAAATTTATAAACTTCTAAGTGACCGTCTACAACAAGCTGGATGTCAAACACATCATGCAGATGGCGATGCTGATCTTCTGATTGTGCAAACTGCTGCAGGTTGCGCTGCCACTGGTCAAACAATGTTAGTAGGAGATGACACAGACCTTCTTGTGCTCCTTTGCTATCATATCAAGGATGATTCCCATAACATATTCTACAGGCCAGAACCAAAGGCAACCCAAAAGAATATCACACGATGTTGGGACATCAAAACCGTGCCAAGAATCCTGGGAAGGGGAGTCTGTAACCATCTTCTATTAGCACACGCCATATTAGGATGCGACACCACAACATCAAGGGTGTTTGGCATTGGGAAATGGGTTGTTATGAAGCTTATTCGTAATGACACTAATTTTCAGTTACACGCTGGTGTGTTCCTCGATGAAACTGCAACCCAGAGGGAGATAGTGAGTGCTGGTGAAAAGTGTCTTGTGAGCATTTTAAAAGGTGCCCCGGAAGACACCCTTGATAAGCTGAGATTACAGCGTTTCCACCATAAAGTAGCTACGAGCAAAACGTGTGTGCAGCCTGAAACACTGCCCCCAACATCAGCAGCAGGCAAGTATCACAGCCTGCGTGTATTTCACCAAGTTCAGGTATGGAAGGGAGTTCCAAACTTGTCTCCTTGTGTCTATGGCTGGGCTGTGCAGGATGGGAAATTGCTGATGTGATCTTGAAGTGGCTCCCAAAACACTACTTGAAGTTGTACGATGTAACTGTAAGTCAGGATGTGAAACTCTACGTTGCACATGTCGCAAAGCAGGACTTGATTGTTCCACTGCATGTGGAGAGTGTAGGGGTATATGCTCAAACATGACTACCCAAATCGCCGAAGATGTCGGAGATGATGAGGATTGGCCATTGGCCATCATCCAGATTTGTCGTCGTTTTAGTGACATTTTGATATACTAGTATGTTATATCGTACATTTTATCATTGTTTAAACAGTAGGCCTATGTCTCTCTTTGTTCTGTTGTCTCATGTGGGATTCTATGTGACCTACATGTATGTGTTCTTGCTCTATATTGCAAAGTTTGGTACACGACATGTCAGTCAAGTGATAGATATGATAGTTAATGATTTTTTTCGGGGTAAAAAATGGTATTTTGTTGTAAAAAATGGTATTTTGTTGCATAAATTGGATGAATGCAAAATAAATATTATTTCAATGTGCAAGCCATGTATGTCAGCATATTCATTGTTATTAAAAACCCTAATTTAGAGCTTAACATAATGAGAAAATGTTCATTAGAAGCGAAGATATCGAAAAATAAGTTTT
>CM026404.1:41140153-41152653 GCA_014843695.1 Archivesica marissinica | reverse complement strand
ACACACACATACATACCAAGGCATGGGCTTATCGGTTTTCGCATAGGCACTCGGCGTGGACCTAGGACACAATAAAGGAGAATATTGACCCTCATCCAATGACCAGATCCTCCCCCATGACCAGATCTTTCCCATATATCTACAGAAATGGATATTTGCTATCAAAATCGTCCTATGCAACATAAATGTGCACACTCACTATGCAAATAATACACATATTTATGATAATGCCCCCATGTACTATAGTACATGTATAATACCCCATGTTCTCCTTTATTGTGTGCTAGGTTCACACCGAGTGCCCGTGGGTGTTCATGCCTCTAAGAGTTGTTGTTCTCTTTTATAGCATGTGAAATAAATAGTACTGCCAACAGTGATCATGCTTCATTAATGTGCTTGTCTAAACTCAGGTAGCATAACATAGTTTAGAATAAAATACAAATTCCACTCAACATGGCGTCGAAAAATATACCAGATCAAAATTAATGCAACATAAATACTGATTACCGTTCACTGTTAGTTTATACAAATTTATTTTGCTCGATTGCGAAACTCGTTCTTACAATTTATATTAATCACTTGTCGCAAGTCATTATACATATATGACATTCCAATAAACATATTTTTCATTTTCCACCTCACAGACGTTGCGATCTTCAACATCATATCTTCCAGTTTAGTTTATACAAATTATTTTAGCGCGATTGCGAAAGAAGTTCTTACAACTTATATTAATCACTCTCGAGACCTCATTCCTGATGGAATCCATTGTAACGTGGGAGAGAGAAGAGGCAATGTGGAATTTAAATGCGTTGCCTAAGGACACACTCGTAATAGCTCCAGCGTGGCGAGAACTCCGGGCATTGCGCACTTGAAGCGAACGCGCTATCACTGCTTTATCACGACTTCCGGTTTCAATACGCAAGGGAGCTATACCCTGCTGAAAGCGGCCCTGTGACGCAACGGAATGATTAGTCTTCAGTAATATTCTGTATGATATTCAGTTTTAAAAGTCTTGTAACCTATACGTAGTTTGTTTCTGCCTCGACGAGAAGGACCAATTTCACAATTCGGCTGTCCGATTAGCGCAGTGGTTAACGCGCTCCCTTCTCACCAATGCAACCTGGGTTCGATCCTTGGACCGGGAAGAATGTGAGATTGTACGATGGTCGCCATATCGGACAGGTAGGTTTTCTCTGGGTTCTCCGGTTTCCTCCCACACGAATGACTACATTTACGCTTTCATTCGCGACAACGAGAGTGATTAATATAAGTTATTGATAACGTTTTTAATTCATCAACAAATTGCAATATGATGTACAATTATATAACAAATTTGTGCTAACATTTAACCGAGTGTAGTGCATATTGACATTGAAAATCAAGTTCTTACAAGGCCCACAAGCCCACAAGGCAATGCGTTTATTCAGCCGTGAAATGTTTGTTATGTTTGTTATAGACAATCTAACATAGAAACTGCTTACAAATGGAAGTTGTCGAACAAATATAGGTTCCCGCCCAATTTCACCATTATGCTGTATTGGGGTATAATTACGAATTCCTAGGGTAAAAACCCCGAGAGCCCTATTCTGAACAGCCTCAATGCATGAGAAATGTTTAATACCCCAAATGCTTGCACCGTAGCTTACATGCCACACAAGTGAATTGCAATCAAACCTGTATTAAGCTAACTAATGGAATCACAGAAGGTGGCTGCTTAGCACAGGTGGTTGCTTAATAGAGGTCAAATGTATAATAAAGTAAGATATTGGGAATCTGGAAACTGGCTTCTTAATACAGGTTGGTTGCCTAACGGAGGTGACCACTAACACTAGGTTTGGCTGTATATAGCTTTGTAAATACGAATACGAATAGTTTATTCAGCATTAAACATTTCATAACAATGTTTATAGCCTACACAATTAGAGATATTAGATTATAATTGATAATAAATATAAAATTAAATAATATTATATACTTATAATAAGATAATACAGGTATTTCGACAATATATCTCATTTAATTGGAGTGTCTCAAGGAAGTGGAACAGTCCATTTATAAAGCATAGCATCATTTATTTACTGTCTGCCTTTCTGTGATATAATTATCACTTATAGTCTCTGCGCATTACATATAGATAAAGTTATCATGTACACTTACAGGTCTATTTCAAGACAACCATTTGGATAAATCAAGATGATAACAGGTTGTATTTTGCCATCAACGGACGTTGTTGGTCCAATCGGAAGGCACGCATCCACACTACTGCATTGTGTAATGTATGAATATATGTCTCTTTTATGGATTTAATGAGGTACCAGAAGTATGAATGTGAGATTGGACTGCCATGCGATAAGTATGGTGACTACATAGCCAGAACGTATTATACCGGAAGTGCCAGATCGAGATGCCCATTGGTTGCATCCGGAACGAATACAGTTTGATTACATACAAAAGTCATGCATACATACTCATTTCTTAAATTTCTTCTGGCAGAAATATGCAATCAATAAGTTTCAGTTTGGATTAACGCAATATAACCAGCTATCCTATCTTATGTTTCCTTTTCCCACTACAGTTGGGTCAAAAATAGCATTTCTATATTTGCGGATTAACTAGGCCTATCTCATTGACATGTGTTCTATGCACAGTTTTAGAACAAATAGTTTTCACATGCGTGATCCAATTAGTAATGCTAGTAAATTACCTCAGTCTATAAGCAACACGTAAATATCGTCCTATTATGTTTCAGTAAGCCTTTCGATAAAGTCAATCACGAGAAAGTACTACTTTCTATGGCTATGGAGTCAGTGGTAAAACAATATTTAACATTAAGGTGGATTAAGAGTTTACTAAATAATAGACTCCAGTTAGTTGTCCGTAATGGTATCAGTTCAGACGCCATTCCTGTATCTTCTGGAGTTCCACATGGATCTGTACTTGGACCCCTCCTATTCCCAGCCTATAAAAACGACCTCCCACAGAACATTAGTTCCAAAGTCCGTATCTTTGCAGATGATACTGCAGTCTATCTATCACTGACATCTGCAAATGAGTCGGTCACATTTCAAAACGGTCTTAAGAGGTTAGAAGAGTGGGAGTTGGAGTGGGACATGGAATCTAACCCCTCCAAATGTCAAGTTATCCACGTCACCAGAAGGAAGCATCCTATTCCCAATCGATATAAACTCCGTGGAGGCCTACTTGAGTCGGTCACTTCGCCCAAACACCTTGAAGTGGATATCTCAAATAATCTGTCGCGGGACGCTCACAGAAATAGGTCAACAAAGAGAGCTAACCAAACATTAGGGTTTATATGTAGAAACATCCAGGTCAAATCCGAACCCCTTAAGTTCATGGCTTACCAGACTCTAGTCTAGTGAGACACCAGCTCAAATCCGAATATGGCTCCGAGATTTGGTCGTCTCATAGCCAAACACTGATAAACCAAATTGAAGATGTCCAACGAATAGCAGCCTGTTGAATAAAGGCTGACTTCTATCGTACCTCTAGTGTTACAGTCTGTAGCGTACAGACATGCTCAACTCCCTAAAGCTACGCTGACTAGATCTACATCCCCGCGAGGGGTTTGACATTAGGGGATGACAGATAGATAAAACTAATATTAAATACAAGTAATTCCTCATTGTACAAACCAGTTACATTATAGCTAATATTTGTTAATTATACAAAGTAATAAATTTTCATGCAATGTGTAATATTGCTGATGCTTTGGCTTAAACGTGTTTTACTTTCTTTAATAAAGTACTGAATACCTGTGTCGCAAGAAATTAGTAGATGCATCATGTAAGAAAAAATATATGGCAGCGGAGATATTGGGTACTGTTGGGACTGAGAAAATGGGAGATAGGTATCATGAAATATGACAAGATGCACTGCATTGGTGATTGCTGATGTAAAGGATATAGTGGTAGGACAGGCATTGAAATGGGGGGGGGGGAGGGTAGACAGAACTTGGAACTATGGTAAGGTAGGAAACATGAAAGATGGAAATGGGTTACCAGGATTACTTGCTAGCGACAACGTTAGTATGAGGATAATGGAATGGAATTGTGGAATTATGCTATTTAATTGTAAGGCTATGAAATATTGTTAAAAGAACTAGTATGTGGTCATATCAGAACACTCTTCCAAGCATTAGGAATGGAATCATACGAGCATCTTCCCTACACACAGCGAATCATTTTCTTCTTAATGCCAATCTTGGTACCTGCTCTATATTGTTTAAGCAGCACTCCTTCACTTATGAAGATTAGGTGCTGGCGCCGTAATAAAAAGTGTTAGTTAAGTGCTTGATCAGAAAGTGCTCATTAGAAAGGATACAGTGAATAGACATATTTTTAGATATATTTTTAAGTATTTTTTATAAAACTATGTACATAATTGTGGCAATTTATGCAAAGTATATTGGGGGTAAGGACATACACAGGGATCAGGGCCTTGAAGGCGTCCACTGTGTCTGCGGCATATATGGTGGACGGTAGCATGTTCCACTGAGTGACGGCTCTAGGATAGAAAGAGTATTTGTACGAGTCTTTAGCTGCGTGAATATGTTTGTAGGTATAGGTGTTACTGTGCCTGGTTCTGCGGTCTGAAGGAATAATTAGATTACAGGGTGGTTGGATGGCAACTACGTGGTGTATGATCTTATAAAACATGATGAGTCCTTAACATATGCAGGATACCAAAGCAGTATCACTATTTAACATCTGCAGGATAACAAAGCAGTATCACTATTTAACATATGCAGGATAACAAAGCAGTTTCACTATTTAACATCTGCAGGATAACAAAGCAGTATCACTATTTAACATATGCAGGATAACAAAGCAGTATCACTATTTAACATCTGCAGGATAACAAAGCAGTATCACTATTTAACATCTGCAGGATAACAAAGCAGTATCACTATTTAACATCTGCAGGATAACAAAGCAGTATCACTATTTAACATCTGCAGGATAACAAAGCAGTATCACTATTTAGCATCTGCAGGATAACAAAGCAGTATCACTATTTAGCATCTGCAGGATAACAAAGCAGTATCACTATTTAGCATCTGCAGGATAACAAAGCAGTATCACTATTTAACATCTGCAGGATAACAAAGCAGTATCACTATTTAGCATCTGCAGGATAAAAATGCAGTATCACTATTTAGCATCTGCAGGATAACAATGCAGTATCACTATTTAGCATCTGCAGGATAACAATGCAGTATCACTATTTAGCACCTGCAGGATAACAATGCAGTATCACTATTTAACATCTGCAGGATAACAATGCAGTATCACTATTTAACATCTGCAGGATAACAAAGTATTTTATACTGTTATACTTATTTTATATACATGTACTTTGCATACTACATGTAGTATATCGTGGACCTTTGCAACATATGGCCTCGGAAGCCGCTGTACTAATGACCCTTCATCCACACTTTCTGGGTGTTGTGTCTCCCTTAGAAGCCCAAATGAATCAAATAACGCATATGTGATAAATTGTTCCTGTTCCTCGTTTTCTACTAGTCCATTTTCATCAAACCCTGCGCATTTTTCTAACTTCCTGGTCCATACAAATGCATTATATAGTATTTTCTCCACTGTAAAAGAAACTTTATTATAGACAGGTTATGTTAACACACTGTATTTGACTCAAATTAGTTCATGCATTGAAGCTTGCAGACGGTCGTTGGTTCTACCTGGGTACCCGTCTGTGAATGAAATACTGCTCGGAGACCCAGGATCTTCCTCAACCAATAACGGCTGGCGAGTCCCCATATTGCCCTAAGCGGTCAATGAGACTTTAAACCCTGTTTAGTTGGAGAGCTATAATGAGACTCTGCTATATTGTGAGTTTAGCCGGAGGAGTGCTATGACGTTAGGTAACCTCTGGCGTGATGTGAAGGCCCGTAAGTTAATACCAATCATTTTATCGAATTGTTTTTCATATTTCTAACGCACTTTTAAAATCCAACTTCGGCTTCGGCTTCGGCTCCGGCTCTTCCCAATGTCAGTGTTAATTCCACTAACTAATCTGTCTCTTAGCATTACTTCTATATTATCTAGCCGGATGAAAGTGCTATGACGTTGAGTCCATATAGCCGGATGAGAGTGCTATGACGTTGAATGAGTCCGTATAGCCGGATGAGAGTGCTATAACGTTGAGTCCGTATAGCCGGATGAGAGTGCTATCACGTTGAGTCCGTATAGCCGGATGAGAGTGCTATGACGTTGAGTCCGTATAGCCTGATGAGAGTGCTATGACGTTGAGTCCGTATAGCCGGATGAGAGTGCTATGACGTTGAGTCCGTATAGCCGGATGAGAGTGCTATTACGTTGAGTACGTATAGCCGGATGAGAGTGCTATGACGTTGAGTCCGTATAGCCAGATGAGAGTGCTATGACGTTGGGTCCGTATAGCCGGATGAGAGTGCTATGATATGAGTCTGTGTAACCGATGAGAGTGCTATGACGTTGAGTCCGTATAGTCGGATGAGAGTGCTATTACGTTGAGTATGTATAGCCGTATGAGAGTGCTATGACGTGAGTCTGTATAGCCGGATGAGAATGCTATGACGTGAGTCTGTATAGCCGGATGAGAGTGCTATTACGTTGAATCCATATAGCCGGATGAGAGTGCTATTACGTTGAGTCCGTATAGCCGGATGAGAGTGCTATGTCATGAGTCTGTATAGCCGGATGAGAGTGCTATGACGTTGAGTCCGTATAGCCGGATGAGAGTGCTATGACGTGAGTCAATATAGTCGGATGAGAGTGCTATGACGTTGAGTCCGCATAGCCGGATGAGAGTGCTATGATGTGAGTCCGTATAGCCGGATGATAGTGCTATGACGTTGAGTCCGTATAGCCGGATGAGAGTGTGCTATTACGTTGAGTCCGTATAACCGGATGATAGTGCTATGACGTGAGTCCGTATAGCCGGATGAAAGTGCTATCACGTTGAGTCCGTATAGCCGGGTGAGAGTGCCATGACGTGAGTCCGTATAGCCTGATGAAAGTGCTATCACGTTGAGTCCGTATAGCCGGGTGAGAGTGCTATGACGTGAGTCCGTATAGCCGGATGAGAGTGCTATGACGTTGAGTCCGTATAGCCGGATGAGAGTGTGCTATTACGTTGAGTCCGTATAACCGGATGATAGTGCTATGACGTGAGTCCGTATAGCCGGATGAAAGTGCTATCACGTTGAGTCCGTATAGCCGGGTGAGAGTGCCATGACGTGAGTCCGTATAGCCTGATGAAAGTGCTATCACGTTGAGTCCGTATAGCCGGGTGAGAGTGCTATGACGTGAGTCCGTATAGCCGGATGAGAGTGCTATGACGTTGAGTCCGTATAGCCGGATGAGCGTGCTATGACGTGAGTCCGTATAGCCGGATGAGATTGCTATGACGTTGAGTCTGTATAGCCGGATGAGAGTGCTATTACGTTGAGTCCGTATAGCCGGATGAGAGTGCTATGACGTTGAGTCCGTATAGCCGGATGAGAGTGCTATGACGTTGAGTCCGTATAGCCGGATGAGAGTGCTATGACGTGAGTCAATATAGTCGGATGAGAGTGCTATGATGTAAGTCCGTATAGCCGGATAAGAGTGCTATGATGTAAGTCCGTATAGCCGGATAAGAGTGCTATGATGTGAGTCCGCATAGCCGGATAAGAGTGCTATGATGTGAGTCCATATAGCCGGATGAGAGTGCTATGATGTAAGTCCGTATAGCCGGATAAGAGTGCTATGATGTAAGTCCGTATAGCCGGATGATAGTGCTATGACGTTGAGTCCGTATAGCCGGATGAGAGTGTGCTATTACGTTGAGTCCGTATAGCCGGATGATAGTGCTATGACGTGAGTCCGTATAGCCGGATGATAGTGCTATGACGTGAGTACGTATAGCCGGATGATAGTGCTATGACGTTGAATCCGTATAGCCGGATGCTAGTGCTATGACGTGAGTCAATATAGTCGAATGAGAGTGCTATGACGTTGAGTTCGCATAGCCGGATGAGAGTGCTATGATGTGAGTCCGTATAGCCGGATGAGAGTGCTATGACGTTGAGTCCGTATAGCCGGATGAGAGTGCTATGACGTGAGTCTGTATAGCCTGATGAGAGTGCTATGACGTTGAGGCCGTATAGCCGGATGAAAGTGCTATGAACCGAGCCCTTATAGCCGGAGGAGTGATATAATGTGAGCCTGTTTTTTCGTGCTATTAAAATAATACCAATCAATAAATTGTCATTTAGTTTCTGGTAACCTCTGGCGTGATGTGAAAGTCCGTAAGTTAATACCATTCATTAAATCAATGATAAATTATCATGTTGGTAACCTCTGGCGTGATGTGAAAATCCGCAAGTTAATACCAATCAGTAAAGCATTGATAAATATGTAATTTAGGTAATCTCTGGCGTGATGTGAAAGTCCGTAAGTTAATACCAATCAATAAATCAATCATAAATTGTAATATAGGTAACCTCTGGCGTGATGTGAAGGCCCGTAAGTTAATAACAATCATGTTATCGAATTGTTTTTCCTATTTCTAACGCACTTTTAAAATCCAATTTCGGCTTCGGCTCCGGCTCTTCCCAATATCAGTGTTAATTCCACTAACTAATCTGTCTCTTAGCATTACTTCTATAGTATCTAGCCGGATGAAAGTGCTATGATGTTGAGTCCGTATAGCAGGATTAGAGTGCTATGACGTTGACTCCGATTAGCCGGATGAGAGTACTATGACGTTGAGTCCGTATAGCCGGATGAGAGTGCTATGACGTTGAGTGAGTCCGTATAGCCGGATGAGAGTGCTATGACATTGAGTCCGCATAGCCGGATGAGAGTGCTATTACGTTGAGTCCGTATAGCCGGATGAGAGTGCTATGATGTTGAGTCCATATAGCCGGATGAGAGTGCTATGACGTTGAGTCCGTATAGCCGGATGAGAGTGCTATGACATTGAGTCTGAATAGCCGAATGAGAGTAATATTACGTTGAGTCCGTATAGCCGGATGAGAGTGCTATGACATTGAGTCCGCATAGCCGGATGAGAGTGCTATGACGTTGAGTCCGTATAATCGGATGAGAGTGCTATTACGTTGAGTCCGTATAGCCGGATGAGAGTGCTATGACATTGAGTCCGCATAGCCGGATGAGAGTGCTATGACGTTGAGTCCGTATAACTGGATGAGAGTGCTATTACGTTGAGTCCGTATAGCCGGATGAGAGTGCTATGATGTTGAGTCCGTATAGCCGGATGAGAGTGCTATGACGTGAGTCCGTATAGCCGGATGAGAGTGCTATTACGTTGAGGCCGTATAGCCGGATGAGCTTGCTATGGCGTTGAGTCCGTATATCCGGATGAGAGTGATATGACGTTGAGTCCGAATAGCCGAATGAGAGCGCTATGACGTTGAGTCCGTATTGCCGGATGAGAGTGTTATGACGTTGAGTCCGTATAGCCGGATGAGAGTGCTATAACGTTGAGTCCGTATAGCCGGATGAGAGTGTACCATTACGTTGTGTCCGTATAGCCGGATGATAGTGCTATGACGTTGAGTCCGTATAGCCGGATGAAAGTGCTATGAACCGAGCCCTTATAGCCGGAGGAGTGATATAATGTGAGCCTGTTTTTTCGTGCTATTAAAATAATACAAATCAATAAATTGTCATTTAGTTTCTGGTAACCTCTGGCGTGATGTGAAAGTCCGTAAGTTAATACCATTCATTAAATCAATGATAAATTATCATGTTGGTAACCTCTGGCGTGATGTGACAATCCGCAAGTTAATACCAATCAGTAAAGCATTGATAAATTGTAATTTAGGTAACCTCTGGCGTGATGTGAAAGTCCGTAAGTTAATACCAATCAATAAATCAATCATAAATTGTAATATAGGTAACCTCTGGCGTGATGTGAAGGCCCGTAAGTTAATAACAATCATTTGATCGAATTGTTTTTCCTATTTCTAACGCACTTTTAAAATACAAGTTCGGCTTCGGCTCCGGCTCTTCCCAATATCAGTGTTAATTCCACTAACTAATCTGTCTCTTAGCATTACTTCTATAGTATCTAGCCGGATGAAAGTGCTATGACGTTGACTCCGATTAGCCGGATGAGAGTGCTATGATGTTGAGTCCGTATAGCCGGATGAGAGTGCTATGACGTTGAGTGAGTCCGTATAGCCGGATGAGAGTGCTATGACATTGAGTCCGCATAGCCGGATGAGAGTGCTATGACGTTGAGTCCGTATAACCGGATGAGAGTGCTATTACGTTGAGTCCGTATAGCCGGATGAGAGTGTTATGATGTTGAGTCCGTATAGCCGGATGAGAGTGCTATGACGTTGAGTCCGCATAGCCGGATGAGAGTGCTATGATGTGAGTCCATATAGCCGGATGAGAGTGCTATGACGTTGAGTCCGTATAGCCGGATGAGAGTGATATGACGTTGAGTCCGAATAGCCGAATGAGAGCGCTATGACGTTGAGTCCGTATTGCCGGATGAGAGTGTTATGACGTTGAGTCCGTATAGCCGGATGAGAGTGCTATAACGTTGAGTCCGTATAGCCGGATGAGAGTGTACCATTACGTTGTGTCCGTATAGCCGGATGATAGTGCTATTATGACGTTGAGTCCGTATAGCCGGATGAAAGTGCTATGAACCGAGCCCTTATAGCCGGAGGAGTGATATAATGTGAGCCTGTTTTTTCGTGCTATTAAAATAATACAAATCTATAAATTGTCATTTAGTTTCTGGTAACCTCTGGCGTGATGTGAAAGTCCGAATGTTAATACCATTCATTAAATCAATGATACATTATCATGTTGGTAACCTCTGGCGTGATGTGAAAATCCGCAAGTTAATACCAATCAGTAAAGCATTGATAAATTGTAATTTAGGTAACCTCTGGCGTGATGTGAAAGTCCGTAAGTTAATACCAATCAATAAATCAATCATAAATTGTAATATAGGTAACCTCTGGCGTGATGTGAAGGCCCGTAAGTTAATAACAATCATTTTATCGAATTGTTTTTCCTATTTCTAACGCACTTTTAAAATACAAGTTCGGCTTCGGCTCCGGCTCTTCCCAATATCAGTGTTAATTCCACTAACTAATCTGTCTCTTAGCATTACTTCTATAGTATCTAGCCGGATGAAAGTGCTATGACGTTGAGTCCGTATAGCAGGATTAGAGTGTTATGACGTTGACTCCGATTAGCCGGATGAGAGTGCTATGATGTTGAGTCCGTATAGCCGGATGAGAGTGCTATGACGTTGAGTGAGTCCGTATAGCCGGATGAGAGTGCTATGACATTGAGTCCGCATAGCCGGATGAGAGTGCTATGACGTTGAGTCCGTATAACCGGATGAGAGTGCTATTACGTTGAGTCCGTATAGCCGGATGAGAGTGTTATGATGTTGAGTCCGTATAGCCGGATGAGAGTGCTATGACGTTGAGTCCGCATAGCCGGATGAGAGTGCTATGATGTGAGTCCGTATAGCCGGATGAGAGTGCTATGACGTTGAGTCCGTATAGCCGGATGAGAGTGCTATTACGTTGAGTCCGTATAGCCGGATGAGAGTGCTATGACGTGAGTCCGTATAGCCGGATGAGAGTGCTATGACGTTGAGTCCGTATAACCGGATGAGAGTGCTATTACGTTGAGTCCGTATAGCCGGATGAGAGTGCTATGATGTTCAGTCCGTATAGCCGGATGAGAGTGCTATGACGTTGAGTCCGTATAGCCGGATGAGAGTGCTATGACGTTGAGTCCGTATAGCCGGATGAGAGTGCTATGACGTTGAGTCCGTATAGCCGGATGATAGTGCTATGACGTGATTCCGTATAGCCGGATGAGAGTGCTATGACGTTGAAGCCGTATAGCCGGATGAAAGTGCTATGAACCGAGCCCTTATAACCGGAGGAGTGATATAATGTGAGCCTGTTTTTTCGTGCTATTAAAATAATACCAATCAATAAATTGTCATTTAGTTTCTGGTAACCTCTGGCGTGATGTGAAAGTCCGTAAGTTAATACCATTCATTAAATCAATGATAAATTATCATGTTGGTAACCTCTGGCGTGATGTGAAAATCCGCAAGTTAATACCAATCAGTAAAGCATTGATAATTAATAACCATCATTTTATCGAACTGTTTTTCCTATTTCTAACGCACTTTTAAAATCCAATTTCGGCATCGGCTCCGGCTCTTCCCAATATCATTGTTAATTCCACTAACTAATCTGTCTCTTAGCATTACTTCTACTAGCCGGATGAAAGTGCTATGACGTTGAGTCCGTATCGCAGGATTAGAGTGATATGACGTTGACTCCGATTAGCCGGATGAGAGTGCTATGACGTTGAGTCCGTATAGCCGGATGAGAGTGCTATGACGTTGAGTGAGTCCGTATAGCCGGATGAGAGTGCTATGACATTGAGTCCGCATAGCCATATGAGAGTGCTATG
>CM026404.1:41114353-41139153 GCA_014843695.1 Archivesica marissinica | reverse complement strand
GTGTGTAGTACATGGCTCTGTGTAGTACATGGCTGTGTGTAGTACATGGCTGTGTGTAGTACATGACTGTATAGCACATGGTTGTGTGTAGTACATGGCTGTGTGTAGTACATGGCTGTGTAGTACATGGCTGTGTGTAGTACATGGCTGTGTGTAGTACATGGTTGTGTGTAGTACATGGCTGTATGTAGTACATGGCTGTGTAGTACATGGCTGTGTAGTACATAGCTGTGTGTAGTACATGGCTGTGTGTAGTACATGGCTGTGTGTAGTACATGGTTGTGTGTAGTACATGGCTGTGTGTAGTACATGGTTGTGTGTAGTACATGGTTGTATGTAGTACATTGTTGTGTGTAGTACATGGCTGTGTGTAGTACATGGTTGTGTGTAGTACATGGTTGTGTGTAGTACATGGTTGTGTGTAGTACATGACTGTGTGTAGTACATGGCTGTGTGTAGTACATGGTTGTGTGTAGTACATGGCTGTGTGTAGTACATGGCTGTGTGTAGTACATGGCTGTGTGTAGTACATGGTTGTATAGTACATGGTTGTGTGTAGTACATGGCTGTGTGTAGTACATGGTTGTGTGTAGTACATGGTTGTGTGTAGTACATGGTTGTGTGTAGTACATGGCTGTGTAGTACATGGTTGTGTGTAGTACATGGTTGTGTGTAGTACATGGCTGTTTAGTACATGGTTGTGTGTAGTACATGGTTGTGTGTAGTACATGGCTGTGTGTAGTACATGGTTGTGTGTAGTACTACATGGTTGTGTGTAGTACATGGTTGTGTGTAGTACATGGTTGTGTGTAGTACATGGTTGTGTGTAGTACATGGTTGTGTGTAGAACATGGCTGTGTGTAGTACATGGCTGTGTGTAGTACATGGCTGTGTGTAGTACATGGTTGTGTGTAGTACTACATGGTTGTGTGTAGTACATGGTTGTGTGTAGTACATGGATGTGTGTAGTACATGGCTGTGTGTAGTACATGGCTGTGTGTAGTACATGGTTGTGTGTAGTACTACATGGTTGTGTGTAGTACTACATGGCTGTGTCTAGTACATGGCTGTGTGTAGTACTACATTGTTGTGTGTAGTACTACATGGCTGTTTGTAGTACATGGCTGTGTGTAGTACATGGCTGTGTAGTACATGGCTGTGTGTAGTACATGGTTATGTGTAGTACATGGATGTGTGTAGTACATGGTTGTGTGTAGTACATGGCTGTGTGTAGTACATGGTTGTGTGTAGTACATGGTTGTGTGTAGTACATGGCTGTGTGTAGTACATGGCTGTGTGTAGTACATGGCTGTGTGTAGTACATGGTTGTGTGTAGTACTACATGGTTGTGTGTAGTACATGGTTGTGTGTAGTACATGGCTGTGTATTACATGGCTGTGTAGTACATGGTTGTGTGTAATACATGGCTGTGTGTAGTACATGGTTGTATAGTACATGGTTGTGTGTAGTACATGGTTGTGTGTAGTACATGGCTGTGTAGTACATGGTTGTATGTAGTACATGGCTGTGTGTAGTACATGGTTGTGGTTAGTACTACATGGTTGTGTGTAGTACATGGTTGTGTGTAGTACATGGCTGTGTAGTACATGGTTGTGTGTAGTACATGGTTGTGTGTAGTACATGGTTGTGTGTAGTACATGACTGTGTGTAGTACATGGTGTGTAGTACATGGTTGTGTGTAGTACATGGTTGTGTGTAGTACATGGCTGTGTGTAGTACATGGCTGTGTGTAGTACATGGCTGTGTGTAGTACATGGTTGTATAGTACATGGTTGTGTGTAGTACATGGTTGTGTGTAGTACATGGCTCTGTGTAGTACATGGCTGTGTGTAGTACATGGCTGTGTGTAGTACATGACTGTATAGCACATGGTTGTGTGTAGTACATGGCTGTGTGTAGTACATGGCTGTGTAGTACATGGCTGTGTGTAGTACATGGCTGTGTGTAGTACATGGTTGTGTGTAGTACATGGCTGTATGTAGTACATGGCTGTATGTAGTACATGGCTGTGTAGTACATAGCTGTGTGTAGTACATGGCTGTGTGTAGTACATGGCTGTGTGTAGTACATGGTTGTATAGTACATGGTTGTGTGTAGTACATGGCTGTGTGTAGTACATGGTTGTGTGTAGTACATGGTTGTATGTAGTACATTGTTGTGTGTAGTACATGGCTGTGTGTAGTACATGGTTGTGTGTAGTACATGGTTGTGTGTAGTACATGGTTGTGTGTAGTACATGACTGTTTGTAGTACATGGCTGTGTGTAGTACATGGTTGTGTGTAGTACATGGCTGTGTGTAGTACATGGCTGTGTGTAGTACATGGCTGTGTGTAGTACATGGTTGTATAGTACATGGTTGTGTGTAGTACATGGCTGTGTGTAGTACATGGTTGTGTGTAGTACTACATGGTTGTGTGTAGTACATGGTTGTGTGTAGTACATGGCTGTGTAGTACATGGTTGTGTGTAGTACATGGTTGTGTGTAGTACATGGCTGTTTTAGTACATGGTTGTGTGTAGTACATGGTTGTGTGTAGTACATGGCTGTGTTTAGTACATGGTTGTGTGTAGTACTACATGGTTGTGTGTAGTACATGGTTGTGTGTAGTACATGGTTGTGTGTAGTACATGGTTGTGTGTAGTACATGGTTGTGTGTAGAACATGGCTGTGTGTAGTACATGGCTGTGTGTAGTACATGGCTGTGTGTAGTACATGGTTGTGTGTAGTACTACATGGTTGTGTGTAGTACATGGTTGTGTGTAGTACATGGATGTGTGTAGTACATGGCTGTGTGTAGTACATGGCTGTGTGTAGTACATGGTTGTGTGTAGTACTACATGGTTGTGTGTAGTACTACATGGCTGTGTCTAGTACATGGCTGTGTGTAGTACTACATTGTTGTGTGTAGTACTACATGGCTGTTTGTAGTACATGGCTGTGTGTAGTACATGGCTGTGTAGTACATGGCTGTGTGTAGTACATGGTTATGTGTAGTACATGGATGTGTGTAGTACATGGTTGTGTGTAGTACATGGCTGTGTGTAGTACATGGTTGTGTGTAGTACATGGTTGTGTGTAGTACATGGTTGTGTGTAGTACATGGCTGTGTGTAGTACATGGTTGTGTGTAGTACATGGCTGTGTGTAGTACATGGCTGTGTGTAGTACATGGCTGTGTGTAGTACATGGTTGTGTGTAGTACATGGTTGTATAGTACATGGTTGTGTGTAGTACATGGTTGTGTGTAGTACATGGCTGTGTAGTACATGGCTGTGTGTAGTACATGGATGTGTGTAGTACATGGCTGTGTAGTACATGGTTGTGTGTAGTACATGGTTGTGTGTAGTACATGGCTGTGTGTAGTACATGGCTGTGTGTAGTACATGGTTGTATAGTACATGGTTGTGTGTAGTACATGGTTGTGTGTAGTACATGGCTGTGTGTAGTACATGGCTGTGTAGTACATGGTGTGTAGTACATGGCTGTGTAGTACATGGCTGTGTGTAGTACATGGCTGTGTGTAGTACATGGTTGTGTAGTACATGGTTGTGTGTAGTACATGGCTGTGTGTAGTACATGGTTGTGTGTAGTACATTGTTGTGTGTAGTACATGGCTGTGTGTAGTACATGGTTGTGTGTAGTACATGGTTGTGTGTAGTACATGGTTGTGTGTAGTACATGGCTGTGTGTAGTACATGGCTGTGTGTAGTACATGGTTGTGTGTAGTACATGGCTGTGTGTAGTACATGGCTGTGTGTAGTACATGGCTGTGTGTAGTACATGGTTGTGTAGTACATGGTTGTGTGTAGTACATGGCTGTGTGTAGTACATGGTTGTGTGTAGTACATGGTTGTGTGTAGTACATGGTTGTGTGTAGTACATGGCTGTGTAGTACATGGTTGTGTGTAGTACATGGTTGTGTGTAGTACATGGCTGTTTAGTACATGGTTGTGTGTAGTACATGGTTGTGTGTAGTACATGGCTGTGTGTAGTACATGGTTGTGTGTAGTACTACATGGTTGTGTGTAGTACATGGTTGTGTGTAGTACATGGTTGTGTGTAGTACATGGTTGTGTGTAGTACATGGTTGTGTGTAGTACATGGCTGTGTGTAGTACATGGCTGTGTGTAGTACATGGCTGTGTGTAGTACATGGTTGTGTGTAGTACTACATGGTTGTGTGTAGTACATGGTTGTGTGTAGTACATGGATGTGTGTAGTACATGGCTGTGTGTAGTACATGGCTGTGTGTAGTACATGGTTGTGTGTAGTACTACATGGTTGTGTGTAGTACTACATGGTTGTGTGTAGTACATGGCTGTGTCTAGTACATGGCTGTGTGTAGTACTACATTGTTGTGTGTAGTACTACATGGCTGTTTGTAGTACATGGCTGTGTGTAGTACATGGCTGTGTAGTACATGGCTGTGTGTAGTACATGGTTATGTGTAGTACATGGATGTGTGTAGTACATGGTTGTGTGTAGTACATGGCTGTGTGTAGTACATGGTTGTGTGTAGTACATGGCTGTGTGTAGTACATGGCTGTGTGTAGTACATGGCTGTGTGTAGTACATGGTTGTGTGTAGTACTACATGGTTGTGTGTAGTACATGGTTGAGTGTAGTACATGGCTGTGTATTACATGGCTGTGTAGTACATGGTTGTGTGTAGTACATGGCTGTGTGTAGTACATGGTTGTGTGTAGTACATGGTTGTATAGTACATGGTTGTGTGTAGTACATGTCTGTGTAGTACATGGTTGTATGTAGTACATGGCTGTGTGTAGTACATGGTTGTGGTTAGTACTACATGGTTGTGTGTAGTACATGGTTGTGTGTAGTACATGGCTGTGTAGTACATGGTTGTGTGTAGTACATGGCTCTGTGTAGTACATGGCTGTGTGTAGTACATGGCTGTGTGTAGTACATGACTGTATAGCACATGGTTGTGTGTAGTACATGGCTGTGTGTAGTACATGGCTGTGTAGTACATGGCTGTGTGTAGTACATGGCTGTGTGTAGTACATGGTTGTGTGTAGTACATGGCTGTATGTAGTACATGGCTGTGTAGTACATAGCTGTGTGTAGTACATGGCTGTGTGTAGTACATGGCTGTGTGTAGTACATGGTTGTATAGTACATGGTTGTGTGTAGTACATGGCTGTGTGTAGTACATGGTTGTGTGTAGTACATGGTTGTATGTAGTACATTGTTGTGTGTAGTACATGGCTGTGTGTAGTACATGGTTGTGTGTAGTACATGGTTGTGTGTAGTACATGGTTGTGTGTAGTACATGACTGTTTGTAGTACATGGCTGTGTGTAGTACATGGTTGTGTGTAGTACATGGCTGTGTGTAGTACATGGCTGTGTGTAGTACATGGCTGTGTGTAGTACATGGTTGTATAGTACATGGTTGTGTGTAGTACATGGCTGTGTGTAGTACATGGTTGTGTGTAGTACTACATGGTTGTGTGTAGTACATGGTTGTGTGTAGTACATGGCTGTGTAGTACATGGTTGTGTGTAGTACATGGTTGTGTAGTACATGGCTGTGTAGTACATGGCTGTGTTTAGTACATGGTTGTGTGTAGTACTACATGGTTGTGTGTAGTACATGGTTGTGTGTAGTACATGGTTGTGTGTAGTACATGGTTGTGTGTAGTACATGGTTGTGTGTAGAACATGGCTGTGTGTAGTACATGGCTGTGTGTAGTACATGGCTGTGTGTAGTACATGGTTGTGTGTAGTACTACATGGTTGTGTGTAGTACATGGTTGTGTGTAGTACATGGATGTGTGTAGTACATGGCTGTGTGTAGTACATGGCTGTGTGTAGTACATGGTTGTGTGTAGTACTACATGGTTGTGTGTAGTACTACATGGCTGTGTCTAGTACATGGCTGTGTGTAGTACTACATTGTTGTGTGTAGTACTACATGGCTGTTGTAGTACATGGCTGTGTGTAGTACATGGCTGTGTAGTACATGGCTGTGTGTAGTACATGGTTATGTGTAGTACATGGATGTGTGTAGTACATGGTTGTGTGTAGTACATGGCTGTGTGTAGTACATGGTTGTGTGTAGTACATGGTTGTGTGTAGTACATGGTTGTGTGTAGTACATGGCTGTGTGTAGTACATGGTTGTGTGTAGTACATGGTTGTGTGTAGTACATGGCTGTGTGTAGTACATGGTTGTGTGTAGTACATGGTTGTGTGTAGTACATGGTTGTGTAGTACATGGTTGTGTGTAGTACATGGTTGTGTGTAGTACATGGCTGTGTGTAGTACATGGCTGTGTGTAGTACATGGTGTGTGTAGTACATGGTTGTGTGTGTACATGGTGTTGTAGTACAGGTTGTGTGTAGTACATGGCTGTGTGTAGTACATGGTTGTGTAGTACATGGTTGTGTGTAGTACATGGCTGTGTGTAGTACATGGTTGTGTGTAGTACATGGCTGTGTGTAGTACATGGTTGTGTGTCTTGGTTGTGTAGTACATGGTTGTGTGTAGTACATGGCTGTGTGTAGTACATGGTTGTGTGTGTACTGTGTGTGTAGTACATGGCTGTGTTAGTACATGGTTGTGTGTGTGGTTGTGGTGTTTTGTTGTGTACATGGTGTGTGTAGTACATGGTTGTGTGTTAGTACATGGCGTGTGTAGTACATGGTTGTGTGTAGTACATGGTTGTGTGTAGTACATGGCTGTGTGTAGTACATGGCTGTGTGTAGTACATGGTTGTGTAGTACATGGTTGTGTGTAGTACATGGTTGTGTGTAGTACATGGCTGTGTAGTACATGGCTGTGTGTAGTACATGGATGTGTGTAGTACATGGTTGTATAGTACATGGTTGTGTGTAGTACATGGTTGTGTGTAGTACATGGCTCTGTGTAGTACATGGCTGTGTGTAGTACATGGCTGTGTGTAGTACATGACTGTATAGCACATGGTTGTGTGTAGTACATGGCTGTGTGTAGTACATGGTTGTGTTTAGTACATGGCTGTGTGTGTACATGGCTGTGTAGTACATGGCTGTGTGTAGTACATGGCTGTGTGTAGTACATGGTTGTGTGTAGTACATGGCTGTATGTAGTACATGGCTGTATGTAGTACATGGCTGTGTAGTACATGGCTGTGTGTAGTACATGGCTGTGTGTAGCACATGGATGTGCATTGTACATGGTTGTGTGTAGTACATGGCTGTGTGTAGTACATGGTTGTTGTTGGTTGTGTGTAGTACATGGTTGTGTGTAGTACATGGTTGTGTGTAGTACATGGCTGTGTGTAGTACATGGTTGTGTGTAGTACTATGGTTGTGTGTAGTTCATGGTTGTGTGTAGTACATGGCTGTTGTGTAGGTACATGGTTGGTGTAGTATCATGGTTGTGTGTTTAGTACATGGTGTGTGTTGTTGTGTGTAGTAATGGTTGTGTGTAGTACTTGGCTGGTAGTAAATGGTTGTGTGTAGTACATGGTGTGTGTAGTACATGGCTGTGTTACATGGTTGTGTGTAGTATCATGGTTGTGTGTGTACATGGTGTGTGTAGTTACATGGTTGTGTGTAGTACATGGTTTTGTGTAGTACATGGTTGTGTGTAGTACATGGCTGTGTGTAGTACATGGCTGTGTGTAGTACATGGCTGTGTGTAGTACATGGTTGTGTGTAGTACTATGGTTGTGTGTAGTACATGGTTGTGTGTAGTACATGGATGTGTGTAGTACATGGCTGTGTGTAGTACATGGTTGTGTGTAGTACATGGTTGTGTGTAGTACTATGGTTGTGTGTAGTACTATGGCTGTGTTAGTACATGGCTGTGTGTAGTACTTTGTTGTGTGTGTTATGGCTGTTTGTAGTACATGGATGTGTGTAGTACATGGCTGTGTAGTACATGGTTGTGTGTAGTACATGGTTGTGTGTAGTACATGGATGTGTGTAGTACATGGTTGTGTGTAGTACATGGCTGTGTGTAGTACATGGTTGTGTGTAGTAAATGGTTGTGTGTAGTACATGGTTGTGTGTAGTACATGGTTGTGTGTAGTACATGGTTGTGTGTAGTACATGGCTGTGTGTAGTACATGGCTGTGTGTAGTACATGGTTGTGTGTAGTACATGGTTGTGTGTAGTACATGGTTGTATAGTACATGGTTGTGTGTAGTACATGGTTGTGTGTAGTACATGGCTGTGTAGTACATGGCTGTGTGTAGTACATGGATGTGTGTAGTACATGGCTGTGTAGTACATGGTTGTGTGTAGTACATGGTTGTGTGTAGTACATGGCTGTGTGTAGTACATGGCTATGTGTAGTACATGGTTATATAGTACATGGTTGTGTGTAGTACATGGTTGTGTGTAGTACATGGCTCTGTGTAGTACATGGCTGTGTGTAGTACATGGCTGTGTGTAGTACATGACTGTATAGCACATGGTTGTGTGTAGTACATGGCTGTGTGTAGTACATGGTTGCGTTTAGTACATGCCTGTGTGTAGTACATGGCTGTGTAGTACATGGCTGTGTGTAGACACAGGTGTGCGGGTGTTCCGCCTTTGCCCACTTGTGACTGGTTGACTCACTATGATTATGTGACTATGGATGCATTCACAATGAATTATGTTATAGCTGCCAGTATCCTATTTCGTAAGTGTATATATTGCATTTTAATTTATTTACTCGTATTTGGCTACCACATGTCGACTTGTAACGAAGTCGATTCGTATTTCAGTGTATGTGGAATAATTTGTTGAAGAGCCTGACCGTGACGTATCCGTGATTATCATTATGTAGGGCCTATTGTGCATTATCTCCCGTGGGTGTGTCTAATAACCCCAAGACACCCCAAGACTCTACAAAAAAACCAAGACTACTAAAACCTTATATATGTGTATTGTACAGAGGATAACTTACTCACGGCTCAGTAAATTGATCTGATCATAAGATAGTCTTCCTCCACCAATATCAGCATAAACAAAAATATTACTGTAAAATTAATTAGTTTTATTAGATATACCAGACAAAATAATTATGGTACATTATTTACTATAGTTAAAGTATAAGTTAAATATAACAACATTCTGCCTAAATATTCCCAGTAGCAGTATAATACATGCATACATGTAATGATGTATATGGCCACTCTTTTTTAAAAATAATTGTTTGTTTGCCATTGCAAACTCGGGGTCGGTAGGTATGGATTAGGCAACTAATTTTTTTTGGGAAGGAAGAGTCTTAGTATTAAAGCAGCATTACATCGTAATAAAGATTGTTTTGGGTAAAATATAAATACTAATGTGTGTGTGTTTACAAAAATCAAATTAGTTGCTCAGAAACGATCAAAATTCCAATAAATTTAAGCCGTCGTATACGCCAATTTGTTTTATCAACACACGATATATAAATACGCACAGTGCGCATGTGTGAAACAACAGAGGATGTAGAAAACAACGTATATATTTTGAACATGAAAGACCATCTATCTTCCTCTAATGTCGAACCCCTCGCAGGGATGTAGAAATGTCCCTAAAAGACTTAGCTAACAGAGGTATGAATCAACATATCAAGTAATTTAATTAAAAAAGACAACGTGGGATAAATGGGGACGATGCATTCCGAATGCAAACAAGTGCGGACGATGCGTACCAGTTGTAAACAAGTGCGTGACCGGTCGACTCGGAAAGTCCTACTTTCGGTTTCAAGTTTGTTTTATCGCAAAAAAACACTGTTTACCAAATGAACATAAGCATACAAAGTATAATGTGTAGCAGCATTGCTATACGTAAAAATTGAATTTTTCAAATATCTTTTATTTCATACGATGTAATGCTGCCTTAATGTATGTAAAACAAAATGACTTATATTCCTGTAGCTTCACACAACCCTGGACACTTCACAATGTCCTACATGTTCTATATTCCTGTAGCTTCACATCCCCTGGACACTTCACAATGGCCTACATGTTCTATATTCATGTAGCTTCACACAACCCTGGACACTTCACAATGTCCTACATGTTCTATATTCATGTAGCTTCACACAACCCTGGACACTTCACAATGTCCTACATGTTCTATATTCATGTAGCTTCACACAACCCTGGACACTTCACAATGTCCTACATGTACTATAGCTTCAAAGAGTGAAGTGAAACCTGTGTTAGTGGTCACCTCTATTAAGCAGCCAACCTGTATTAAGCAGCCAGTTTCCAGATTCCCAATATGTTGTTTTGCTATTCATTTGACCTCTATTAAGCAGCCACATGTGCTAAGTAGACACCTGTGATTCCCTTGGCTGGCTGCTTAAGACAGGTTTGACTATTATATTTTGACAGTGGTTGTATTTGGTAACATACATGTAACTGTGTCTAGAAAACACTTAAACATGTGTACACTATTATTTTCATCAAACTTGGATATAGGCTAGAGATACAGGTCCGTATTTATAGCAAATGATAGGGATATCGGCTAGAGATACGTGTCCGTATTTATAGCAAATGATAGGGATATCGGCTAGAGATACAAGTCCGTATTTATAGCAAATCATAGGTATATAGGCTAGAGATATAGGTTCATATTTATAGCAAATCATAGGTACAGGTCCGTATTTATAGCAAATCATAGGGATATAGGCTAGAGATACAGAGATATAGGTTCATATTTATAGCAAATCATAGGTACAGGTCCGTATTTATAGCAAATCATAGGGATATAGGCTAGAGATACAGGTCCGTATTTATAGCAAATCATAGGGGTATAGGTTAGAGATACAGGTCCATATTTATAGCAAATCATAGGTATATAGGCTAGAGATACAGGTCCGTATTTATAGCAAATCATAGGGATATAGGCTAGAGATACAGGTCCGTATTTATAGCAAATCATAGGGGTATAGGTTAGAGATACAGGTCCATATTTATAGCAAATCATAGGGATATAGGCTAGAGATACGTGTCCGTATAGCAGCAGGGGTGAGTAACATTTTTGATGGGACCCTTTTTTATTAAAATAAAGCTCTCCAACTCGTTCTAATTCCCAAATAATCGAATTTGGGGGGTTAAAATATCGACCTAAATTTGTTATTATATTATAACCAAAACGACGAGGAATATACCCAACTAATTGGAATATTATGTCAACATTCTTTGACACATTTTACTCAGCAGGGTAGGTGAGTAACAAAGTGGGTGGTAAATCCATACTACAAAATGGAAAGCCCTAGTCTAGTCAAATGGTCCATTTAAAGGGGGAAGTGAGTTAACGGAGTGAGTGGTAAACTTGTGTCGAAAAATCGAGCGCTATAGTCAAATGGTGCGGGAAATAATCGAAATTGGGGGGTTAAAATATCGACCTAAAATTGTTATCGAAGAATATACCCTCGGAAATGTCAACAAATTTTACTCATTTCTTACGACACTCTTCGACCCCGACAAATAAGTTTCAAGACTTTTAATTAGAGTTAATATTTATAGATATTATAATGGATGGTCGGTGTAAATGGGTGAAGGTTGGTACTAACCAAGTTTGTGGTAAAAGTTGTTATCTATTTTATTGTAAGGTTCATTTAATTATGTTCCGTAAAAGTAACTTGCATCTACTTCCTCGTAAAAAATAATGTAAAAAATAATGTAAAAAAATAACGTAATCAACGCAAAAAAAAAAAGATTCTTAAATAATATTTCTAATATAAGAGATATTATTTAAGAACCCTTTTTTTCCCCTTAAGTCGAAAATGTTTAATATTCTGGAGCACTAGGGATTGCTCGAGGCGTGTAATTGGGAGGACTTTCACGTTCGAGAGGACCTCCCCACATACATAAACACACTACTCGCTTAGTTGTTTTAACACTTTTTTTCTCTCGTCCGATCTACCGTCAGCGATTAATTTATCGATGTTGGCCTTCGATAATACATCGGGAGATGCTCTACATTTAGTTCGGATATCCTCTTTTAAGGATTGGTATCGATCCCATTCTTCGTATACTATTTTAAATTCGGGGTCGGATATTACGTTATCCCGAATAGCTTTGCTTATTATGAGATCGATACTGTTTTTCTTAGATTGGGCGGCAATCGCTATACGATCGTGTTTTTTACTTTTATTTTCTAGATGGCGTACGACTTTTCTTCCTACCATGCATAAAAGTCCGCTAGCCGCGGCAGCTACACCCAATCCGACTCCGCTAACTATAGAACCCGTAGCGAATATTGTATTAGCTCCTTCGACGATATTCGCTAATCGTTTATATTTTTTAGATATAGTTACCCGATTATTACATTCGTTATGTAGTAAGGTTTGAATCTCTACGATTCTCCCCATTCTAAAAATCGAGGGATCTACATTAATCTCTTCCGTTATAGGTATAGTTGGGTATAACACCATCTTTTTTTTTACTCTTTCATATTATAAATCTAGTTCAACTATTATAGCTACAACACTAATAGCGTCTAACGGTCTAGCCGAAGTCGTTACAAAGTTTATAACATTACCCGCCATCACTTCAATAGGATTAGCAAAAACTATATACGCCGATCGAACGTCCTTAATTTTTGTAATACTTTCTTTTTGTGTAATTCCGTTAATTACGGGATGTACCGTAATCGTATCTAAACCATCACCTCCGCTACCAGTTTTTATGGAAGAAATAGACATGCGTAAAATTATACCCGCTATAGTCATAGGGTATCCGGAATATTTATTATTAGCGCTATTACCGAATGCCCATCCCAATACATCGCGTAAAGGATCCCTTTCCTCGGCCCATATAGTAATAATATCTTTTTTAGGTTTATTTAATATAGTTGACGTTACGGCAATTAATCCGTCTAAGTGTTTTTCTAGAGCATTTAATTTACGAGTATCCGAATCGGGTTTATTTAATATAGTCGACGTTACGGCAACTAATCCATTTAATTGTTTTTCTATACTATTTAATTTAGCCGATTTGGATTTATCTAATATATTTGACGACGTTATGGCTATAAATTTATTTAATCGTTTTTCTAGATCATTTAATTTACCGTTACCTTTAATATATTCTTTATGACTACCCGGCCCGTAAATACTCATTTTACTTCGAGTACTACGGAGATCGGAAATTCGTGATTGTCTAACTTTCTTCCGTTATCATCTCTGATAGTAATATCCAATTCGTTAATACAACCGCGTTCCAAATGTTTGAATTCTGGATTAGGATAATCTATAACAACGGGTTCCCCGAAGAAAGCATTTCCCGCGTCTATTATCTTACGGAGTGTACTCGGAGCTCCATCACATACGTTATACGACGTATTTAATTGTTCTAAGTGCACTCGAATAGTTTTAGTTAAGGCAAAACTTACCGGTTTTTCGCCGACGTATATACCGGGTTCCAACCAACCTTTATTAGCATTATACGTTTTAAATATACCTAGTATGTCACACATACCAGGTGTCATAGTTATTTTTTCGCGTTTGACATTTAGGGTTGCGATTCCATTAGATTTACAAATGCTGATACTCGCGAAGTCGGTAAATTCTGTATCTATAAATGTTTGTAAATCCTCGAAATTCCATAAACCCGGTGATAATTTTACCGCGACTATAGTACCCTCTTTTAGGTACCCAAATCCTTCGTTTATGATCGTATTATACCAACCGACCGTAAGTGTTATTGATCTAAGGCCAACGCGTAGATCCCCGCCGCGGTTATCAATATATTGTTGGAGGCTTGTGGCCTCACGCCTTTGAACATCGGTGATTGTTTGAAACATAGTTATAATAAAATATGGCTAATACTTTAAATAGAACTTTCGGCTATAATCCTTCGGTTACTTATAAAACCGGCGGTGTATATAAACGCCAGCTTGAGGCCGTGAACCTAACCACCCTGATGATCACGGTCGGCCCGAACGAGGTCTTCTACACCGAGGTTACGAATATCTGGCAAAAATACAGGCTACCTCCTGTCAAGACGGACACCGTGGCGCAGGCTTGGAACAACACACCGATGCAGTTTTGGCAGAATCAGCTCAACTTCGCCATGTGGTGTGCCACGACCGGTTGCGGTGTGTCGTTCGAAGACCATCTGAACGGTGTAGGTGCCCAAAACGAACCGCTGATGCAATCGGTCTATATCTTCCACGTCTACTATTAGGAGGATTTTAGACGAATTACGAGTCTCGCTACCGCAGGATAATAATTTCGATCCCTTCTCAAATACGTACGACAGACGGGCCTATGAGCGGATATGCGCAGAGTTTGACGTGAGTCCGATGACCGACTGGCGGCAGAAGAGCTACCAGAACAGCAACGGGCTCGGTGATGTCTACACCCTAAGTCACAGCACGAGGGCGCGGACGAGCATGGCAGACCACGCACAAATATTATCGGTCAATGTCGGTAATTTAGATCGGTCGTCGGCGACCTTCGGTCCTAAGGTCCCCGGTGAGTTTCATACGCCTTTCCTAGCTAAAGCATATTACGCTCCTCCGGTGAAAGCTCATATTGATCATATTCTGCAGGATCCGGGCGTAGACGGCGCCTGGAGCACATTTGTGTTAGATAAGTCGAACGGGTTCACCCGGGCCGGTGTTTCCCGCCTGAATGATTCAATCCGGACCTATGTCTGGGCTCTCCTGGGAGCCCAGTCACAGACGAGGTCCTGCATCATGGGAGTTGGCACGGCATTTGACGCACAGAAGCAGTTTCTAGCGAATGTCGAGGACGCCATAAACTCCCCGGTGGACATCCCATCGGCAATCGTGCGGTACCAAGACGTTCTTCAGTATGCGAAGAGTCAGGTAGATTTCGTCTTCGGCCACAGCCGAACATGGCACCGAGCGACATGTTGCTGCGAATCGGTCATCAGGCCGGATACAACAATGAAATCGTGATAGCTAGCTCCAACCTGTCCATAGGTCGCAATGAAGATGTCAACGGGGTGGCTGTCATACCAACAACTCACGGGAGCTTCTCCGCCGGTCCGCTTCATCAAAAGATTGCCGAGCCGGAACCAGGCCCACCGGCAGCGGTTCCCACGGGAACGACTGATGAAGAACAGCATGAAGATGAGATAAATGCGCTCATTGTGGTTGGCGTCATCTCAGGGTTGGCAATTCTTTGGCTATTACCCTAGTAATGTACTAACCTAGGCCGCGCCAGGCTGCAACATACAGTAGCCCGCCGACGGCAACGACCAGTGCCCATATATTTTCTGAGAGCCACCCCGCCGTCTTGCTCAAGAAGGTGAGGAGCCAGGAGGCAATGCCACCGATAATGCCAGGAAGCGCTGCCGCAGCCTTTCCGGCGAGTTTTGTCAGTGCCCTACCAAAATATTTCAACACCTTTTTAGCCCACTCCTTGAGGCCCCCGCAGCAATCCCGCCTGTAAGAGCCAGCACAAGCGTACTCACAATAAACCCGAGTGCAGTCATAATGCTTACTAGTGTGACGCCCTGATCTCTGAACAACGTGCGAAGACGCTCGCCGAGCGTGGTGTTCTCATGGAGGACCCGTGATATAGTTTCGCGGATCCGATTGATTTGTGTACGGAGCGCCTCCCGGTTGGCAGAGGCGGCCTCCAAGCGGGCTGCTTTTTCATCCTGCAACCCCCGCAGGCGCTCAGTGATCCGCTCCCTATCTTCCGGTTCAGCCTCTTCTAGTTTTCTAGCGCTATATGTTTATCGAGCTCCGTTAGTCTGGCGAGGTTGTTGGTTAGCTCGCCCCGGACCGTCTGCATGGTTTTATTAAGCCCGCGGAGTTCACGAAGGTTTAACGGCGGATCATCCATTGTGCTGAGTATGTCTTCTATCTGATTATCGGTGAACGTCGTCTCCACTGTGCGAATAGCATCGGTGGCGACTTGCGGGATCTCGTTGAGTTCAACTGTTTCTATTTTGTCTGCTGCTCCACCTAGCTCAGTGGTAGCTGCATGGAGGGCCTCTACTGCCCGGGCGGATATAATTGTTTTACCTCGCACCCAATCCGTGAATCCAAGCTCGTCTCTGATGATTTGGCCGCCACCTCGCTTCCCGGCAATGGTATTTAATGAGAGTGGCTCGCCGGTGCGGGCATTGACAATCTCGATGTTAGATGCGGATTTCAGGTGCAATCTACCGTACCGATTCAATTCAAACTTGGAGTAGTCACGGCCAACCGACGGGACCATGCCTTTTTCTGCCAGTTCGCCGTAGTAGGCATCTACGGCGGATCCGAGCAGTTCCTGACTAAGAGGCCCGATGGCCCCCCCCCCCCCAGGAGTGACATTTTCGTACGCCTGCGTCCCGCCAGGCAACATACCGGTATCATAGGTGTCTTCTACATCATCTTCTACATCATCGTCGTGTACGAAATCATCCATATCAATGTCTGCCATCGTATTGAAGGCTACCACATTTGGGTTCAATATAGTAATGGCTTCAACTCAAAACGGACGCAAACTCAATCCATACCGCAGGCTGCGGGAGCCCCTCGGGGCAAAGGGCATAAGACAGAGCGTGGTCATTACGAACAACCCCTCGATGATTGACCAGAACCAGCAGCTCTTGGTCCGCTTCCCCAACCTTGGAGCTAACGACGTGATTGTGCCAGGGACCGTTCGCCTCGCTTTCACCATCTCACTGACGTCAAAATCAGTGGTAATGAGATTATGTCTATCGATGACTCCGATGTCTACTACTGTTACCAAGATCTCTGGAAGACTGCACAAGAGCGCGAAAATGCGGTCTATCAGGGCATTGACACTAGCAACAATCGGAACGTAACCAGACTTAGAATCGATGCTGGTAACAAGGCAGATAACGATGCCGCGCACAACGCAATTTCTGCGACATACGGTAACCGCTACCACATCCCACTCGACTTTGAGCTGCTGGAGAGCCACATGCCATTCTATCAAAGCGCACTAACGTTCAACGACTATAGCCGTGTTCTCATCGCTACAGACGTGAACTCGACGTATGCGGTGGAAAACATTTCACTGGAGTACGACATGGTCACGCTGCCCGACCTCGCACGAAGGATTAGAGAGCAGTATACCGGGCGGCTTGCTATCCTTTATGACAGAGTTCTTCGTCATCGCAAAATAACGAAAAACAAAAACGACACCCTGTGGAACATTAATATCAACGTCCCGGCCCGCTCGATGAAGGGACTCCTGATGCTGTTCGAGGAGGCCGGGGCTAGAGAAACCGAAAGCTTCTACAATCCCAAAATTACCAAGGTTGAGGTGACAATTGAGGGTGTCCCCAACCAGCTGTACAGCCAAGGCATGCGCGCCTACCAGCAGTGGGATGAAGCCAAAAAGCAGTTTGCATGCGGCTCTAAGCGCGCCCCAGAGGTTGCTGTGGTCGCCAAAGACCTACAGCTCGCGGACGTCTCTCTGGCAGAGTTCCTAACTTCGAAATACGCATTGTGGCTCGATTTGCGGACCAGCGATGATGACCAACTCCATGGCAGTGGGCGCAGAGTGGAGAATGCCAGAGAGGGTGTAACAATCCAGATTGCCAAAGAAGCAGACGCCGATGGCGCATTGAACGTGTATCTGTACATCATTACAGATGCACAGCTCAACATCGAAGATGGTCGATTCGTCAGTGCGCTCTACTGATCTGCTACCCCGCGACCCCCACTCGGCCATCATATGCGGTCAGACTGGTTGCGGTAAAACTGTATTCATACTGGACTTGCTCGAGGGCCCCTATCGCGGGATCTTTCGGCACATAGTGAGCCTCTGCCCCACGATTGCGCATAACGCAACTTACCAGAGCCGCCCTTGGATCTGGAGGGACCCCGAGGTCTACATACTAGACCCCTGTGAAAAGTTACATACCTGGCTGCGGGTCTTCTACACCATGTTCCAGGGTGAGCCCACCCTGTACGTGATTGACGACTGCTCGGCCAAGACAGCTATGACCAAAAAGAAGGACATGCTGTCAGAGCTGGCCTTCAGCGGACGGCATGCGCTGCAAAGCGTCTGGGTGTTGACCCAGAAATACAACTCAGTTTTGAAGGATCTCCGCGAGCAAACACGCTGGGCCGCGGTCTTTCACTACAAAGATCGTGACTCCTTCGAAGAGTGCCTTCGAGAGAATGACGTCATTCCCACGTATGAAGAGCGGGCCACGGTACGGCAGACGCTTGCAGGAACAAAACACAGCATGCTGCTGTTAAAGACGGACCAACCAGCTGCTTATAAAGTGCTATTCACAGCTTAGCATGTGGGAAGCAATTCTGCTGATCAACCAGATCATAATTTCCGCCACACTGGGGTGGTGCGTGTGGCAGTATGTTAGACTTAAGAGGCGAGTACGGATAGCACTCAGAAAAATGAACTGCGACGAACTTCTTGATCAATTGATGGATGCCGCGGCCCCGATTGATGGGACGACGGAAACAGCGGTCCCGACTGCCGAGACGCCGAGAGAGCCCGTCAAGACGACAAGCGTCAACGACTTGCAGCACTAGCAGCAGGGGGGCAGACTAAACAATATCTAGGGCGACAGCTCACAGCCGACCAGGTTGACAATATGGCAGACAATGACATCGAGAGGCTCTATGCGCGCTATGAAGCAAAGCTCGGGGCCGCGATGACAAAAACCTTAGGGGCCGCAGCCCTTCAGTTCTACGCAGCAGTAGCAAGTATGTTTCTACCCATACAACCAGAAAATCAACCGAGACTAGTTGCCGACCTCGAAGCTGATCCGTTCGTCAGCCACGCGTTAAGCACAGCCACGTGCGAGCTATACCACAGGTATGGCATGTACCTTGCACCGCTCACCGCGGCGTTAACCACTGCGAAGCATTGCCAATTTGGACACGTATGTCCGCTTACCATAGCTAACGATGTCTACACCGGAGAGAGTGACAGATCCTGTAGTTCTGACACCAGAGACGACGCCTGCGAAGCTGCAAACAGCACGACGGAAGGATCCTATAAAACAAGCGGCAGGACGGGCTGCGGCGAAGGAAGGCGAAGGAAGATAAAATACGTGCCGAGCTCAGAGATGCCAAAGCCACGTTGCAAACATCGAAACTCGAGAATCACAAACCCTCAGTTGCCGTCGCCCCGGTGGAACAGGGCAACGCTGGAGAACAAACGGTTGTCGCCCCACAGCATGTGTCAGCGGTGGAAGCCGCGACGGAACACTGGTACCAGTGTAGCGAGCTCTGGACCCCGTGGATCGTTGGCGGTCTTGCATGTGCCTTATGGGTTGTTGTGAACAGTAGGCGGGAGGCGCATACACCTATGCCCGCCCGAGCTAACATTGTCGTTCCGACAGCGAGTCATTTAAAGACTTCGCTTGACCCATTCTATATGCAATAGTCGCGCGAAGAAAAACAATGTCTACTGACGGAAAAATGTTGGCCAATGCGGCGTATCATTCAGTTGTGGTATCTGGCCTGGCTGTGGGCTATGCACGCCTGGGTAAGATGGCCTTCAAAGCAGCTACCCCCAAGCTGGACTTCAATGGTTATGACGTCGGCATGGTAGTTCTTGATGTGGGCCTGGCCATGGCCACGAAAGATATGCTAATTAAACATGGGATCATACCTGCAGATATCATGAAGTAGACGTATGTATAACAACGATGGCCTCGATCGCAATGCTAGTTGGGGGCGCCCTGGTCGCGGATTGTGAGCCCCTGGCTCGAGTGGACTGTCATGGCATAGCCGAGAGCCCAGTCTTGTCCCCACTTGCCGTCCATAACTTCTTGGGCATAGTGGACAGGCACCTCAACGATGTCATTGAGGACGAGCTCTTCCTGCTCTGGCCTACCAGGCCCTGGGATGGTCACCATAATGTTTTGTCTTCGGGTGTCTTTTGGGCGATAGAGGAGGGGCACCGGCTCGTCAGGGAAGTGCTCCTTATGGTAATGGAATAGCAGCTCTTGTGCGCGGTTGCGCACCTTCTGTCTCGAGGTCACGATACGGTCGCCTGGCTTCCATACTGCAATGAATCTGTCCCATCCGAGGCAGGTGGGTAGGGCCTTTCTCATGGCCGAGCACTGCACACGATCCGGCCGGAGGCGGATCTCCCGTTTGAGGGCTTTGAGGGCCGGGTCTTTCGCTCTGTGGTCAACCTCAACCTCTTCATAGTAGTGGGCAGCATGTCGCAGCCAGTCATGTGGCATCTCGCCTGCAATTGGTGGTGGCTGACCCTGGTCACCACAGCAGATGATTTGGACCCCTCTCTGGTCTAACCAGTCTAGGAACACTTCCAGGATTGGCTTTGGGACAGTGCAAACCTCGTCCCAGATGATCACGCGGGGTATGTACTTTTGGCCCATCCTTTCTGGGGTCCAGTCAGTCTGGCCACTCCAGCGGAAGAAGCTATGGTAGGTCTGAGCCTTGACCCCTCTGGCCCGCATCTCTTTGGCCAGACGGTGGGTCGGGGTGAACACCAGGGGGTCTCTGGTGCGGAACGATTCGATCGCTCGTGTGGTTTTGCCACTACCACCCCCACCATTCAGGTAGCTCAACTGGTGCCGAGTCAGTGGGTCATTGAAGCAGGGGGCCTGACTCGGTGGTAAGTCTTTTTGTTGGTCTTGGTATACCAGCCTGGGGACATATGCAGCATGTTCCTGAGGTATATACAGCTGATCACCCTTGTCTCTCCACTGGGCTGGTTCTACTGAGGGCAGATACTCTATTCCCAGGAGACAATTCACGCACAAGTCAATTTCACAGTTGCAGGTCCTGTGGGCAACATAGGCCTCGACATACTTGAGCTTGTGTAGTGCCGTCATCTGGATGTATATGCTGTCTGTGGCCACCCGGACAGCCTCCTTGGCGTCGAAACGCTGGAGCATGCTAAGGAGATTGATGTGGGCATATGCGAGCATGCTCGCCCTCAAGTGAGCATACTGTGGCTGGCTTCCGTCATAGTACGTGAGAACACGTCCAAGGGGGCACTTTGGGGTGCTCCGACAAGAGTGCCACTCTGGCGAGTGTCCCTCACCAGGTAATCCAGCTCTCCCTGGTCAGTCACGAGGCGCCGCGTCAGTCGCTTGCCTTCAGCTTTGGCGCCCTGGGTGAACTTACCAATAATGCTGCATCCCTGATCACGATCCTCGGGGAGCCAGACCTCCTGCTTGGTATAGGAGATGATGGCCTCCCGGACACGCAGGTGAGTCAAGAGCCCAGATTCGGTGAGGTATGCGAGGAGGGGTGTGGGGGCCCACCCCCTCTCCTCAAAATGCTTCCCAAACCAGGCAGGGATTACAGGCCCTCTCCTCAAAATGCTTCCCAAACCAGGCAGGGATTACAGGATGACTGTCTTGTTTGAACACCCACTCTGTGACCTCAGCAAACCCTGCGCTGATGTCTTTGGGCAAAGGCCCATTAATAGCCACTCTCGTCATCCTGTGGGTAGGGTGGCCAAACCGCTCAAAGTATGATTTCGCTTCTCCGAAGCCTTGGAAGCTGGCAGGGTAGCAGGCCTTCATGTCGATGCTGACAACGTCTCTCGTGTCATAGTCCATGGAGTTCCAGAGGCCACCATGGCCGTGTTCTACACAGGCTTTTTGGATATCATCTGCGAAGAACGTCTGGGTGGGCTTCCAGCCGTTCCTTTCTTTGGCCACTATGCTCGCCGCATGGTTTACCCCAAAGGCCCTGTCGGCAAGAGATTCGTCACCTAGATGGGTGCAGGCCTCCTGGAGCCTTTGGTGGTCCTCCTGAGTTCTGTAGGTGCGGCCATCCTGCAGGACAAACTGGTCTACACTCAGCTGCTTGTCTTGCCTGCCACCCAAGAGCCAGACTGCGATTGGCTCATCCTGGGTTGTGTGTCGGATTGCTTCCCACGCATCGCCTTCATAGATGTGGACCTGCCTGGACTGTGGGAAGTGGAGGTCTTTGGGCCAGGCGTGGCCGTTGTGGCAGATGAGTTCTACCCTCCCATAACTTCTGGTACCCCGTCTCTGGTACTTGCCACTGTTATATATGTCCTCTCCGGCGATGTCCTTCAAGATGATTGCACGCTGGAGAATACTCTCCAGTCCGGCCACATCGTCGACCGTGGCACCAGACTCATGGACTTCGTCCTCCCACTCCCGGATTTTCTGGCGTCTGGTTGGGGTGAGACCCTGGCCCCTCAGGGCGCCCTCAAAATGCTCCACGACTCGCTGGGCCACACAGTTAAGATCGCCGTCTCTTAGCGGGGCAAGGTTGGCAGGATCCGGGTTTCTGAGGGGATAGACGCCGTAGACAACCGCGGTGACGGGGTATGCATTCTGAAAGTATGGCTTGTCGATTCCCGCGAGGGCACCCGGCTTCGTGTTCCGATCGATGGTTACAACTGCCTGACCTTTCTTCATACCTGTCCTCACTGGGTCAAACTTGTCTTCGACCACCCAGTCACCTTCATCCCGCTCTCGCAGGTACTTGAGCTTGAGGATATGCTCACCCTCGGGGAGCTCTCACAAGAGCTCTGCAGCTCTGACATCCGTCATAGTGGCATCCAGAGACATACGGCCCGCCCCGGCCTCTACCCTCCATGTGGAGAAGACCACCGAGGCTCCATCAACTTGAAACTCGTCTTTAGCATCGTTCAAGATCCCTACCCACGGTTCATCAGCCGGGAATCTTACCAGGGGAGGGACCAGGATGTCCAGGTCGAAGGTATATCCCGCGGGGCGTGGGTGCTTCGGCGCTTCCGGGATGTCGAGCCGCTCGTGAAGTATTTCGGGACCTTCCCTCGCGATCGCGCGGGCTATGGGTTCTTTCGAGCCCTTGGTCAGGCCGTGTAGTGGGAGCGGCCCGAAGGTGTTCCTGCAGCGTTCGGCGTGATCTTGGCGGAGATGCGTTGGGGTTAGGGTAAAATGGGGGGGCGGGGGGGGGGGGGGGGGGGGGTAGGGGGGTTGGAGGTAGGGGGGGGGGGGGGGGGGGGGGGGAGGGGGGGGGGAGGGGGGGGGGGGTGAAAAAAAAAAAAGAAAAAAGGGTGGGGGGGGGGGGGGGGGGGGGGGGGGGGGTAGGTGCTCTCAGTAAGACTCCCGGACGTCGGCGTACTTCCCGGCCCGCAGCGCCGCATCGACTTCGGCCTTGAGCTGCCCCGCCTCACGGACATGCTGGGCCTTTTTAACAGGGTTATATCTCCTGAGTGCGGGAATCGCCCCGTCTTTGCCGCCCGCCGGAGACGTCTCGCGTATTCGGCGGCGCGAACTTTCGCGATCGCCTCTAAGAGGTCTCGTTTCTTGAGCCTTGATCTCCCACGAATACCCAACTCGTGAGCTTTCAATCGCAGTTCGGTAACTGTGACCATTATATGGGTATACCTTAATGTACACTATTCTCTAAATCTGAAGCAACTTTGTACGTGATAGTATATTATAACGTACAACTATGAACAGTATATTATAACGGATATTATTTCTCTAAATCTAAATTATTTTATAGATGATAGTATGTTATAACGTACAACTATGAACAGTATATTATAACGGATATTATTTCTCTAAATCTAAAATTATTTTATTCGCACTTCCAAGAGTTGGACCAAGACCTTCTCAAATTTTATCCGGGCACGACGTTCGGCGTATGCCAATTTATGTTTGATACGTTCACCTCCGCAAGGTTGACATAACTTACCCTCGCTCTGGGTTCCCACCCCGCAATTCCTGCATGGCACGGGTTTGACCGGCCGCCTACGGAGCTGGGCTCGATGCTGCTTGCAATGTTCGAAGACGCAGCTCTTTCCACAAGGAATGTGGGAACCAATCACAATCCACCGACAATTATTATGACCTTGAGGCATGATCGTTGTTATCTTCCGATATATATCCATTGAGACAAACCTTTAATTGGTAGTTTACAATGGAGAATTTTGGTCTGGAAACAGATTTTAATAAAGTTTTAACTTCGAAAAAAAGTTTTAAAAAGTTCAGCTTTGCTTTGGTTTCGAACCCGCGCCTGCCCGGGGACAATATTTTACAGCCCATTAAATTACTATATATTAAAATAATATGTTGCCCAAAAGAATAGCAAAAGCCCACTGTTATGAAGCGAACCGCAGGGCGGGCAATTTTTTTTTAAATTTTTATTTATCCCTGCGGTCCTTGCTCGGATCCGTCGGGTGTTTTCAGACACCTCTCACGGTCCCCAGTCTCAAACACTCCTCTGTCGGAATGCCACCTTACGAAACACGTTTATTGTTTACCAATATTACGGTTGAGCTGTACTGCCATCTCGATAACTATTTTGTTAAACGTATATGTTCTGCTGAACACGATGTAAACCGTTATTGTAGATGTGTTATTATTAGATTTATATAGGAAAGTGCACGCTTGTATATTGATTAACCTGATGCGATTACTTCCGTGTTGTGTAAGTTTGCACTAGTTTATCTGCAAGTGCGGATATACGGGGTCACCCCGCTGCTCGGATATGGGTGGGCCGTCCCCAGTGGTTCATATATGGGTATTTTTTGGCCGTCTGAAATGGGGCTGGGAGCGTCCTCGTCCCACATTAAGAGGTCTGTTTACCCCCCTGGTCTTTTTTATGTCCGATTGATGTTCACCCGTCGGCGGATCCGAGCTGATGGTGGCAGCGGCGTTGACGCCCGGGGCACGACCAAAAGGCTTAATAATCATTGAGATTCACCCCCGACAGGTAAGTGGTTTGTCATTTCTTTTTTGGCACGTAGTGTCTGAGAGCCCTGAGCCGGCGAGGGTTGTGGGCCATCCCCTGGCTCATATATGGGTGTTTTTTGGCTGTCTGAAATGGGGCTGGGAGCCTCCTCGGCCCAAATTAAGAGGTCTGTTCACCCGGAACATGGAGGGAGGGCTCAGCAGGGGGGCGCGGAGGCTCCCATTTATTTTG
>CM026404.1:41097814-41113353 GCA_014843695.1 Archivesica marissinica | reverse complement strand
CCCTGCTGCTCGTATTTATAGTAAATCATAGGGATATAGGCTACAGATACAGGTCCGTATTTATAGCAAATCATAGGGTTATAGGTTACAGATACGTGTCCGTATTTATAGCAAATCATAGGGATATAGGCTAGAGATACAAGTCCGTATTTATACCAAATCATAGGGATATAGGCTAGAAATACAGGTCCGTATTTATAGCAAATCATAGGGGTATAGGTTAGAGATACAGGTCCATATTTATAGCAAATCATAGGGATATAGGCTAGAGATACAAGTCCATATTTATAGCAAATCATAGGGATATAGGCTAGAGATACGTGTCCGTATTTATAGCAAATTATAGGGATATAGGCTAGAGATACGTGTCCGTATTTATAGTAAATCATAGGGATATAGGCTAGAGATACAGGTCCGTATTTATAGCAAATCATAGGGATATAGGCTAGAGATACAGGTCCGTATTTATAGCAAATCATAGGGATATAGGCTAGAGATACAGGTCCGTATTTATAGCAAATCATAGGGATATAGGCTAGAGATACGTGTCCGTATTTATAGTAAATCATAGGGATATAGGCTAGAGATACGTGTCCATATTTATAGTAAATCATAGGGATATAGGCTAGAGATACGTGTCCGTATTTATAGTAAATCATAGGGATATAAGCTAGAGATACAGGTCCGTATTTATAGCAAATCATAGGGATATAGGCTAGAGATACAGGTCCGTATTTATAGTAAATCATAGGGATATAGGCTAGAGATACAGGTCCGTATTTATCGTAAATCATAGGGATATAGGCTAGAGATACAGGTCCATATTTATAGCAAATCATAGGGATATAGGTTAGAGATACAGGTCCGTAGTTATAGCAAATAGCGTTTTGTCCACAAGACACTAAAACATGTGCCCAAGCTCCCTCCAGCGACATCGGTGAGTGAGCAGCACAAGACCGCCTCATTTTCACCTTAGCAACACTACTTACTATTAGAAATAGACGCGTCTTTCACAATTTTCTTGTTGCTGTCAGATCATCAGATTAAATAGACGCTTGTATTATGATTTTCAAACACCTGAACTGTTTTAGCTGATGTACCTAAACCACGTAATGGAACCAAGATCGTAAATGAGGCGAATGGAGAAGTAAAAAAACAAAACCATCCCATTTTGGCCAATATATTATTTTGAACTGGCACGAGTTGGACAGCAAACATTTAATCATTTTAAGCCTAAACGTCCAGGATTAGCATTTGTCAGTGCTGACTGTATATGTACAAGTAACAGTATAATACATGCATCTAAACTTTCAGGATTAGCATTTGTCAGTGCCGACTGTATATGTACAAGTAACAGTATAATACATGCATCTAAACTTTCAGGATTAGCATTTGTCAGTGCTGACTGTATATGTACAAGTAACAGTATAATACATGCATCTAAACTTTCAGGATTAGCATTTGTCAGTGCTGACTGTATATGTGCAAGTAACAGTATAATACATGCATCTAAACTTTCAGGATTAGTATTTGTCAGTGCTGACTGTATATGTACAAGTAACAGTATAATACATGCATCTAAACTTTCAGGATTAGCATTTGTCAGTGCTGACTGTATATGTACAAGTAACAGTATAATACATGCATCTAAACTTTCAGGATTAGCATTTGTCAGTGCTGACTGTATATGTACAAGTAACAGTATAATACATGCATCTAAACTTTCAGGATTAGCATTTGTCAGTGCTGACTGTATATGTACAAGTAACAGTATAATACATGCATCTAAACTTTCAGGATTAGCATTTGTCAGTGCTGACTGTATATGTACAAGTAACAGTATAATACATGCATCTAAACTTTCAGGATTAGCATTTGTCAGTGCTGACTGTATATGTACAAGTAACAGTATAATACATGCATCTAAACTTTCAGGATTAGCATTTGTCAGTGCTGACTGTATATGTACAAGTAACAGTATAATACATGCATCTAAACTTTCAGGATTAGCATTTGTCAGTGCTGACTGTATATGTACAAGTAACAGTATAATACATGCATCTAAACTTTCAGGATTAGCATTTGTCAGTGCTGACAGTATATGTACAAGTAACAGTATAATACATGCATCTAAACTTTCAGGATTAGCATTTGTCAGTGCCGACTGTCAGGGCCGTCGCTGGAGCTATTTTGATGATACGCACGGCCAAATATGCTTATTTGTCGAGTGATCATAGCGAGCGAGTGCGCTAGTGGGTCCGGGGGCATATCTCCCGGAGCTTTTTTGAAATGAGAAAGCTATTTCCTGCATTTCAATGCATTTTGTAACATACACTTGCAGGACTAAAGTACTTACGACAATCGGTATAAATTAAGGCTAGATGTATAATATGCATGATATATCGCCCTTATCAATTAAACAAGCACGTAAACTAGCACAAACTAAATTTCGGGATGCACCATATTTGCAATGGGCTCAATTATTCCACCACTCCACACATAGCGGCGCCTATGTATCCCTACTACCCCCCCCCCCCCGGTGTTTTAATGCATTTTTGGAGTTTTCATTTTTTGAGACCAATGATACGCACGTGCGTACTTGCGTATGCCCAGCGACGGGCCTGACTGTATATGTACAAGTAACAGTATAATACATGCATCTAAACTTTCAGGATTAGCATTTGTCAGTGCTGACTGTATATGTACAAGTAACAGTATAATACATGCATCTAAACTTTCAGGATTAGCATTTGTCAGTGCCGACTGTATATGTACAAGTAACAGTATAATACATGCATCTAAACTTTCAGGATTAGCATTTGTCAGTGCCGACTGTATATGTACAAGTAACAGTATAATACATGCATCTAAACTTTCAGGATTAGCATTTGTCAGTGCCTACTGTATATGTACAAGTAACAGTATAATACATGCATCTAAACTTTCAGGATTAGCATTTGTCAGTGCCGACTGTATATGTACAAGTAACAGTATAATACATGCATCTAAACTTTCAGGATTAGCATTTGTCAGTGCCGACTGTATATGTACAAGTGACAGTATAATACATGCATCTAAACTTTCAGGATTAGCATTTGTCAGTGCCTACTGTATATGTACAAGTAACAGTATAATACATGCATCTAAACTTTCAGGATTAGCATTTGTCAGTGCCGACTGTATATGTACAAGTAACAGTATAATACATGCATCTAAACTTTCAGGATTAGCATTTGTCAGTGCCGACTGTATATGTACAAGTGACAGTATAATACATGCATCTAAACTTTCAGGATTAGCATTTGTCAGTGCCTACTGTATATGTACAAGTAACAGTATAATACATGCATCTAAACTTTCAGGATTAGCATTTGTCAGTGCCGACTGTATATGTACAAGTAACAGTATAATACATGCATCTAAACTTTCAGGATTAGCATTTGTCAGTGCCGACTGTATATGTACAAGTAACAGTATAATACATGCATCTAAACTTTCAGGATTAGCATTTGTCAGTGCCGACTGCAACACTGCACCAGTAATCGCAAACACAAACAACAATGCTAAAGGAACAGGTCCATTCACATCAGGAAGTGTCGTAAAATTTGAATGTAACCTTGGTTACAACCCAGCAGGCACTAGCAAGGAATACCAATGTTTAGGGAATACATGGATAAATGGGGATCTTCACTGTGAACAGATTTACTGCCGTTACATTGATCAACCAGAAAATGGACGTGTCGTGCTCAAACCTACCTACAAGGTTGGTTCCGCGATTAACTTCGAGTGTAATGAAGGTTATAATATGTACGGAAGCAATGTTTTGAGCTGTCTAACAGATGGCACATGGAGCCCTAAACAGCCACCAATTTGTCAGATCAGAATGTGTAGTGAATTTGGTAGTATTGAGCATGGTACTACCTTCCAGGACTCTAGCGTAGGTATCAGAGATGGTTATGGAAGTATTGTACAAATAAGTTGTAATTCGGGTTATGTCATTAATGGATCGCCAAGTGTGATGTGCCAATCAAATGGAAAGTGGGATACGAGTCCAACCTGCTTGAAAAGCACATGCCTGCCTTACCCGGGTTTGAACTCGTCGTGCATATTGCGTACAATGCTTGCAGACACAATACTCCTCATGATGTGTAAGAGTAATACCATTGACATATCCGTAACAGAAACTGGACCAGATTCCGTGGAGTGCTATGAAGGACTGTGGGAAGAAAGTAACGAAATTATGGCGTGTTATTGCGACTGTAAAATTAATGCCGATTTAAAACTTGTTTCATTGAAAAATGTCAATAAAAATGGTTTCCTTAAGCATACGCACACCTTAGACTGGAGCTGTAAAAGTGGTGCCAAGAAACAATCTACACAACCACTTGTTTGTACTGATGGGAAAATTGACACTCCTACCTGTATATCACAAACTCCAAATACTGATGGAAATGGAACCACAGTAAATCCACCTGGAACCACAGTAAATCCACCTGGAACCACAGTAAATCCACCACATACAACTGTTAAGCTACCAAGTACATCACCACAGGTGGAACTGATTGCTATACCACTTATACTTATCTTGCTTGCTTCTGGTGGTATTATAGGTTTCTGTTTATGGAAGAAAAGTGTCCACCAAAAGAATAAGAATGGTAAAACTGAGGGTACTGGTGGTGAACATGAGAAAGTGGCCTTTACAATGGATGGAAAGGGTGGTGAAAATGATGACAATAAGAAAGTTGTAATCAAAATGAGTTTAGGAGATGATGGAGACGCTGAAACGAAAGAGTTGGCACCCACAACTGGTGCAGACTAATGGAAATGCTGACAATAAGTAAATGGCAATCACAATGGATGTTGACAGTGATAGAGATGCTTAGTGATAGAGATGCTTCAAAGAATCAAATTTATGACACTCTCAACTGGTGCAGACAGTGATAGAAAATGTGACCATGTTTAAAGAAAAGTTCCTGTTCATATTATTAAAAGGCGAAATTGAACTGCAACAATGCGAATGTCCTGTTTTTCATACTTGAAATGTGAATAAGACATGCTAAAAAGGATTTATGCATTCATTTCTTGGCTATAGATTGTGATCTACTGAGCAGATGGAACTGGATACAGAAATACCTCCACCATTCACACTCCACTTGGGAATCTCGGAAACGATCGATGATATTAATTTGCATACGATGTGCTATTTTTAAAACTTATTTAAATTGCGATCACGTGAATAGAATGTGAGTGGCTGCAGAAAAAGCCAAATGATTTTCGACCAAATTCGGGATAATATTTTTCTAATAGAGACTAGGTTAGTAAGAAAAATATTGTGTTATTTCGAATACATTTAAAATGTCTCCAGTACACATATATTATCAAAGAATGTTATGACCAATTTGAGCATGGCCATTGACCTGCTTGGAATGGATTTTATTAAAAACTTGTGATTTTGTCCAATAATTAAATGTTCAACCAGATCAAGATCAGCAGATAATCTACTTGGACGGATCCAAATGATGATAAGGAGCTGTGGAGTTTGCAACATTCATTAGAAGTGTTACGGTGTCTTGCAGGCAGGTATGTAGTGACTGAGCTCTGAGTATCATGCTGCCTGAACATTCCGGATCAAATATAGTTGCCGCTTTGTCGATTAATTGTCAATCCGCCTATCCATCTTGTTTCAGTACAGAATGCATTTTCATGTATTTCACACAAATGTCTATGTATTTCAAAGTTGAATGTCACAACAAATAATTATAGTTAATAACAATGATGCACTCCAGAAATAATAATAATTGGATATCACTTTGATGTCTATCGATGGCGAAGCTATGGATATCACTTTGATGTCTATCGATGGCGAAGCTATGGATATCACTTTGATGTCTATCGATGGCGAAGCTATGGATATCACTTTGATGTCTCTCGATGGCGAAGCTATGGATATCACTTTGATGTCTATCGATGGCGAAGCTATGCATATCACTTTGATGTCTCTCAATGGCGAAGCTATGGATATCACTTTGATGTCTCTCGATGGCGAAGCTATGGATATCACTTTGATGTCTATCGATGGCGATGCTATGGATATCACTTTGATGTCTATCGATGGCGAAGCTATGGATATCACTTTGATGTCTATCGATGGCGAAGCTATGGATATCACTGATGTATATCGATGGCGAAGCTATGGATATCACTTTGATGTCTATCGATGGCGAAGCTATGGATATCACTTTGATGTCTATCGATGGCGAAGCTATGGATATCACTTTGATGTCTATCTATGGCGAAGCTATGGATATCACTTTGATGTCTATCGATGGCGAAGCTATGGATATCACTTTGATGTCTTATCGATGGCGAAGCTATGGATATCACTTTGATGTCTATCGATGGCTATGAACAGCCACATGTATTTGTCATCCAGTGCATGTAGATTTTCCCCTGCTCTGTGCCCTGCAATGTCAGACATACAAGGTAATTATCCAATGTCATATATGAGCCGAGCGCCCAGTTCTCTGAGCATCAGTGGGTTTCACCATATTTGTTGTATTTTATTTATTTTAATACATGTACATGTATACCGTCTGATTTCACCATGTCCATGATTCATCTGTTGGATTATCACCAAAATTGACGTATCAGTATGATGTCCAGTCGTGTATGTTGGAGTCCCGTTCAGGCTGGATGATTTTGTGTGGATTTACCTCCCTTTGAACATTTTTAACACAACTTGTCTGCGCTTCATCATCAAAACCCATCGTCAGTTTTACACCAGTCTTGGTATCAGTATGATAGCTGTTCGATTAGTGCAGTGGTTAGCACGCTCGCTTCTCACCAATGCAACTGGGTTCGATCCTCGGACTGGGAAGTATGTGAGATTGTACGGTGGTCGCTAGATCGGACAGGTGAGATTTCTCTGGGTTCCTCCCACACGAATAACTACAGGTACGCTTTCATCCGCGCCAATGAGAGTGATTAGTATAAGTTGTTAAAGCTTGTTTAGCAATTGTTGTAAAATAAATAAAGTTTATACTTCATAAGGTCTATTAATTTTGTGCTTATTGTAAATGCATTCTGGTTGGGTGATACTTTGCAGATTTATGGCCCTTTGAAAACTTTTGTCTGTCCTTTTGTTCAGTTTTGACTTGTCCGCACTTCATCTCCAAAACCATTGTCGGATTTTCACCAAAGCATTAATAGTATGTCTAGTTGTGCATATTTTAATCCCATTCTGGTTGGATGATTTATTGCGGACTTACAGTCCTTTTTTCAAAGTGTTTTGTTGATGCTGAACAGATGTAAAATCCATTGAGAATTTCAAATGGAGACCATCGATAAGATACTACATATGACTTTAATGCAATGACTTCATATATTTTACTTCCAATACTTTAATTACTCCACTGAAGCAACAGAGAGTGGTGCATGAGGAGGCGTGCGTTACTTCCCAAAAAAATATAGTGGTATTCTTAATTTTCCATGTCTCTGAGTGAATGCAAATATTGAACATGATTCAATAACTGAAATGTTACAGGTGTAGATTTTGTAAACATCACATTAATGAATGGTTGCAATGGTGCCGTCAACAATTGCATATATCTTTAAACCGTCAAATAAATTGCATTGATAAGTTGCATATTGCTTCTAGGGGTTGTTCCCTACACCTAACAAGTTTCACCTCAAAGAATGAACTTGAATTTTGGCAAAATAATTTTGTGGTTTTCAGAAATGTTTGACCGTTCAAAAGAAAATCAAACATAATTTCTCAAAACTTGTTAAACTTTGCATACACATCGAACCACTAATTATCTACACCCACAGTAAGTCCCCACCCTACCACTGACTTGAAATTTGGCCAAAAAAGAGTGATTTCAAAACTTATTTATGCGCAAAAACAATCTTGAACGTTAAATTAAAGTACAATTGTATTTATGATTAAACAAAACTGAATCATTATCATTTCTCAAACACTTTCACGGGTATTGCTTTGAAACTTGGGATACACATATGAGAACTCATTCTCTACACCCACAGTATGTTCCCACCCTATAAGTGACATTGAACTTGATAGTTGGCCCAAAATAGTAAGATTTCTCAAAATCCGTCGAAGGTTTTGATTAGAAAACTTGCATACACATTCTCAACAACCACAGTAGGTCCCCGCACTAATAGTGACAATGAAATTTGGCAATTTGTTTTGAACGATACAGGAAATGTTTTTATTTCGGTGAACCAGCAGGTAATAGTCAATCATCTGTGGCGAGACACCCCTGGGCAGTGGCCTTGTTACTGTTAAAATATCTCGCTATCACGAAACATAAATTGTGCAAAAATTTGTCCTCAAAATTGGAACTAAGAACACTATGTATGTAAGTTCAAATAAAATAAAGATACCCCATGCTTAGGGTTTAAACTTGTGCACCAAGAGATTGTTTCTAAGAGATTAATGCTCTAAAATAATCTTCTCCATATATTTCAACAGGTAACCGGAAGCAAGGCATAGTAAGTAAAATAGTCCATTCATCTCTCACTGAACAAACACTACTTTCAGTCTCCATTCATCTCTCACTGAACAAACACTACTTTCAGTCTTCACGTATATTCATTGTGCAGGGCCATAATCCTTTGTACTGTAGTAACAGTTCATATCAATATCTGAAAGAAAGCCATACATTTGGAAGTACAGTATATGATATATATGATGATGCTGTATTTGCCGAGTTGATGTTATGTTTTGCTTTTTTTAGTTAAGTTTATTTAACGTCGCTACCGGTTGTCCATTTCAGCAACAGATCAACACATTTCCTCGGTTAACCAGTACTTGGTGCACCAACCTCTAAGAAACTGCCAATTTTTTCATAAAATGAATGCGACACAGTCTGAGCGGGGCTCAAACCCGTGACCATTAGTGATGTTATGTTCTTTTTTGTGTACAATTTTATGATTGTAAATAAGTAATATATCTGTTTGTATTGATTGTGAATGTTTTCTTAGATTACAGTGTACATATTTTCTTAGACTATAATGTTTTGTTTTGCATACATGTTTTGCATACATGTTTTGTATACATGTTTTCTTAGACTACTGTACACGACAATGTATTGCATACTGTATATAATAATTCTAAGAAACGCCCATACTCTAATACACGCCCGCCCCGACTTTTCGGCATAAACATCGCCATTATCCACTATGTAGTGCATACAGTTTATTTAGACTACAATGTACATGTAGTGTATACAGTTTATTTAGACTACAATGTACATGTAGTGTATACAGTTTATTTAGACTACAATGTACATGTAGTGTATACAGTTTATTTAGACTACAATGTACATGTATTGTATACAGTTTATTTAGACTACAATGTACATGTATTGTATACAGTTTATTTAGACTACAATGTACATGTATTGTATACAGTTTATTTAGACTACAATGTACATGTATTGTATACAGTTTATTTAGACTACAATGTACATGTATTGTATACAGTTTATTTAGACTACAATGTACATGTATTGTATACAGTTTATTTAGACTACAATGTACATGTATTGTATACATTATTCTGAAACCAGCCATAGTGTTATCCTCCTTAAATAATGCATGGTGCTATGACGTTGTCTAATGTTGTTAAAACTTGTTGCCCATACCATTTGTATGTTCATGCTATGTATTGTATCTTTATGTGTATGACATGTGTACTATTGTATGTTCATGCTATGTATTGTATCTTTATGTGTATGACATGTGTACTATTGTATGTTCATGCTATGTATCGTATCTTTATGTGTATGACATGTGTACTATTGTATGTTCATGCTATGTATCGTATCTTTATGTGTATGACATGTGTACTATTGTATGTTCATGCTATGTACTGTATCTTTATGTGTATGACATGTGTACTATTGTATGTTCATGCTATGTATCGTATCTTTATGTGTATGACATGTGTACTATTGTATGTTCATGCTATGTATCGTATCTTTATGTGTATGACATGTGTACTATTGTATGTTCATGCTATGTATTGTATCTTTATGTGTATGACATGTGTACTATTGTATGTTCATGCTATGTATTGTATCTATATGTGTATGACATGTGTACTATTGTATGTTCATGCTATGTATTGTATCTATATGTGTATGACATGTGTACTATTGTATGTTCATGCTATGTATTGTATCTATATGTGTATGACATGTGTACTATTGTATGTTCATGCTATGTATTGTATCTATATGTGTATGACATGTGTACTATTGTATGTTCATGCTATGTATTGTATCTATATGTGTATGACATGTATACTATTGTATGTTCATGCTATGTATTGTATGTGTATGTGTATGACATGTGTACTATTGTATATATATGTGTATGACATGTGTACTATTGTATATATATGTGTATGACATGTGTACTATTGTATATATATGTGTATGACATGTGTACTATTGTATATATATGTGTATGACATGTGTACTATTGTATGTTCATGCTATGTATTGTATCTATATGTGTATGACATGTGTACTATTGTATGTTCATGCTATGTATTGTATCTATATGTGTATGACATGTGTACTATTGTATATATATGTGTATGACATGTGTACTATTGTATCTATATGTGTATGACATGTGTACTATTGTATGTATATGTGTATGACATGTGTACTATTGTATATATATGTGTATGACATGTGTACTATTGTATGTATATGTGTATGACATGTGTACTATTGTATATATATGTGTATGACATGTGTACTATTGTATATATATGTGTATGACATGTGTACTATTGTATATATATGTGTATGACATGTGTACTATTGTATATATATGTGTATGACATGTGTACTATTGTATATATATGTGTATGACATGTGTACTATTGTATATATATGTGTATGACATGTGTACTATTGTATATATATGTATATGACATGTGTACTATTGTATGTATATGTGTATGACATGTGTACTATTGTATATATATGTGTATGACATGTGTACTATTGTATATATATGTGTATGACATGTGTACTATTGTATGTATATGTGTATGACATGTATACTATTGTATGTTCATGCTATGTATTGTATGTGTATGTGTATGACATGTGTACTATTGTATGTTCATGCTATGTATTGTATCTATATGTGTATGACATGTGTACTATTGTATGTTCATGCTATGTATTGTATCTATATGTGTATGACATGTGTACTATTGTATGTTCATGCTATGTATTGTATCTATATGTGTATGACATGTGTACTATTGTATGTTCATGCTATGTATTGTATGTGTATGTGTATGACATGTGTACTATTGTATGTTCATGCTATGTATTGTATCTATATGTGTATGACATGTGTACTATTGTATGTTCATGCTATGTATTGTATCTATATGTGTATGACATGTGTACTATTGTATGTTCATGCTATGTATTGTATCTATATGTGTATGACATGTGTACTATTGTATATATATGTGTATGACATGTGTACTATTGTATGTTCATGCTATGTATTGTATCTATATGTGTATGACATGTGTACTATTGTATGTTCATGCTATGTATTGTATCGTTATGTGTATGACATGTGTACTATTGTATGTTCATGCTATGTATTGTATCTATATGTGTATGACATGTGTACTATTGTATATATATGTGTATGACATGTGTACTATTGTATGTGTATGTGTATGACATGTGTACTATTGTATGTGTATGTGTATGACATGTGTACTATTGTATGTGTATGTGTATGACATGTGTACTATTGTATGTGTATGACATGTGTACTATTGTATATGTATGTGTATGACATGTGTACTATTGTATGTGTATGACATGTGTACTATTGTATGTGTATGTGTATGACATGTGTACTATTGTATGTGTATGTGTATGACATGTGTACTATTGTATGTGTATGTGTATGACATGTGTACTATTGTATGTGTATGTGTATGACATGTGTACTATTGTATGTTCATGCTATGTATTGTATGTGTATGTGTATGACATGTGTACTATTGTATGTGTATGTGTATGACATGTGTACTATTGTATGTTCATGCTATGTATTGTATCTATATGTGTATGACATGTGTACTATTGTATATATATGTGTATGACATGTGTACTATTGTATCTATATGTGTATGACATGTGTACTATTGTATATATATGTGTATGACATGTGTACTATTGTATGTATATGTGTATGACATGTGTACTAGTGTATGTGTATGTGTATGACATGTGTACTATTGTATGTGTATGTGTATGACATGTGTACTATTGTATGTGTATGTGTATGACATGTGTACTATTGTATGTGTATGACATGTGTACTATTGTATATGTATGTGTATGACATGTGTACTATTGTATATGTATGTGTATGACATGTGTACTATTGTATATGTATGTGTATGACATGTGTACTATTGTATGTGTATGTGTATGACATGTGTACTATTGTATATGTATGTGTATGACATGTGTACTATTGTATGTGTATGACATGTGTACTATTGTATGTGTATGACATGTGTACTATTGTATGTGTATGTGTATGACATGTGTACTATTGTATGTGTATGTGTATGACATGTGTACTATTGTATGTATGAATGTATTGTATTTATGTGTATGACATGTGTACTATTGTATGTGTATGTGTATGACAGTGTACTATTGTATATGTGTATGACATGTGTACTATTGTATGTGTATGTGTATGACATGTGTACTATTGTAATGTATGTGTATGACATGTGTATTGTATGATGATATTATTTATGTGTATGACATGTGTACTATTGTATGTATTGATTATATGTGTATGACATGTGTACTATTGTATATATATGTGTATGACATGTGTACTATTGTATGTGTATGTGTATGACATGTGTACTATTGTATGTATGGTATGTGTATGACATGTGTACTATTGTATGTATGATGTATTGTATTGTATGTGTATGACATGTGTACTATTGTATATATATGTGTATGACATGTGTACTATTGTATGTGTATGTGTATGACATGTGTACTATTGTATGTGTATGTGTATGACATGTGTACTATATGTATGTGTATGACATGTGTACTATTGTATGTGTATGTGTATGACATGTGTACTATTGTATGTGTATGTGTATGACATGTGTACTATTGTATGTGTATGTGTATGACATGTGTATGTGTATGACATGTGTACTATTGTATATATATGTGTATGACATGTGTACTATTGTATTGTATGTGTATGACATGTGTATGTGTATGACATGTGTACTATTGTATATGTATGTGTATGACATGTGTACTATTGTATGTGTATGTGTATGACATGTGTACTATTGTATATGTATGTGTATGACATGTGTACTATTGTATGTGTATGACATGTGTACTATTGTATGTCATGTATGTATTGTATTGTATGTGTATGACATGTGTACTATTGTATATATATGTGTATGACATGTGTACTATTGTATGTGTATGTGTATGACATGTGTACTATTGTATATATATGTGTATGACATGTGTACTATTGTATATGTATGTGTATGACATGTGTACTATTGTATGTATATGTGTATGACATGTGTACTATTGTATATATATGTGTATGACATGTGTACTATTGTATTGTATGTGTATGACATGTGTACTATTGTATATATATGTGTATGACATGTGTACTATTGTATATATATGTGTATGACATGTGTACTATTGTATGTGTATGACATGTTTACTATTGTATGTGTATGACATGTGTACTATTGTATATATATGTGTATGACATGTGTACTATTGTATATATATGTGTATGACATGTGTACTATTGTATGTGTATGACATGTTTACTATTGTATGTGTATGACATGTGTACTATTGTATGTGTATGACATGTTTACTATTGTATGTGTATGACATGTGTACTATTGTATGTGTATGTGTATGACATGTGTACTATTGTATATATATGTGTATGACATGTGTACTATTGTATATATATGTGTATGACATGTGTACTATTGTATGTGTATGTGTATGACATGTGTACTATTGTATGTGTATGTGTATGACATGTGTACTATTGTATGTGTATGTGTATGACATGTGTACTATTGTATGTGTATGTGTATGACATGTGTACTATTGTATATGTATGTGTATGACATGTGTACTATTGTATATGTATGTGTATGACATGTGTACTATTGTATATGTATGTGTATGACATGTGTACTATTGTATGTGTATGTGTATGACATGTGTACTATTGTATGTGTATGACATGTGTACTATTGTATATGTATGTGTATGACATGTGTACTATTGTATGTGTATGTGTATGACATGTGTACTATTGTATATGTATGTGTATGACATGTGTACTATTGTATATATATGTGTATGACATGTGTACTATTGTATGTGTATGACATGTATTGTATATGTATGTGTATGACATGTGTACTATTGTATGTTATGACATGTATTGTATTATATGTGTATGACATGTGTACTATTGTATGTGTATGACATGTATTGTATATATATGTGTATGACATGTGTACTATTGTATGTAAATGTATATATGTGTATGACATGTGTACTATTGTATGTGTATGATATGTATTGTATGTGTATGTGTATGACATGTGTACTATTGTATGTGTATGACATGTATTGTATATATATGTGTATGACATGTGTACTATTGTATGTTTATGCTATGTATTGTATCTATATGTGTATGACATGTGTACTATTGTATGAAATGTATATATGTGTATGACATGTGTACTATTGTATATATATGTGTATGACATGTGTACTATTGTATGTGTATGACATGTATTGTATATTATGTGTATGACATGTGTACTATTGTATGTGTATGACATGTATTGTATAGTATGTGTATGACATGTGTACTATTGTATGTGTATGACATGTTATTCTATTGTATGTGTATGACATGTGTACTATATGTATGTGTATGACATGTGTACTATTGTATGTTATGTGTATGACATGTGTACTATTGTATGTTATGTGTATGACATGTGTACTATTGTATATATATGTGTATGACATGTGTACTATTGTATATATATGTGTATGACATGTGTACTATTGTATGTGTATGTGTATGACATGTGTACTATTGTATGTGTATGTGTATGACATGTGTACTATTGTATGTTTATGTGTATGACATGTGTACTATTGTATGTTTATGTGTATGACATGTGTACTATTGTATATTTATGTGTATGACATGTGTACTATTGTATATTTATGTGTATGACGTGTGTACTATTGTATGTTTATGTGTATGACGTATGTACTATTGTATGTTTATGTGTATGACATGTGTACTATTGTATGTTTATGTGTATGACGTGTGTACTATTGTATGTTTATGTGTATGACATGTGTACTATTGTATGTTTATGTGTA
>CM026404.1:41077352-41096814 GCA_014843695.1 Archivesica marissinica | reverse complement strand
TGTTGTTGTTGTTGTTGTTGTTGTTGTATTGATCATATAAACAAGAGCAACTGTTCAGAGTCACTCACCTGATGGATGGATGTAGTTGAAAATATGAACTTTCAAGGTAGTCACTATAATGACAATCTTCCATTTCTGTATCAACATTATTCATATGCTATTTTTCATCTACTAGTTGCCCAAGTGCCTGGTAGTCAAATTTCAAATGAAATCATCTAAGTTCAGTTTGTGTGGAGAAGACGAAAATAGATTTTAATTCTTTGCACACTAGCGTTGAAAATAACAGTCAAATAATTATATCAATACATCGTTACAACACAATTCCAATGACTTTCCATACAATCAAACCAGCCAAGGAAATTACAGAAAGTTGCTGTTTAGCACAGGTGGCTGCTTAATAGAGGTCAAATGTATAATAAAGCAATATAATTATTGGGACTATGGAAACTGGCTGCTTAATACAGGTTGGCTGCTTAATGGAGGTGACCACTAACACAGGTTTGACTGTAGTTCCAGAGATTTCAATTGCAAATACGAACAGCACATTAATGAATTATCACCTACTACAATTCTTCTAACTATACATAGCATATATACCATACATAGCATATATACCATACATAGCATATATACCATATATACCATACATAGCATATATACCATACATAGCATATATACCATACATAGCATATATATACCATACATAGCATATATACCATACATAGCATATATAAATATTATTTTACCCACCATACAAAGAGTTAAAGAAGACAATGATGGCCACCAGTATAGCCATTGTGGATTGGGATTGCAATGTTTATAGTCATTGTGGATTGGGATTGCAATGTTTATAGTCATTGTGGATTGGGATTGCAATGTTTATAGATATTGTGGATTGCAATGTTCATAGCCATTGTGGATTGGGATTGCAATGTTTACAGATATTGTGGATTGGGATTGCAATGTTTACAGATATTGTGGATTGGGATTGCAATGTTTACAGATAGTGTGGATTGGGATTGCAATGTTTACAGATAGTGTGGATTGGGATTGCAATGTTTACAGATATTGTGGATTGGGATTGCAATGTTTACAGGATCTGTGTATTTGGATTGCATGTTTACATCAGTGTGGATTGGTGGATTTGCATGTTACCGTCTGTTGTTATTGTTGGGATTGCAATGTTTACAGCCATTGTGTATTGGGATTGCAATGTTTACAGGTATTGTGTATTGGGATTGCAATGTTTACAGATAGTGTGGATTGGGATTGCAATGTTTACAGCCATTGTGTATTGGGATTGCAATGTTTACAAATATTGTGTATTGGGATTGCAATGTTTACAGGTATTGTGGATTGCAATGTTCATAGCCATTTGATGAGTGTGGGATTGGCAATTTTACGGTATTGTGTATTGGGGATTGTCTGCGCTGGGGGGTGTGTGGTGTGTGTGTGGTGTGTGTGTGGTGTGTGTGTGGTGTGTGTGGTGTGTGTGTGTGGTGTGTGTGTGTGGTGTGTGTGTGTGTGTGTGTGTGTGGTGTGTGTGTTGTGTGGTGTGTGTGGTGTGTGTTGGTGTGTGTGACAGCCAGTGACAGTCGGAGGTAGACTGGATGGAAATAATACCTGGTGCATTTATACTTCTAAGATGCTTAAGACTAAGTAAGACTACCATTTCTACTACGGTTATGTGACGATAATACGCTGTTATATGTGCAATGTCGCATTATACTATAAGCTATGATCGACATGCCACAATACAATTAAGTATTGCACACATATCCATCCAGCATCCGACTTTTGACATTAAAATAACAAAGTTAGGCCTATGTGGTAAAATACATTTAGATAATACTACGAAGATTTAAAGTATGCGTATGGTTATACCATGCAGATTCTTAATGTGTGTCTGTACTAAGATACGTCATAGCTGATCCCAGAGTACATATACTTATTACCAGCCATGTAGATATATAGCCGATAATAACAGATCTCCCATATACATGGGACATTATAATTTTGTTCACGTATCACATTCATTACTTCAGCCCACTATGTCGTTTGGTCATCTTTTTTTCTTTTCTTTTTTTAATTCCTTTTTTTAATTTCTCTATCAACATAGATACATGTTGACAATGCAATGTACTAACATAAATTAATGTATTTTAAATAGTATGTCCATGCTAAATCGCAGATACATTAAACATCAATACAATGTATACATATGATGGAGAGAAATTCATTACATTTTTTGGAAAGAGAGAGAGAAATATAGGAGAGGAGAAGTCGTGTGGATGGTTGAGTATCTACTATAACATTTAAAGATTAGTTAATTAATGTGGTTCAGAAACGGTCTCCATTTTAGCGTGAAAGTAGTATGCTTGTTTTTGAACAATGCAATTGTTTCCTCTATTTTTATTTTATACTTAAAATATGCAACAAAATGGACACCAGTTGGTATACTCTTCTCACATTTACATTTGAATATGAAGTATTTAGCAAGCAGTATAATGTAATTAATGTTCATTTCATATATTTTGTTCTTGTGACTGAAATTACAAAGCGAAATGCATTCATAATTTAATTGAACTAAATCATCTGTTTTTAAAAAAATTCTCAAAAAGTCTGTAATTTTTATCCAGAAATCCTGTATAAGATGACATTCCCAAAACATATGAACGTTAGAATCATTTTGCATTGTGCAAAAATCACACAATTGCGACACAACTATATTACATTTAAATAGGAAACTGTTGTTCGGAATAATATGCATTAGGTATTTATATTAAATTCTCTCAGTTTAGTTTCAATAGTTACTTTAATCGGTTGTGTGAATATTTTCTTCCAGTTAATATCAACTAAAGATAAGTTATTTTCCCATTTTTTGGCTTGCTTAATAATCTCAGGCTTAGACATTTTTGTTAATATTGCATAAATAAGTTTACATACGTTTGTATGTTCATTTATTTTTGTTATTAAATTGTTAGGAGATGTATATGATATTGGTTCTGATCTTAACTGTAACTTCCATGCTTGAGGTACACTTTTCACAAGAGTGTAGTATTTCAAATATTCTCCCGGGGTGATATTATAGAGTTGCATTATTTGTGGAAATGAATCAAATTGATTTTGTCTGTAATTGTATATATGTTCTATATATTGTCTGTAATTGTATATATGTTCTATATATTGTCTGTAATTGTATATATGTTCTAAATATTGTCTGTAATTGTATATATGTTCTATATATTGTCTGTAATTGTATATATGTTCTATATATTGTCTGTAATTGTATATATGTTCTATATATTGTCTGTAATTGTATATATGTTCTATATATTGTCTGTAATTGTATATATGTTCTATATATTGTCTGTAATTGTATATATGTTCTATATATTGTCTGTAATTGTATATATGTTCTATATATTGTCTGTAATTGTATATATGTTCTATATATTGTCTGTAATTGTATATATGTTCTATATATTGAATCCCCTTATTAAACCAGTCTTTATAAAAAATGTGGAATTATCATATTTCTTTATGTACGAATTGTTCCAAAGTAGTTCTTTGGATATGGTTTCTACCGTTTCCACGTAATTTGCACTTGACCATGCCTTTAATATTTCTTTTAAAAACTGATATTTTATTTCGAAACGTGAAATGTCAGTTGAACTAACATTACTTTTAAAAACGAGGTCATTACCATATTTCTCCAGCATATTTTCATACATTTATACCCATTTTGATTCTTTTTGAAATATTATTCGTTTTATCCAACTAGCCTTTAGTGATGTAACGAAGTTTTCTATATCCAACATTTTTACCCCCCCCCCCTCTTCATAGTCTTGGATAATTTGTTTTATAGCTATTTTATCAGGTTGGTCATCTTTTTTCAAACATATTTAAGGTCGACCAAACTAATATGGGTAATACCTCTAAAAATATATAATTTAATTATTATACAGCTAAACCCATATTTTGTTGCAGCAGGTTACAATATATGAAAGTGCATTTCACAATAATGGGTTGCTGAGGACATGCTTTAAAGTTCCCACATATTCCATACCCCATCATATATATTTCCCCGTGTACTGAAAATACCACTGTGTGACAACACTTAAGATTAGTACATTAAAATACTTCCGTACTGCACTACACGTCTCCCTTCCCGGACAGTGTGATGTATAGCTACCACCTACTCACTACACGTCGCCCCTCCCCGGACAGTGTGATGTATAGCTACCACCTACTCACTACACGTCTCCCTTCCCGGACAGTGTGGTGTATAGCTACCACCTACTCACTACACGTCTCCCCTCCCCGGACAGTGTGATGTATAGCTACCACCTACTCACTACACGTCTTCCCTCCCGGACAGTGTGATGTATAGCTACACCTACTCACTACACGTCTCCCTCCCCGGACAGTGTGATGTATAGCTACCACCTACTCACTACACGTCTCCCTTCCCGGACAGTGTGATGTATAGCTACCACCTACTCACTACACGTCTCCCCTCCCCGGACAGTGTGATGTATAGCTACCACCTACTCACTACACGTCGCCCCTCCCCGGACAGCGTGGTGTATAGCTACCACCTACTCACTACACATCTCCCCTCCACGGACAGTGTGATGTATAGCTACCACCTACTCACTACACGTCTCCCCTCCCCGGACAGTGTGATGTATAGCTACCACCTACTCACTACACGTCGCCCCTCCCCGGACAGTGTGATGTATAGCTACCACCTACTCACTACACGTCTCCCCTCCCCGGACAGTGTGATGTATAGCTACCACCTACTCACTACACGTCTCCCCTCCCCGGACAGTGTGATGTATAGCTACCACCTACTCACTACACGTCTCCCCTCCCCGGACAGTGTGATGTATAGCTACAACCTACTCACTACACGTCTCCCCTCCCCGGACAGTGTGATGTATAGCTACCACCTACTCACTACACGTCTCCCCTCCCCGGACAGTGTGATGAATAGCTACAACCTACTCACTACACGTCTTCCCTCCCCGGACAGTGTGATGTATAGCTACCACCTATTCACAACACGTCTCCCCTCCCCGGACAGTGTGATGTATAGCTACCACATACTCACTACACGTATCCCCTCCCATGACAGTGTGATGTATAGCTACCACATACTCACTACACGTATCCCCTCCCCGGACAGTGTGATGCATAGCAACCACCTACTCACTACACGTCGCCCCTCCCCGGACAGTGTGATGTATAGCTACCACCTACTCACTACACGTATCCCCTTCCCGGACAGTGGAATGTATAGCTACCACCTACTCACTACACGTATCCCCTCCCCGGACAGTGGACTGTATAGCTACCACCTACTCACTACACGTATCCTCCCGGACAGTGTGATGCATAGCTACCACCGACTCACTACACGTCGTCCCTCCCGGGACAGTGTGATGTATAGCTACTACATACTCACTACACGTCTCCCCTCCCCGGACAGTGTGATGTATAGCTACCACATACTCACTACACGTCTCCCCTCCCCGGACAGTGTGATGTATAGCTACAACCTACTCACTACACGTCGCCACTCCACGGACAGTGTGATGTATAGCTACCACCTACTCACTACACGTCGCCCTTCCCCGGACAGTGTGATGTATAGCTACCACCTACTAACTACACGTATCCCCTTCCCGGACAGTGGAATGCATAGCTACCACCTACTCACTACACGTATCCCTCCCCGGACAGTGGAATGTATAGCTACCACCTACTCACTACACGTATCACCTCCCCGGACAGTGTGATGTATAGCTACCCCCTACTCACTACACGTCTTCACTCCCCGGACAGTGTGATGTATAGCCACCACCACCTACTCACGACATGTCTCCCCTCCCCGGACAATGTGATGCATGGCTACAGCCTACTCACTACAGGTACCCCCTCCCCGGAGAGTGTGATGCATAGCTATCACCTACTCACTACACGTCGCCCCTCCCCGGACAGTGGAATGTATAGCTATCACCTACTCACTACACGTCGCCCCTCCCCGGACAGTGTGATGTATAGCTACCACCTACTCACTACACGTCTCACCTCCCCGGACAGTGTGATGTATAGCTACCACCTACTCACTACACGTCTCCCCTCCCCGGACAGTGTGATGTATAGCTACAACCTACTCACTACACGTCGCCACTCCACGGACAGTGTGATGTATAGCTACAACCTACTCACTACACGTCTCCCCTCCCCGGACAGTGTGATGTATAGCCACAACCTACTCACTACACGTCTCCCCTCCCCGGAGAGTGTGATGTATAGCTACCACCTACTCACTACACGTCTCCCTCCCCGGACAATGTGATGCATAGCTACCAATACTCACTACACGTCTCCCCTCCCCGGACAGTGTGATGAATAGCTACCACCTACTCACTACACGTCTTCCCTCCCCGGACAGTGTGATGTATAGCTACCACCTACTCACTACACGTCTCCCTCCCCGGACAATGTGATGTATAGCTACCACCTACTCACTACAGGTCTCCCCTCCCCGGACAGTGTGATGTATAACTACCACATACTCACTACACGTATCCCCTCCCCGGACAGTGTGATGTATAGCTATCACCTACTCACTACACGTCTCCCCTCCCCGGATAGTGTGGTGTATAGCTACCACATACTCAATACACGTCTCCCCTCCCCGGAAAGTGTGATGTATAGCTACCACATACTCACTACACGTATCCCCTCCCCGGACAGTGGAATGTATAGCTATCACCTACTCACTACACGTCGCCCTTCCCCGGACAGTGTGATGTATAGCTACCACCTACTAACTACACGTATCCCCTTCCCGGACAGTGGAATGCATAGCTACCACCTACTCACTACACGTATCCCCTCCCCGGACAGTGGAATGTATAGCTACCACCTACTCACTACACGTATCACCTCCCCGGACAGTGTGATGTATAGCTACCACCTACTCATTACACGTCTTCCCTCTCCGGACAGTGTGATGTATAGCCACCACCACCTACTCACGACATGTCTCCCCTCCCCGGACAATGTGATGCATGGCTACAGCCTACTCACTACACGTACCCCCTCCCCGGAGAGTGTGATGCATAGCTACCACCTACTCACTACACGTTTCACCTCCCCGGACAGTGTGATGTATAGCTAAAACCTACTCACTACACGTCTCCCCTCCCCGGACAGTGTGATGTATAGCTACAACCTACTCACTACACATAGCCACTCCACGGACAGTGTGATGTATAGCTACCATCTACTCACTACACGTCTCCCCTCCCCGGACAGTGTGATGTATAGCTACAACCTACTCACTACACGTCTCCCCTCCCCGGAGAGTGTGATGTATAGCTACCACCTACTCACTACACGTCTCCCCTCCCCGGACAGTGTGATGAATAGCTACCACCTACTCAATACACGTCTTCCCTCCCCGGACAGTGTGATGTATAGCTACCACCTATTCACTACACGTCTCCCTCCCCGGAGAGAGTGATGCATAGCTACCACCTACTCACTACACGTTTCACCTCCCAGGACAGTGTGATGTATAGCTAAAACCTACTCACTACACGTCGCCCCTCCCCGGACAGTGGAATGTATAGCTATCACCTACTCACTACACGTCGCCCCTCCCCGGACAGTGTGATGTATAGCTACCACCTACTCACTACACGTCTCACCTCCCCGGACAGTGTGATGTATAGCTACCACCTACTCACTACACGTCTCCCCTCCCCGGACAGTGTGATGTATAGCTACAACCTACTCACTACACGTCGCCACTCCACGGACAGTGTGATGTATAGCTACCACCTACTCACTACACGTCTCCCCTCCCCGGACAGTGTGATGTATAGCCACAACCTACTCACTACACGTCTCCCTTCCCCGGAGAGTGTGATGTACAGCTACCACCTACTCACTACACGTCTCCCTCCCCGGACAATGTGATGCATAGCTACAACCTACTCACTACACGTCTCCCCTCCCCGGACAGTGTGATGAATAGCTACCACCTACTCACTACACGTCTTCCCTCCCCGGACAGTGTGATGTATAGCTACCACCTACTCACTACACGTCTCCCTCCCCGGACAATGTGATGTATAGCTACCACCTACTCACTACAGGTCTCCCCTCCCCGGACAGTGTGATGTATAACTACCACATACTCACTACACGTATCCCCTCCCCGGACAGTGTGATGTATAGCTATCACCTACTCACTACACGTCTACCCTCCCCGGATAGTGTGGTGTATAGCTACCACATACTCAATACACGTCTCCCCTCCCCGGAAAGTGTGATGTATCGCTACCACATACTCACTACACGTATCCCCTCCCCGGACAGTGGAATGTATAGCTATCACCTACTCACTACACGTCGCCCTTCCCCGGACAGTGTGATGTATAGCTACCACCTACTAACTACACGTATCCCCTTCCCGGACAGTGGAATGCATAGCTACCACCTACTCACTACACGTATCCCCTCCCCGGACAGTGGAATGTATAGCTACCACCTACTCACTACACGTATCACCTCCCCGGACAGTGTGATGTATAGCTACCACCTACTCATTACACGTCTTCCCTCTCTGGACAGTGTGATGTATAGCTACAACCTACTCACTACACATCGCCACTCCACGGACAGTGTGATGTATAGCTACCATCTACTCACTACACGTCTCCCCTCCCCGGACAGTGTGATGTATAGCTACAACCTACTCACTACACGTCTCCCCTCCCCGGAGAGTGTGATGTATAGCTACCACCTACTCACTACACGTCTCCCCTCCCCGGACAGTGTGATGAATAGCTACCACCTACTCAATACACGTCTTCCCTCCCCGGACAGTGTGATGTATAGCTACCACCTATTCACTACACGTCTCCCTCCCCGGAGAGTGTGATGCATAGCTACCACCTACTCACTACACGTTTCACCTCCCAGGACAGTGTGATGTATAGCTAAAACCTACTCACTACACGTCGCCCCTCCCCGGACAGTGTGATGTATAGCTACCACCTACTCACTACACGTCTCCCCTCCCCGGACAGTGTGATGTATAGCTACCACCTACTCACTACACGTCTCCCCTCCCCGGACAGTGTGATGTATAGCTACCACCTACTCACTACACGTCTCCCCTCCCATGACAGTGGGATATATAGCTACCACCTACTCACTACACGTCTCCCCTCCTCGGACAGTGTGATGTATAGCTACCACCTACTCACTACACGTCTCCCTTCCCGGACAGTGTGTTGTATAGCTATAGCTACCACCTAATCACTACACGTATCCCCTCCCCGGACAGTGTGATGTATAGCTACCACCTACTCACTACACGTATCCCCTCCCCGGACAGTGTGATGTATAGCTACAACCTACTTACTACACGTCTCCCCTCCCAGGACAGTGTGATGTATAGCTACCACCTACTCACTACACGTCTCCCCTCCCCGGACAGTGTGATGTATAGCTACCACCTACTCACTACACGTCTCCCCTCCCAGGATAGTGTGATGTATAGCTACAACGTACTCACTAAACGTCTCCCCTCCCCGGACAGTGTGATGTATAGCTACCACCTACTCACTACACGTCTCCCCTCCCCGGACAGTGTGATGAATAGCTACAACCTACTCACTACACGTCTTCCCTCCCCGGACAGTGTGATGTATAGCTACCACCTATTCACAACACGTCTCCCCTCCCCGGACAGTGTGATGTATAGCTACCACATACTCACTACACGTATCCCCTCCCATGACAGTGTGATGTATAGCTACGACATACTCACTACACGTATCCCCTCCCCGGACAGTGTGATGTATAGCTACCACCTACTCACTACACGTATCCCCTTCCCGGACAGTGGAATGTATAGCTACACCTACTCACTACACGTATCCCTCCCCGGACAGTGGAATGTATAGCTACCACCTACTCACTACACGTATCCCCCCGGACAGTGTGATGCATAGCTACCACCGACTCACTACACGTCTTCCGTCCCGGGACAGTGTGATGTATAGCTACTACATACTCACAACACGCATCCCCTCCCCGGACAGTGGAATGTATAGCTATCACCTACTCACTACACGTCGCCCCTCCCCGGACAGTGGAATGTATAGCTATCACCTACTCACTACACGTATCCCCTCCCCGGACAGTGGAATGTATAGCTATCACCTACTCACTACACGTCGCCCCTCCCCGGACAGTGTGATGTATAGCTACCACCTACTCACTATACGTCTCCCCTCCCCGGACAGTGTGATGTATAGCTACAACCTACTCACTACACGTCTCCCCTCCCCGGACAGTGTGATGTATAGCTACCACCTACTCACTACACGTCTCCCTCCCCGGACAATGTGATGTATAGCTACCACCTACTCACTACAGGTCTCCCCTCCCCGGACAGTGTGATGTATAACTACCACATACTCACTACACGTATCCCCTCCCCGGACAGTGTGATGTATAGCTATCACCTACTCACTACACGTCTCCCCTCCCCGGATAGTGTGGTGTATAGCTACCACATACTCAATACACGTCTCCCCTCCCCGGAAAGTGTGATGTATCGCTACCACATACTCACTACACGTATCCCCTCCCCGGACAGTGGAATGTATAGCTATCACCTACTCACTACACGTCGCCCTTCCCCGGACAGTGTGATGTATAGCTACCACCTACTAACTACACGTATCCCCTTCCCGGACAGTGGAATGCATAGCTACCACCTACTCACTACACGTATCCCCTCCCCGGACAGTGGAATGTATAGCTACCACCTACTCACTACACGTATCACCTCCCCGGACAGTGTGATGTATAGCTACCACCTACTCATTACACGTCTTCCCTCTCCGGACAGTGTGATGTATAGCCACCACCACCTACTCACGACATGTCTCCCCTCCCCGGACAATGTGATGCATGGCTACAGCCTACTCACTACACGTACCCCCTTCCCGGAGAGTGTGATGCATAGCTACCACCTACTCACTACACGTTTCACCTCCCCGGACAGTGTGATGTATAGCTAAAACCTACTCACTACACGTCTCCCCTCCCCGGACAGTGTGATGTATAGCTACAACCTACTCACTACACATCGCCACTCCACGGACAGTGTGATGTATAGCTACCATCTACTCACTACACGTCTCCCCTCCCCGGACAGTGTGATGTATAGCTACAACCTACTCACTACACGTCTCCCCTCCCCGGAGAGTGTGATGTATAGCTACCACCTACTCACTACACGTCTCCCCTCCCCGGACAGTGTGATGAATAGCTACCACCTACTCAATACACGTCTTCCCTCCCCGGACAGTGTGATGTATAGCTACCACCTATTCACTACACGTCTCCCCTCCCCGGACAGTGTGATGTATAGCTACCACCTACTCACTACACGTCTCCCCTCCCCGGACAGTGTGATGTATAGCTACCACCTACTCACTACACGTCTCCCCTCCCAGGATAGTGTGATGTATAGCTACAACGTACTCACTAAACGTCTCCCCTCCCCGGACAGTGTGATGTATAGCTACCACCTACTCACTACATGTCTCCCCTCCCCGGACAGTGTGATGAATAGCTACAACCTACTCACTACACGTCTTCCCTCCCCGGACAGTGTGATGTATAGCTACCACCTATTCACAACACGTCTCCCCTCCCCGGACAGTGTGATGTATAGCTACCACATACTCACTACACGTATCCCCTCCCATGACAGTGTGATGTATAGCTACGACATACTCACTACACGTATCCCCTCCCCGGACAGTGTGATGTATAGCTACCACCTACTCACTACACGTATCCCCTTCCCGGACAGTGGAATGTATAGCTACCACCTACTCACTACACGTATCCCCTCCCCGGACAGTGGAATGTATAGCTACCACCTACTCACTACACGTATCCCCCCGGACAGTGTGATGCATAGCTACCACCGACTCACTACACGTCTTCCGTCCCGGGACAGTGTGATGTATAGCTACTACATACTCACAACACGCATCCCCTCCCCGGACAGTGGAATGTATAGCTATCACCTACTCACTACACGTCGCCCCTCCCCGGACAGTGGAATGTATAGCTACCACCTACTCACTACACGTATCCCCTCCCCGGACAGTGGAATGTATAGCTACCACCTACTCACTACACGTATCCCCCCGGACAGTGTGATGTATAGCTACCACCTACTCACTACACGTCTTCCGTCCCGGGACAGTGTGATGTATAGCTACTACATACTCACAACACGTATCCCCTCCCCGGACAGTGGAATGTATAGCTACCACCTACTCACTACACGTATCCCCCCGGACAGTGTGATGCATAGCTACCACCGACTCACTACACGTCTTCCGTCCCGGGACAGTGTGATGTATAGCTACTACATACTCACAACACGTATCCCCTCCCCGGACAGTGGAATGTATAGCTACCACCTACTCACTACACGTATCCCCCCGGACAGTGTGATGCATAGCTACCACCGACTCACTACACGTCTTCCGTCCCGGGACAGTGTGATGTATAGCTACTACATACTCACAACACGCATCCCCTCCCCGGACAGTGGAATGTATAGCTATCACCTACTCACTACACGTCGCCCCTCCCCGGACAGTGGAATGTATAGCTATCACCTACTCACTACACGTATCCCCTCCCCGGACAGTGGAATGTATAGCTATCACCTACTCACTACACGTCGCCCCTCCCCGGACAGTGTGATGTATAGCTACCACCTACTCACTAAACGTCTCCCCTCCCCGGACAGTGTGATGTATAGCTACAACCTACTCACTACACGTCTCCCCTCCCCGGACAGTGTGATGTATAGCTACAACATACTCACTACACGTCTCCCCTCCCCGGACAGTGTGATGTATAGCTACCACCTACTCACTACACGTCTCCCCTCCCCGGACAGTGTGATGAATAGCTACAACCTACTCACTACAAGTCTTCCCTCCCCGGACAGTGTGATGCATAGCTACCACATACTCACTACACGTATCCCCTCCCATGACAGTGTGATGTATAGCTACCACCTACTAACTACACGTCTTCCCTCCCCGGACAGTGTGATGTATAGCTACCACCTATTCACAACATGTCTCACCTCCCCGGACAGTGTGATGCATAGCTACCACCAACTCACTACATGTATCCCCTCCCCGGACAGTGTGATGTATAGCTACTACCTACTCACTACACGTCTTCCCTCCCCGGACAGTGTGATGTATAGCCACCACCTACTCACGACATGTCTTCCCTCCCCGGACAATGTGATGCATGGCTACAGCCTACTCACTACACGTACCCCCTCCCCGGAGAGTGTGATGCATAGCTACCACCTACTCACTACACGTTTCACCTCCCCGGACAGTGTGATGCATAGCTACCACCTACTCACTACACGTCGCCCCACCCCGGACAGTGTGATGTATAGCTACAACCTACTCACTACACGTCTCCCCTCCCCGGACAGTGTGATGTATAGCTACCACCTACTCACTACACGTCTCCCCTCCCATGACAGTGGGATATATAGCTACCACCTACTCACTACACGTCTCCCTTCCCGGACAGTGTGTTGTATAGCTACCACCTACTCACTACACGTATCCCCTCCCCGGACAGTGTGATGTATAGCTACCACCTACTCACTACACGTATCCCCTCCGCGGACAGTGTGATGTATAGCTACAACCCATTCACTACACGTCTCCCCTCCCAGGACAGTGTGATGTATAGCTACCACCTACTCACTACACGACTCCCCTCCCCTGACAGTGTGATGTATAGCTACCACCTACTCACTACACGTCTCCCCTCCCCGGACAGTGTGATGTATAGTTACAACCTACTCACTACACGTCTCCCCTCCCCGGACAGTGTGATGTATAGCTACCACATATTCACTACACGTATCCCCTCCCAGTACAGTGTGATGTATAGCTACCATATACTCACTACACGTATCCCCTCCCCGGACAGTGTGATGTATAGCTATCACCTACTCACTACACGTCTCCCCTCCCCGGATATTGTGGTGTATAGCTACCACATACTCACTACACGTCTACCCTCCTAGGACAGTGTGATGTATAGCTACCACATACTCACTACACGTATCCCCTCCCCGGACAGTGGAATGTATAGCTATCACCTACTCACTACACGTCGCCCTTCCCCGGACAGTGTGATGTATAGCTACCACCTACTAACTACACGTATCCCCTTCCCGGACAGTGGAATAAATAGCTACCACCTACTCACTACACGTATCCCCTCCCCGGACAGTGGAATGTATAGCTACCACCTACTCACTACACGTATCCCCTCCCCGGACAATGTGATGTATAGCTACCACCTACTCACTACAAGTCTTCCCTCCCCGGACAGTGTGATGTATAGCCACCACCTACTCACGACATGTCTCCCCTCCCCGGACAATGTGATGCATGGCTACAGCCTACTCACTACACGTACCCCCTCCCCTGATAGTGTGATGCATAGCTACCATCTACTCACTACACGTTTCACCTCCCCGGACAGTGTGATGTATAGCTAAAACCTACTCACTACACGTCGCCCCTCCACGGACAATGTGATGTATAGCTACCATCTACTCACTACACGTCTACCCACCCCGGACAGTGTGATGTATAGCTACCACCTACTCACTACACGTCTCCCCTCCCCGGACAGTGTGATGTATAGCTACCACCTACTCACTACACGTCTCCCCTCCCCGGACAGTGTGATGTATAGCTACCACCTACTCACTACACGTCTCCCCTCCTCGGACAGTGTGATGTATAGCTACCACCTACTCACTACACGTCTCCCTTCCCGGACAGTGTGATGTATAGCTACAGCCTACTCACTACACGTATCCCCTCCCCGGACAGTGTGATGTATAGCTACCACCTACTCACTACACGTATCCCCTCCCCGGACAGTGTGATGTATAGCTACCACCTACTCACTACACGTCTCCCCTCCCCGGACAGTGTGATGTATAGCTACCACCTACTCACTACACGTCTCCCTCCCCGGACAATGTGATGTATAGCTCTCACCTACTCACTACACGTATCCCCTCCCGGGAAAATGTGATGCATACTTACCGCCTACTCACTACACATACCCCCTCCCCGGAGAGTGTGATGCATAGCTACCACCTACTCACTACACGTCTCCCCTCCCCGGACAGTGTGATGTATAGCTACCACATACTCACTACACGTCTCCCCTCCCCGGACAGTGTGATGTATAGCTACCACCTACTCACTACACGTATCCCCTCCCCGGACAGTGTGATGTATAGCTACCACCTACTCACTACACGTCTCCCTCCCCGGACAGTGTGATGTATAGCTACCACCTACTCACTACACGTATCCCCTCCTCGGACAGTGTGATGTATAGCTACCACCTACTCACTACACGTCTCCCCTCCCCGGACAGTGTGATGTATAGCTAACACCTACTCACTACACGTCTCGACTCCCCGGACAGTGTGATGTATAGCTAACACCTACTCACTACATGTCTCCCCTGCCCGGACAGTATGATGTATAGCCACCACCTACTCACGACACGTCTCCCCTCCCCGGACAATGTGATGAATGGCTACCACCTACTCACTACACGTACCCCCTCCCCGGACAGTGTGATGCATAGCTACCACCTACTCACTACACGTTTCACCTCCCCGGACAGTGTGATGTATAGCTACCACCTACTCACTACACGTCTCCCTCCCCGGACAATGTGATGTATAGCTACCACCTACTCACTACACGTATCCCCTCCCGGACAATGTGATGCATACCTCACTACACGTCCCCTCCACGGACAGTGTGATGTATAGCTACCACATACTCACTACACGTCTCCCCTCCCCGGACAGTGTGATGTATAGCTACAACCTACTCACTACACGTCTCCCCTCCCCGGACAGTGTGATGTATAGCTACCACCTACTCACTACACGTCTCCCCTCCCCGGACAGTGTGATGTATAGCTACCACCTACTCACTACACGTATCCCCTCCCCGGACAGTGTAATGTATAGCTACCACCTACTCACTACACGTCTCCCTCCCCGGACGTGTGATGTTAGCTACCACCTACCACACACGTATCCCCCCACCACCACCGACAGTGGATGCATAGCTACCACCACTCACTACACCTACCCCTCCCCGGACAGTGGGATGTATAGCTACCACCTACTCACTACACGTATCCCCTCCCCGGACAGTGTGATGTATAGCTACCACCTACTCACTACACGTCTCCCCTCCCCGGACAGTGTGATGTATAGCCACCACCTACTCACGACATGTCTCCCCTCCCCGGACAATGTGATGCATGGCTACCGCCTACTCACTACACGTACCCCCTCCCCGGAGAGTGTGATGCATAGCTACCACCTACTCACTACACGTTTCACCTCCCCGGACAGTGTGATGTATAGCTAACACCTACTCACTACACGTCTCCTCCCCACAAAACCACCACACACACCCCCAAAAACACCCACCACACACCCCTCCCCGGACAGTGTGATGTATAGCTACCACCTACTCACTACACGTATCCCCTCCCCGGACAGTGTGATGTATAGCTACCACCTACTCACTACACGTCTCCCCTCCCCGGACAGTGTGATGTATAGCTACCACCTACTCACTACACGTCTCCCCTCCCCGGACAGTGTGATGTATAGCTACAACCTACTCACTACACGTCTCCCCTCCCCGGACAGTGTGATGTATAGCTACCACCTACTCACTACACGTCTCCCCTCCCCGGACAGTGTGATGTATAGCTACCACCTACTCACTACACGTCTCCCCTCCCCGGACAGTGTGATGTATAGCTACCACCTACTCACTACACGTCTCCCCTCCCCGGACAGTGTGATGTATAGCTACCACCTACTCACTACACGTCTCCCCTCCCCGGACAGTGTGATGTATAGCTACCACCTACTCACTACACGTCTCCCCTCCCCGGACAGTGTGATGTATAGCTACCACCTACTCACTACACGTCTCCCCTCCCCGGACAGTGTGATGTATAGCTACCACCTACTCACTACACGTCTCCCCTCCCCGGACAGTGTGATGTATAGCTACCACCTACTCACTACACGTCTCCCCTCCCCGGACAGTGTGATGTATAGCTACCACCTACTCACTACACGTATCCCCTCCCCGGACAGTGTGATGTATAGCTACCACCTACTCACTACACGTATCCCCTCCCCGGACAGTGTGATGTATAGCTACCACCTACTCACTACACGTCTCCCCTCCCCGGACAGTGTGATGTATAGCTACCACCTACTCACTACACGTCTCCCCTCCCCGGACAGTGTGATGTATAGCTACCACCTACTCACTACACGTCTCCCCTCCCCGGACAGTGTGATGTATAGCTACCACCTACTCACTACACGTCTCCCCTCCCCGGACAGTGTGATGTATAGCTACCACATACTCACTACACGTCTCCCATCCTCGGACAGTGTGATGTATAGCTACCACCTACTCACTACACGTATCCCCTCCCCGGACAGTGTGATGTATAGCTACCACCTACTCACTACACGTCTCCCCTCCCCGGACAGTGGGATGTATAGCTACCACCTACTCACTACACGTCTCCCCTCCCCGGACAGTGTGATGTATAGCTACCACCTACTCACTACACGTATCCCCTCCTCGGACAGTGTGATGTATATCTACAACCTACTCACTACAGGTCGCCCCTCCCCGGACAGTGTGATGTATAGCTACCACCTACTCACTACATGTCTCCCCTCCCCGGACAGTGTGATGTATAGCTAACACCTACTCACTACATGTTTCCCCTCCCCGGACAGTGTGATGTATAGCTAACACCTACTCACTACATATCTCCCCTCCCCGGACAGTGTGATGTATAGCTAACACCTATTCACTACACGTATCCCCTGCCCGGACAGTGTGATGTATAGCTACCACCTACTCACTACACGTCTCTCTTCCCGGACAGTGTGATGTATAGCTACCACCTACTCACTACACGTCTCCCTCCCCGGACAATGTGATGTATAGCTCCCATCTACTCACTACATGTATCCCCTCCCCGGACAATGTGATGCATAGCTACCGCCTACTCACTACACGTACCCCCTTCCCGGAGAGTGTGATGCATAGCTACCACCTACTCACTACACGTATCACCTCCCCGGAAAGTGTGATGTATAGCTAAAACCTACTCACTACACGTCGCCCCTCCATGAACAGTGTGATGTATAGCTACCATCTACTCACTACACGTCTCCTCTCCCCGGACAGTGTGATGTATAGCTACAACCTACTCACTACACGTCTCCCCTCCCCGGACAGTGTGATGTATAGCTACCACCTACTCACTACACGTCTCCCCTCCCCGGACAGTGTGATGAATAGCTACAACCTACTCACTACACGTCTCCCCTCCCCGGACAGTGTGGTGTATAGCTACAACCTACTCACTACACGTCTACTCTCCCCGGACAGTGTGATGTATAGCTACCACATACTCACTACACGTATCCCCTCCCCGGACAGTGTGATGTATAGCTACCACATACTCACTACACGTATCCCCTGCCCGGACAGTGTGATGTATAGCTACCACCTACTCACTACCCGTCTCCCTTCCCGGACAGTGTGATGTATATTTACCACCTACTCACTACACGTCGCCCCTCCCCGGACAGTGTGATGTATAGCTACCACCTACTCACTACATGTCTTCCCTTCCCGGACAGTGTGATGTATAGCTAACACCTACTCACTACATGTCTCCCCTCCCCGGACAGTGTGATGTATAGCTAATACCTACTCACTACATATCTCCCCTGCCCGGACAGTGTGATGTATAGCTACCACCTACTCACTACACGTCTACCTTCCCGGACAGTGTGATGTATAGCTCCCATCTACTCACTACATGTCTCCCCTTCCCGGACAGTGTGATGTATAGCTAACACCTACTCACTACATGTCTCCCCTCCCCGGACAGTGTGATGTATAGCTAATACCTACTCACTACATATCTCCCCTCCCCGGACAGTGTGATGTATAGCTACCACCTACTCACTACACGTATCCCCTCCCCGGACAATGTGATGCATAGCTACCGCCTACTCACTACACGTACCCCCTCCCCGGAGAGTGTGATGCATAGTTACCACCTACTCACTACACGTATCATCTCCCCGGACAGTGTGATGTATAGCTAAAACCTAATCACTACACGTCGCCCCTCCACGAACAGTGTGATGTATAGCTACCACCTACTCACTACA
>CM026404.1:41019619-41076352 GCA_014843695.1 Archivesica marissinica | reverse complement strand
CACCATGTGCATACGTGCCTGAAATACTGCCCGGATGTGCATCTGGGTTCTTCTTCCAACATGTGCATACATGCCTGAAATACTGTCCGGATGTGAACCTGGGTTCTTCCTCCACCATGTGCATACATGCCTGAAATACTGCCCGGATGTGCACCTGGGTTCTTCCTCCATCACCATGTGCATACTTGCCTGAAATACTGTCCGGATGTGCACCTGGGTTCTTCCTCCACTATCATCATGTGCATACATGCCTGAAATACTGTCCTGATGTGCACCTGGGTTCTTCCTCCACCATGTGCATACGTGCCTGAAATACTGCCCGGATGTGCACCTGGTTCTTCTCCACCATGTGCATACGTGCCTGAAATACTGCCCGGATGTGCACCTGGGTTCTTCCTCCACCATGTGCATACGTGCCTGAAATACTGCCCGGATGTGCACCTGGGTTCTTCCTCCACCATGTGCATACATGCCTGAAATACTGCCAGGATGTGCACCTGGGTTCTTCCTCCACCATGTGCATACGTGCCTGAAATACTGCCCGGATGTGCACCTGGGTTCTTCCTCCACCATCACCATGTGCATACATGCCTGAAATACTGCCCGGATGTGCACCTGGGTTCTTCCTCCACCATGTGCATACATGCCTGAAATACTGTCCGGATGTGCACCTGGGTTCTTCCTCCACCATGTGCATACATGCCTGAAATACTGCCAGGATGTGCACCTGGGTTCTTCCTCCACCATGTGCATACGTGCCTGAAATACTGCCCGGATGTGCACCTGGGTTCTTCCTCCACCATGTGCATACGTGCCTGAAATACTGCCCGGATGTGCACCTGGGTTCTTCCTCCATCATGTGCATACATGCCTGAAATACTGCCCGGATGTGCACCTGGGTTCTTCCTCCACCATCACATGTGCATACATGCCTGAAATACTGTCCGGATGTGCACCTGGGTTCTTCCTCCCATCACCATGTGCATACATGCCTGAAATACTGTCCGGATGTGCACCTGGGTTCTTCCTCCACCATGTGCATACGTGCCTGAAATACTGCCCGGATGTGCACCTGGGTTCTTCCTCCACCATGTGCATACGTGCCTGAAATACTGCCAGGATGTGCACCTGGGTTCTTCCTCCATCATGTGCATACATGCCTGAAATACTGCCCGGATGTGCACCTGGGTTCTTCCTCCATCATGTGCATACATGCCTGAAATACTGCCCGGATGTGCACCTGGGTTCTTCCTCCACCATGTGCATACGTGCCTGAAATACTGCCCGGATGTGCACCTGGGTTCTTCCTCCACCATGTGCATACATGCTGAAATACTGCCCGGATGTGCACCTGGGTTCTTCCTCCACCATGTGCATACATGCCTGAAATACTACTCGGATGTGCAGCTGGGTTCTTCCTCCAACATGTGCATAAGTGCCTTAAATACTGCCCGGCTGTGCACCTGGGTTCTTCCTCCATCATGTGCATACGTGGCTGAAATACTGCCAGGATGTGCAGCTGGGTTCTTTCTCCACCATCCATGTGCATACATGCCTGAAATACTGTCCGGATGTGCACCTGGGTTCTTCCTCCACCATCACAATGTGCATACATACCTGACATACTGTCAGGATGTGCAACTGGGTTCTTCATCCACCTGTGTGCCTGAAATAATGTTCGGATGTGCACCTGGGTTCTTCTTCCACCATGTGCATACATGCCTGAAATACTGTCCGGATGTGCACCTGGGTTCTTCCTCCACTATGTGCATACGTGCCTGAAATACTGCCCGGATGTGTACCTGGGTTCTTCCTTCACCATGTGCATACGTGCCTGAAATACTGCCAGGATGTGCACCTGTGTTCTTTCTCCACCAACACCTGTGCATACATGCCTGAAATACTGCCCGGATGTGCACCTGGGTTCTTCCTCCACCATGTGCATACATGCCTGAAATACTGTCCGGATGTGCACCTGTTCTTCCTCACCATGTGCATAATGCCTGAATACTGTCCGGATGTGCACTGGGTTCTTCCTCCACCATGTGCATACTGCCTGAAATACTGCCAGGATGTGCACCTGGGTTCTTCCTCCACCATGTGCATACGTGCCTGAAATACTGTCCGGATGTGCACCTGGGTTCTTCCTCCACCATGTGCATACGTGCCTGAAATACTGCCCGGATGTGCACCTGGGTTCTTCCTCCACCATTTGCATACATGCCTGAAATACTGTCCGGATGTGCACCTGGGTTCTTCCTCCACCATGTGCATACCTGCCTGAAATACTGCCAGGATGTGCACCTGGGTTCTTCTTCCACCATTGTGCATACATGCCTGAAATACTGCCCGGATGTGCACCTGGGTTCTTCCTCCACCATCATATGTGCATACATGCCTGAAATACTGTCCGGATGTGCACCTGGGTTCTTCCTCCACCATGTGCATACATGCCTGAAATACTGTCCGGATGTGCACCTGGGTTCTTCCTCCACCACACATGTGCATACGTGCCTGAAATACTGTCCGGATGTGCATCTGGGTTCTTTCTACATCATGTGCATACGTGCCTGAAATACTGCCCGGATGTGCACCTGGGTTCTTCCTCCACCATGTGCATACGTGCCTGAAATACTGCCCGGATGTGCACCTGGGTTCTTCCTCCACCATGTGCATACGTGCCTGAAATACTGCCCGGATGTGCACCTGGGTTCTTCCTCCACCATGTGCATACGTGCCTGAAATACTGCCCGGATGTGCATCTGGGTTCTTCCTCCACCATGTGCATACGTGCCTGAAATACTGCCCGGATGTGCACCTGGGTTCATCCTCCACCATGTGCATTCATGCCTGAAATACTATCCGGATGTGCACCTGTGTTCTTCCTCCATCATTTGCATACGTGCCTGAAATACTGTCCGGATGTGCACCTGGGTTCTTCCTCCACCATGTGCATACATGCCTGAAATACTGTCCGGATGTGCACCTGGGTTCTTCCTCCACCATGTGCATACGTGCCTGAAATACTGCTCGGATGTGCACCTGGGTTCTTCCTCTACCATGTGCATACGTGCCTGAAATACTGCCCGGATGTGCACCTGGGTTCTTCCTCCACCATGTGCATACGTGCCTGAAATACTGCCCGGATGTGCACCTGGGTTCTTCCTCCACCATCACCATGTGCATACATGCCTGAAATACTGCCAGGATGTGCACCTGGGTTCTTCCTCCACCATCTGCATACATGCCTGAAATACTGTCCGGATGTGCACCTGGGTTCTTCCTCCACCATGTGCATACATGCCTGAAATACTGCCCGGATGTGCACCTGGGTTCTTCCTCCACCATGTGCATACATGCCTGAAATACTGCCCGGATGTGCACCTGGGTTCTTCCTCCACCATCACCATGTGCATACATGCCTGAAATACTGCCCGGATGTGCACCTGGGTTCTTCCTCCACCATGTGCATACGTGCCTGAAATACTGCCCGGATGTGCACCTGGGTTCTTCATCCACCATGTGCATACATGCCTGAAATACTGCCCGGATGTGCACCTGGGTTCTTCCTCCACCATGTGCATACATGCCTGAAATACTGCCCGGATGTGCACCTGGGTTCTTCCTCCACCATGTGCATACGTGCCTGAAATACTGCCAGGATGTGCACCTGGGTTCTTCCTCCACCATGTGCATACGTGCCTGAAATACTGTCCGGATGTGCACCTGGGTTCTTCCTCCACCATGTGCATACATGCCTGAAATACTGTCCGGATGTGCACCTGGGTTCTTCCTCCACCATGTGCATACGTGCCTGAAATACTGCCAGGATGTGCACCTGGGTTCTTCCTCCACCATGTGCATACGTGCCTGAAATACTGTCCGGATGTGCACCTGGGTTCTTCCTCCATCATGTGCATACATGCCTGAAATACTGCCAGGATGTGCACCTGGGTTCTTCCTCCATCATGTGCATACATGCCTGAAATACTGTCCGGATGTGCACCTGGTTTCTTCCTACACCATGTGCATACATGCCTGACATACTGTCCGGATGTGCAACTGGGTTCTTCCTCCATCAAGTGCATACTTGCCTGCAATACTGCCAGGATGTGCACCTGGGTTCTTCCTCCACCATGTGCATACGTGCCTGAAATACTGTCCGGATGTGCACCTGGGTTCTTCCTCCACCATGTGCATACGTGCCTGAAATACTGCCCGGATGTGCACCTGGGTTCTTCCTCCACCATTTGCATACATGCCTGAAATACTGTCCGGATGTGCACCTGGGTTCTTCATCCACCATGTGCATACCTGCCTGAAATACTGCCAGGATGTGCACATGGGTTCTTCTTCCACCATCATATGTGCATACATGCCTGAAATACTGCTCGGATGTGCACCTGGGTTCTTCTTCCACCATCATAATGTGCATACATGCCTGAAATACTGTCCGGATGTGCACTTGGGTTCTTCCTCCACCACGTGCATACGTGCCTGAAATACTATCCGGATGTGCACCTGGGTTCTTCCTCCACCACCACCATGTGCATACGTACCTGAAATACTGTCCGGATGTGCATCTGGGTTCTTTCTACATCATGTGCATACGTGCCTGAAATACTGCCCTGATGTGCACCTGGATTCATCCTCCACCATGTGCATACGTGCCTGAAATGCTGCACGGATGTGCACCTGGGTTCTTCCTCCACCATGTCCATACGTGCCTGACATATTGCCCGGATCTGCACCTGGGTTCTTCCTCTACCATGTGCATACGTGCCTGAAATACTGCCCGGATGTGCATCTGGGTTATTCCTCCACCGTGTGCATATGTGCCTGAAATACTGCCCGGATGTGCACCTGGGTTCTTACTCCATCATGTGCATACATGCCTGAAATACTGCCCGGATGTGCACCTTGGTTCTTCCTCCACCATGTGCATACATGCCTGAAATACTGTCCGGATGTTCACCTGGGTTCTTCCTCCACCATGCGCATACATGCCTGAAATACTGCCCGGATGTGCACCTGGGTTCTTCCTCCACCATGTGCATACGTGCCTGAAATACTGCCCGGATGTGCACCTGGGTTCTTCCTCCACCATGTGCATACATGCCTGAAATACTGCCCGGATGTGCACCACGGGTCTTCCTCCACCATGTGCATACATGCCTGAAATACTGCCCGGATGTGCACCTGGGTTCTTTCTCCACCATTTGCATACATGCCTGAAATACTGCCCGGATGTGTCCTGGGTTCATCCTCCATCATGTGCATACATGCCTGAAATACTGTCCGGATGTGCACCTGGGTCTTCCTCCACCATGTGCATACGTCCTGAAATACTGCCGGATGTGCACCTGGGTTCTTCCTCCATCATGCGACACGTGCCTGAAATACTGTCCGGATGTGCACCTGGGTTCTTCTCCACCATGTGCATACATGCCTGAAATACTGTCCGGATGTGCACCTGGGTTCCTCCTCTATCATGTGCATACGTGCCTGAGATACTGCCCGGATGTGCACCTGGGTTCTTCCTCCACCATGTTCATACGTGCCTGAAATACTGTCCGGATGTGCACCTGGGTTCTTCCTCCACCCTGTGCATACGTGCCTGAAATACTGTCCGGATGTGCACTTGGGTTCTTTCTCCGTCTTTAATAGTAGCTCTATGACCAACGTTGCCGGATTAGTTTATACAAATTTACTTTAGCTCGATTGCGATACAAGTTCTTACATCTTATATTAATTACTCTCGAGACCTAATTCCTGGAATCGTTCGCCACGAGGGAGAGCGAAGAGGCAATGTGGAATTTAAATACATTGCCTAATGTGCACAAGTGTAGCGACTACAGCTGGGTGCGAACTTGGGGGCATTTCGCACATGAGGTGAACTAGATACCATTGCGCTTTCACGATTTCCACATAGTTGCCGATGCCACTACACACCCACTGAACTAGATACCACTGCGCTTTCACGTTGTGCACATAGTTGCCGATGCCACTACACACCCACTGAACTAGATACCACTGCGCTTTCACGATGTCCACATAGTTGCCGATGCCACTACACACCCACTGAACTAGATACCACTGCGCTTTCACGATTTCCACATAGTTGGCGATGTCACTACACCCCCACTGAACTAGATACCACTGCGCTTTCACGATTTCCACATAGTTGCCGATGTCACTACACACCCACTGAACTAGATACCACTGCGCTTTCACGATGTCCACATAGTTGCCGATGCCACTACACCCCACTGAACTAGATACCACTGCGCTTTCACGATGTCCACATAGTTGCCGATGCCACTACACACCCACTGAACTAGATACCACTGCGCTTTCACGATTTCCACATAGTTGCCGATGCCACTACACACCCACTGAACTAGATACCACTGCGCTTTCAAGATGTCCACATAGTTGCCGATGCCACTACACACCCACTGAACTAGATACCACTGTGCCATCACGATTTCCACATAGTTGCCGATGCCACTACACACCCACTGCCCATCAAACCTTTAGCTATATACATTATGGCAATGGGCTGTGATTAAGCTAACTGCGGACTTCACATATATTAAACAGTACACCAGGGGAAGTAATGCATCATGACAGCTAGATATTGAAGTACCATGCATTATGTAGTAGAACCTTATCACATTTTATTATCTGAATCCTGTCTGGACTCAAATAAACCACTATTTTATTGAATGTGTCGCTCGATGATTCTAAAGTATAGCGTGAACAGTAGTTAGTACTAGTAAGTATCACGTATCCCTAAACATTAGAGGCACCTCACTGAAGTTCCTGGTCCCATTCTGCCGAGTTGATATATACCGGTTCTCCTTTCCCTCTGGCATCAGCTGTGAAACGGCATTACCGAGCGCATCACGACAACAGAATCCATAGAGGCACCCAAGAGTGGACTCGTTTCGGCACCGTAGAGCGAGGGCATTTTAAGCTATGTACAACTACGCGCGCCTCACAACAACTATGTAGTCAGTCTCCGTGGTCTCTTTATATGAAACAGTTGACAGTTTCTTACGGAGGTTGGTGCACCAAGTACTGGTTAACTGCTGGAGCCTACCCAGGAAAGGTGTTGTTAGATTAACTGCCCGTTGTTCAAATGGGAAACCGGTAGCGACATTAAATAAACTTAAATATAAAAACAAACACAAAAATATAAGAGTGGGATTTTGCATTAGTATATGAAGAAGAAAAACAACCTCTCTTGTCACTACGAAAACAAATAGTGTACAAGATAAATCGAGCTAGTTGTTAAAAACATGACTTACAATGTTTGTATTTCTCTATTCTCATTTAAAATGGCAGTCAAACTAATGGTCTATATATTGGTCAATATAGCCCGGAATGGAGAACTATAGTATGCTACCTTTCATACGATATAGTTTAGATCTTTTAAATAACATGTTTAGTGCTTGTGATGTGCTTCAATATCGGTCAACTCTTTCCAGCTACATACATTGTATAAAAAATATTCCGATGTATGCCATTGTATGTGAGCTTATAGTTTTCATCTTATTTAAATCATGACAAGTAAGATATGTTCTTTTAATGTAAAGGGACTCGGCGATTTTAAGAAAAGAAAGCACGTATGTACATGGTTAAATGATAGTGAATATAATATATGTTTTTTACAAGAAATACATTGCAAGAAATCCGATATTGATAAATGGGAGAAAGAGTGGGGTGCAAAGATATTTCTAAGCGGAAATAGTTCCAACAGCAAAGGCATAGGCATATTTTTAAATGGATCCTTTGAAGCATTAGAATACACTGAAATTATTGAAGGGCGTCTGCAATGCTTGTTTCTTATCATATACAACAATGAGACAATGCTAATGAATGTATATGGGCCAAACACTGATGACGTTAATTATTTTAGCACCATAGAACGATTCGTGGAAGATAATGAAGACACAACATTTATAATTGGGGGGGATTTTAGCATTGTTCTTGATATGAATATAGACAAGAAATACGGAAGGATCGATGCACATAAAAAAAGTAGTACGAAACTTCAAAATATAATAGAAAACAATGACATATTGGACATATGGCGTATTATGCATCCGGGATTAAAACAATTCACCTGGCATTCTAATCATAAACCTCCAATATTCTGTAGACTGGATTACTTCTTAATATCATCTAACCTTTCAAACAAAGTAAAAACATGTAAAATTACTACCGGTATAAAATCAGACCACTCCTTAATTTATCTAACGCTAGATGTTACAAACCAAATCCGAGGCCCGGGTTATTTCAAATTTAACAATTCTGTGATACTTGAGGAAGATTATCAAAAACAAATCAGAACTAGTGTTACTGAAATAGCAGCAAACAATGTAAGTGCAAATCCAAATACTCTTTGGGAATTGATTAAAGGTTGTATCAGAAATGTAACTATCAAATATTGTTCATGGAAAAAGAAGGAAAATAATAAAAATGACAACTCATAAACAACTCATAAAAGTAATTGATGAACTAGAGTTAAAATTAATAAATGACCCCACAAACGAGAACATACTTACTTCAATTAAAAATAAAAATGATGAACTTGACATTATTATAAACAATAAACCTCGTGGCCATTTTATTAGAGCAAGATCACAATACATCGAAGGAATGGATAAAAATACAAAATACTTCTCAAATCTAGAAAAAAAGAAATAAGAACAAAAAACTGTTTCACAATTAATTGTAAAAGATAACGTGATTACTGAATCCAAGAAATTACTATATGAAATAAAACAATTTTATGAAAAGCTATATAAATAGGTTGAATTACCGAATAGTGACAGAATATTTTCCGTCAAACAATGATATTGTTAAATGAAGTCCAAAAAATGTCATGTGAAGGTACATTATTGGAAGCGGAATGCGCAAAGGCCCTTTTAGATATGAAGAACAATAAAAGCCCTGGATCTGACGGTTTAACTGCAGAATTTTATCAAATATTTTGGAGAGATTTGAAACAATATTATCTTGCATCGATTAACTATTCTTACGAACATGGTACTCTCACACAACTTCAGAAACAAGGAATCGTTAACCTTATTCCCAAGAAAAATAAAGAACTGACTGACTTGAATAATTGGCGTCCATTGTCACTGTTAAACGTAGATTACAAAATAGCAAAAAAACCATAGCAAATAGAATACAACATGTACTCCCAACTATAATTCATTATTCTCAATCAGGTTTTATGTCAGGTAGATATATTGGTGAAAATATACGACTAATATACGACTCCATAGACTTCTTAAACGATATCAATGGACCTGGTTTGTTATTTTTCGCAGATTTTGAAAAGGCTTTTGATAGCTTAGACCATGAGTTTATTTTTAAAACATTACATTATTTTAATTTTGGGAATTCATTAATGAAATGGATTAAAGTATTTTACAACAACATACAGAGTTGTGTATGCAACAATGGACATTATGTCGGATTTCTTTAATATAGAACGCGGAGTAAGACAAGGATGTCCGCTTTCGCCTTATTTTTTTTTATTGCCATTGAAATATTATCATTAAAGGTACGGACAAACAAAGACATCAATGGTATAAAATTGCAAAATGAAGAAATAAAAACCTCATTATTTGCAGACGACGCAACTTTTTTAACTGACGGATCAGAAAGATCTTTTAAAAAACTTGTACAAACTATCGATGATTTCAGTAATATATCAGGATTGAAAATAAATACAAACAAATCTGTGGTATTAAGAGCCGGGTCCCTTAGGAACTCTGATACAATTTACTGTAAAATGAAATATTTTATATGGACATCGAACGGAGTAAAAGCATTAGGCATACTGTTTACGAATAATAAAAGAGACAGAATCTCAATCAACATAAATAATAAAATGTACTCGTGTTTAAATAAATGGAGAAATCACAAACTGACACTAATGGGTAAAATCACAGTCATAAAAACATTTGCATTGCCCAATAGTATCTATCCATTAACTGTACTCGAAAGTCCTGATGAAAATGTGTTAGCTGAAATTACTAAAAATATGTACTCTTTCTTATGGGATGGGAAGCCAGATAAAGTCGCAAGATCGATTATTAAGCGTGACTATCAAGGCTAAAAATGGTTGATATAAACGCATATGTTAATTCTATAAAAGCTGCGTGGGTAAAACGATTAATAAACCCCGAAAATGAAGGTCATTGGAAAGACACATATCTAAAACAATTGAATAAATTTGGAGGACAACTTCTATTTGAATCAAATATATCTGCTAAGCACATTGCTTCGAAACTTGAAAATAGCTTCTTGAGAGATGTTGTTATCAGTTGGACAAAAGTCAATTTCAAGACACAAATAGATTGTTATGCAAACGAAATATTATGGAACAACTCGTTTATACGGGTCGGAGAAAATACGTTATTTTATAAGAACTGGTTTCAAAAGGGAATTAAATATGTAGGACATATATATAATCGAATAACAAGAAAATGTCATACTTTTACAGAACTACAAAACATCTATGGAATAGACCGTTCAGATTTTTTAAAATACCACATGCTAGTGTCAAATATTTCTAAAAAATGGAACAAAGAAATAAAAGAGAATAATCAAATAGATAGAAATTCAAAAACGTTGCTAGAGGAAATAAAAAATATTAAAAGACCAACACAATTCCTATACAAACCATTCCTAAAAACGAACAATAAAGCTCCACAAAATAAAGCCGAAACAAAATGGAAAGCTTTATTTGATTACCTGGAATGGAAGAAAATATACAACATGCCATTTGTATGTACAATCGATACAAAATTACGAACATTCCAATATAAATATGTGACACGAATATTACCAACTAATGAACTACTCTATAAATTAAAAATAACAAACTCAACTCTATGTGGACATTGCAATATGCATACAGAGACATTAAAACATTTTTCTGGGACTGTTCTCATGTTCAACATGTTTGGTCGCGATTAAAAACATATTTGATAGACAAACAAATAGAGTTTAATATAGATTATAAAACGGTTTCATTTGGTAATCAAAGTATAGAGCATCCCCATATTATGATAGATTTCATAATTCTTTCAGCAAAATATTATATATTTAAAAGCAAAATAGAAAAATGTGTTCCAAACTGCATTACCTTTATCAGATATTTAAAAGAAAGACAACACATCGAAGAACATATAGCATTTATGAAAAATAAACTAGAAGCTCACAATAGAAAGTGGAACAAATTGATATTGACTGATAGAAGTATAATCACAAGCATGTAACAGCAATCGTATTAGCAACTGATATTGAAAAGATATTTGTATTCTGGATCGGAATTATTTCACCTCTTCTCCTGCTCTCTTACTTTCAAACATAATGCCTTCTCTCTTTATAAAAATTAATAAATGCATTTGTACATATACTATACTAATATATAGTATCGATAGATTATTGTAAAACAACTGTAATTGATAGTATATGTTTACATATGTAATTGTTAATTACAACATGAAAAAAATAAACGGGCTACTCCTCGTAGCTGAAAAAAAACAAACAAAACAAAACAAAACATGATACACTTTCTAAAATGTTGAGGGACAACACATGTTAGTTGCATACTGGAACAGTAACATAAACAATATATTAACAAATTAATTCGCAATTATTAAACGAAGAATGGGATACATTTGTTCTACATCCTCTTAATATACGTACTCTAAATCATATAAACGGGCATAAAGTAATGATCAACAAAGTGGATTGCGGGAAATAACGTACAACCGCATATCATGTTTCTCCAACATCCCAATCTACCACAACCTCCACGTCCATGACATCTCCAATAGTGTTCAAGGTGTCACAAATAAATCACTGTGTGTTATTTTAAACAACCCGGAATAACCAATAGCTCTGACACTGAATCGGACTGTCACACCACCCGCCGGCATTTCATTCGTATCAAGAACCATTTCTATTCGTGAATCAACTGTTTCCTGCCATTGAACGAGATCACCTTCTCCGCCTTCTGCCAGTCTTGCAGTTACTTCATAAAACATTGGGTGGTCTGACGAGAATACACCAACCCAAGATGCTGTGGCTCTTGAAATGTCTTGTCGCCAAACTATCTTCATTTGTGTTCCTGTCAAAGAAAGCACTGGCATGTTCATGATTTCTTATATAGATTCCTGTATTGTTCATATATAGAAGAGGGCCAACAAGTGAGCAGGAAAACAATTAGATATTTGATGTTATGCACCCCACCCTGATAATTCTCTATATTCCATTGGGAAGCATAACATAAACTGTGTTATTCCACTGGTTGAAAGCAGTTTTTAGTTCTCACTGCTTTGCATGTGTAGTACCTAGAAGCTGCATCTTGAAATGTTGTGAACGTGAACGTTATCGGACTCAAAATGTCAGTGATGTCATATATGACGCCTTTTTGACACTAGTTCTTGTGGACTAAGCACAACGTTTTGGACATAGTTTCATTGCTTTCTACCATAAAACACAATTTTTCAGCCTAAAATAAATTGTTTGTTTAAGTGAATGATCTAATACTATTTCACTCTTGAACAAAAACAAAGGCTGTCCGATTAGCACAGTGTCAGCGTGCTCGCTTCTCGCCAATGCAACCCGGGTTCGATTCTCGGACCGGGAAGTATGTGAGATGGTATGGTGGTCGCCAGCTCGGACTTGTGGGTTTTCTCCGGGTGCTCCGGTTCCCCCCCACATGAATGACCACATAAACGCTTTCATCCGCGCCAACGAGAATTGATTAATATAAGTTGTTAAAGCTTGTTTCGCAATCGTTGTAAAATAAATAAAGTTTAGACTAATGCTATTATTATCACTCGTGGCTTTGCGCCACTCATCATAATAATTCGTTCAATGCTCTTTCGTTGAAATATAATCCGTGTGGTACATCTTGAAATGTTTTCAACATGCACGTTTACCGACTCAAACTGTCAGTGGCGTCATTTATGATAAAAAAAGTGTTTGTTTAAGTGAATGTTCACTCTTGAACATATAAAGCTATAGTACCAACCGTGACCACTATGATTTCAATGATCAGTACACTGACACAACCATATATCCTCCTAATAATACTTCATACGAAACAAAATTAAAATAGAGACGATGAAAATAAAATAATACCTAAATTACAGATTATTTGATAGAGTATTTTTAAGTTTTAATATATTTTATTTGTTCCTTGCATCATAATATATAATTATGTTATCGTCTCTCAATTTCCAAATTTCCAAATTAAAGAGACTTAAAACATATATATCATTACTAGTTCCCTGTTTGTATACATCATAATAAAACATATATATCATTACTAGTTCCCTGTTTGTATTCATCATAATAAAACATATATATCATTACTAGTTCCCTGTTTGTATACATCATAATAAAACATATATATCATTACTAGTTCCCTGTTTGTATTCATCATAATAAAACATATATATCATTACTAGTTCCCTGTTTGTATACATCATAATAAAACATATATATCATTACTAGTTCCCTGTTTGTATTCATCATAATAAAACATATATATCATTACTAGTTCCCTGTTTGTATACATCATAATAAAACATATATATCATTACTAGTTCCCTGTTTGTATTCATCATAATAAAACATATATATCATTACTAGTTCCCTGTTTGTATACATCATAATAAAACATATATATCATTACTAGTTTCCCTGTTGTATATCATAATAAAACATATATACAACACCAACAAAATTTTGTATTCATCATAATAAAACATATATATCATTACTAGTTCCCTGTTTGTATTCATCATAATAATACATATATATCATTACTAGTTCCCTTTTTGTATTCATCATAATACGATACAAATCTAGACAAAGAGAACAGGCCAAATGGGTTGGGCAATACGTTTTTTCAACATTAATAAATGTAATTCACAAAGTATTTTTCAAACCTGTTAGGCTAGGTCGGTGTGTTAATAAAATGAAATCTGCAGATCGCTTTTGGCTGTACATGTGTACTTCATTGATTCCAGTCACTGATACAACGTAGTTTCCATCAATCATGCTGAGGCCGGTGAAACTTGCATAACCATAATCCGTCGATGAACTTTCGATGATTTCCGACATTGAAACCTGTTTCCCATCCAGAGCGATCTGAAGCATATATAATGTGATATATAGGGCAATACTACACATACATGTATATACCGTTAAACGTGTGATATATAGGGCAATACTACACATACATGTATATACCGTTAAACGTGTGATATATAGGGCAATACTACACATACATGTATATACCGTTAAACGTGTGATATATAGGGCAATACTACACATACATGTATATACCGTTAAACGTGTGATATATAGGGCAATACTACACATACATGTATATACCGTTAAACGTGTGATATATAGGGCAATACTACACATACATGTATATACCGTTAAACGTGTGATATATAGGGCAATACTACACATACATGTATATACCGTTAAACGTGTGATATATAGGGCAATACTACACATACATGTATATACCGTTAAACGTGTGATATATAGGGCAATACTACACATACATGTATATACCGTTAAACGTGTGATATATAGGGCAATACTACACATACATGTATATACCGCTAAACGTGTGATATATAGGGCAATACTACACAAACATGTATATACCGCTAAACGTGTGCTATTGGTCACCTCTATTAAGCAGCCAACTTGTATTAATCAGCCAGTTTCCAGATTCCCAATATGTTGTTTTATTATACATTGACCCCTAAGCAGCCAATTTCTGTGATTTCATTGGCTGGTTGCTTAACACTGGTTTGAATGTATATATTTTCCCAGTGAAACATGTGATGTTTAGCGTACGCTGATCTGTGTTCATTTCTACTAGAATATGCAATATGCAATGTAAGTTGTGATAGCGCAGTGGTAGCGCCTCGGCATCAGCTGTGAGATGCCCTAAGTTCTCGCCCAGCTTTGTGTTTTACGTTTATTTATGGTCGCTGCCGGTTGCCCATATGAACAACGCCTCCTGAAGAGATAAGTCATTTTAGATTATTGGAGGGTAGTGCAATGATACAGACAGAGACTCACTCCAGAGTCTCCTCTGGTTCTTTTACGTGCACGGTGTAAAGCACCGACACGAGACCTCACATCTTGCCCAGCTGTATCCGTTACGATAGTGCCTTTGGGCAAGGCACTAAACATTCCACAATAATTTACTCTTCTCTCTCCCTCTCCCAGGAATGAGAGAGGTCCCGAGAGCGATTAAACTAAGTTGTAAAAACAATTTTCGCAATCGAGCTAAACATGTTTGTATAAACTAGAATACGCAAAATACTAGTAAATAAATATTATTAATACAATGAATGTCAACTTACAACATAAGTTTGAACACCTTCATCACGCCTGAAACCTGTCCAGCGGAATCGTATTTCTGTGTTGTTACCATGGTAGCGGCCACGCACCTGATATTGTGTCGATGACGTAGTTAACAATTCCAGTATGACATCATCAACTGAAGGTGGTGTATTTAGCATAATCACACCGTTAGAGTAACATGCATGCGTTAATCCTGCGCCATTCATACATCGAACTGTGACAAAAATCTTTTCTTCAGGAACTTTATTAAACGGTTTTGTAGCATTTTGAATATTTGCTTGAAGTTCAACAAAATGTTGGATAGAGTCATCGCCTTCAGATGTACCTGTGGAATAAGAAAACAGTTCACCATTGTAGACACATACAAGGATAGACTTGTAATGGTGTAGATACACACAAGGATATACTTGTAATGATGTAGACACATACAAGGATAGACTTGTAATGATGTAGACACATACAAGGATAGACTTGTAATGATGTAGATACACACAAGGATATACTTGTAATGATGTAGACACATACAAGGATAGACTTGTAATGATGTAGATATATACAAGGATAGACTTGTAATGATGTAGACACATACAAGGATATACTTGTAATGATGTAGATACACACAAGGATAGACTTGTAATGATGTAGACACATACAAGGATAGACTTGTAATGATGTAGACACATACAAGGATAGGCTTGCAATGATGTAGATACATACAATGATAGACTTGTAATGATGTAGACACATACAAGGATAGACTTGTAATGATGTAGACACATACAAGGATAGACGTGTAATGATGTAGACACATACAAGGATAGACTTGTAATGATGTAGACACATACAAGGATAGACGTGTAATGATGTAGACACATACAAGGATAGACTTGTAATGATGTAGATACATACAAGGATAGACTTGTAATGATGTAGACACATACAAGGATATACTTGTAATGATGTAGATACACACACGGATAGACGTGTAATGATGTAGACACATACAAGGATAGACTTGTAATGATGTAGACACATACAAGGATAGACTTGTAATGATGTAGATACATACAAGGATAGACTTGTAATGATGTAGACACATACAAGGATAGACTTGTAATGATGTAGACACATACAAGGATAGACGTGTAATGATGTAGACACATACAAGGATAGACTTGTAATGATGTAGACACATACATGGATAGACGTGTAATGATGTAGACACATACAAGGATAGACTTGTAATGATGTAGATACATACAAGGATAGACTTGTAATGATGTAGATACACACAAGGATAGACGTGTAATGATGTAGACACATACAAGGATAGACTTGTAATGATGTAGATACATACAAGGATAGACTTGTAATGATGTAGATATATACAATGATAGACTTGTAATGATGTAGATACACACAAGGATAGACTTGTAATGATGTAGATACATACAAGGATAGACTTGTAATGATGTAGACACATACAAGGATAGACGTGTAATGATGTAGACACATACAAGGATAGACTTGTAATGATGTAGACACATACAAGGATAGACTTGTAATGATGTAGACACATACAAGGATAGACTTGTAATGATGTAGACACATACAAGGATAGACGTGTAATGATGTAGACACATACAAGGGTAGACTTGTAATGATGTAGACACATACAAGGATAGACGTGTAATGATGTAGACACATACAAGGATAGACTTGTAATGATGTAGATACATACAAGGATAGACTTGTAATGATGTAGACACATACAAGGATATACTTGTAATGATGTAGATACACACAAGGATAGACGTGTAATGATGTAGACACATACAAGGATAGACTTGTAATGATGTAGACACATACAAGGATAGATTTGTAATGATGTAGATACATACAAGGATAGACTTGTAATGATGTAGACACATACAAGGATAGACTTGTAATGATGTAGACACATACAAGGATAGACGTGTAATGATGTAGACACATACAAGGATAGACTTGTAATGATGTAGACACATACAAGGATAGACGTGTAATGATGTAGACACATACAAGGATAGACTTGTAATGATGTAGATACATACAAGGATAGACTTGTAATGATGTAGATACACACAAGGATAGACGTGTAATGATGTAGATACATACAAGGATAGACTTGTAATGATGTAGATACATACAAGGATAGACTTGTAATGATGTAGATACATACAATGATAGTCTTGTAATGATGTAGATACACACAAGGATAGACTTGTAATGATGTAGATACATACAAGGATAGACTTGTAATGATGTAGACACATACAAGTATAGACGTGTAATGATGTAGACACATACAAGGATAGACTTGTAATGATGTAGACACATACAAGGATAGACTTGTAATGATGTAGACACATACAAGGATAGACGTGTAATGATGTAGATACAAACAAGGATAGACTTTAATGTAATGATGTAGATACACACAAGGATAGACGTGTAATGATGTAGACACATACAAGGATAGACTTGTAATGATGTAGACACATACAAGGATATACTTGTAATGATGTAGATACACACAAGGATAGACTTGAATGTAATGATGTAGATACACACAAGGATACACTTGTAATGATGTAGATACATACAAGGATAGACGTGTAATGATGTAGACACATACAAGGATAGACTTGTAATGATGTAGATACACACAAGGATATACTTGTAATGATGTAGATACATACAAGGATAGACTTGTAATGATGTAGATACATACAAGGATAGACTTGAATGTAATGATGTAGACACATACAAGGATAGACTTGTAATGATGTAGATACATACAAGGATAGACGTGTAATGATGTAGATACATACAACGATAGACGTGTAATGATGTAGACACATACAAGGATAGACGTGTAATGATGTAGACACATACAAGGATAGACTTGTAATGATGTAGATACATACAAGGATATACTTGTAATGATGTAGACACATACAAGGATAGACGTGTAATGATGTCGATACAAACAAGGATAGACGTGTAATGATGTAGATACATACAAGGATAGACGTGTAATGATGCAATATGCACAATGTAAGTAGATGCAGTGCATTAAATTATTGAGTACATATTTATATAAAATACATCGTTAATATTTACTTATCACATAATACTATTTTTCAACACGTTTTTATAACTGCCAACACATTATCTACATAACATGCATAGTATATATATATGATATACGATTATCTTGAAATACATATTACATTTTACTTCATGAACGTATAACGTTTTTTTTTTTAAATATATATTTTTTATAACGTTTTAATAACTACCTATTGCCCACTTGCATGCCTTCAGCCCCGATTCCAGGTCTGAAATATCCCAGTGTGCATACAGTGTCTGTCCTCGTTGATAATCAAGGTCTTGACCTGATAAAGTAACACATTCAAATACATGTAGCAAGCGACAACGAAGTTTGCATACTAGAAATGTATTGGCCGTTGGATTGCATCAATACTATTTGCAACATGTCCATTGTTAAGTTTAACTTTAGTACAATTGTATTCCCCATGACTTACGTGTCACATATGCCATTATCTAAGCTCTACACATTTGTTAAATGTCCCTATATCAAATAAAGCAAATTTGTTCGTTTAAATGTATGATCAAATTATATCGGTATTTCGCTCGTTATCATTATCAGTGTCATGGCTGGCACCATGTGTATCCGGTGAAATATAATTACATGATGCGCATACGGCCTGCTGTGTTAATCCCAACACACCAGGAACTCCAAACCATGTTTAAATTTGCTAATAACTAAATTAAATACAACTATTATTTAGATTCTAACATGACAAAAGAGCGCAATAATAGCTGGTGTTATTTTTAGCGTGGGTATATGACGTAGCGAAACTACACAATAGCTAGTAAAGTGAAATCAGGGTTGACGTCACGCGCTAAACAATGTTTAATAGCAGAGTTAGTTAAACATGGTAAATTCCTTCTGCGTATACAGATAAACTGCCGATACAAAATGTCCTATAGATATTTCATTTTCCCAGATTGACTTACCAAGTATTGGGCCATCATAAAGAAAATTGCATTGAGGCAGCGTAAGGTCAATCATAATAGGATCTGAGTAACTGACGGTACGGAGAGCCGCGGTATTAACCGCCACAACAGTAATGAATACCACAGTGTCGTGTTCGAGCCGTAACGTGCTGTTGCTTGCAAATGTTCTCCTACCAACACTGACGAATGCTTGTAGTTGCGTACCACCCTTCACAGTTCCTAAAATCAAAAGAAACGTTTCTTTAGATAACAATATGAAATCATGTTTATTTTCTCGTACTGTAAAAGTAAAGTAAAGTGTTTGTTTATTATAGTGTCAGCCCCTATTTAAAGGGCCAGCCATTTCAGACTTATGAGACACCTCAACTTATGAACATCAGTACTTCCCGAATCCTATATCAGAACTAGAAATGTACACATAGACTACGGATGCCATGCTGTTGTGTTTTGTTCGACAAGTAGTAACGTATATAGTCAAAGGGTGATAACCATGACAGCATTTGTGCTTATAATTCATATAATATAACAAGACAACGTTATTGGGAGCAAACCTTTAGATACCAGTTACATTGAAGCTGCCAATCTGGGTGCTACGTGTAATCTAACGCCATGTTACAGTGATATTTCCCCAAAACTCCATTATATGACCCAGTTAATAAGTCTTGTCAAGTTCCTACAACTTTCTCTTCCAGATGTAACACAAGTATGGACACCATTTTAATATATTTAGCAACAGTAACTGTACATTGATGCTAACCATCGTCTACTCTCGGAGACACGTTGGCAAATGCCATATGGAATTGTACGCAAATATACCTGGGTATCTGAGCGTGCCCGTAACCAATCATTATATTACAGTGATCGTAAAATCCAGTTATGACAAACATTTATGTAACTAGAGGAAGTTTTCACAATGAGCTTAATGTAGACTAGACCTTCGTATGAACATGATGCTAATCTAAGAGTTATTGCTGTGGTGTTACTGGGGCAATATGACCGGTTTATGCTCATATCATTTGGGCGCCAACAATTTAACACGAATCAAAGAATATACCTAATAAATTATAATCATACATTTATATAAGTGTTATTTCTTGTAGCGTATATCTTATTTCATTGTGCTATGGTGTATTAGCTTAATTGTTCAAATGAGTTCTCTCGTTAAGCAAAGTCTTGCTTATTATTATTATTCATTGCAAAAAATATTACAGTATTTAATACCTATTGCCCAAAGATATTCTGTTATATCAGTCTCTGTGTCCACAAACGACCAGTCTGCGTGTATAGAAGACCAATCATGAACAAACACTGTATGAGCATTGACGTGTCCATCTTCTTCGCTCGTTTCATTATCCGAGACTGTGCAAAGCTGGAAATGAATTCCGTCGATAGCATATGCAACTTGGCTCGTTACTGTTCCGAATTCTACAACTGTGATATTGGTGTCAAGATAGAAGAAGAACACGTGTTTCTGCCATGTGTATGTATTTGTCTTCGGTTTGTTATACATCATGAAAATATGTCGATCTCCGTGTACGTCAGCATATCCTTCATTGGCAGATAAATGTAAACTGTTTGACGGAATTGTCGATGTATGGAACGTTAATCTATATCTTCCATTTGCTTTGATATCCACCGTCTGTGATATTGTTCCCTGTAGATGAAGTTTTGTTGTTCCATGCTGTGCCATGTTTGAATGTTCAAGAGAAACGCACGTACCACTTGCCAAATCCCATTTGGACTCTGTTATATTATCACATACCGTATTGTTTTCTTCGAAATTCGAAATATTTTCAAAAGACGAATCATCTAACATATTGTGTCCACACTCAACGCTCTTAGCTCGGACAGGTGGTGTTATATCAATAACCGCGCCGTTTGAAGATACTATTTGTGACACGTGACCGACAACATCGCGAGCCCTTATCTCTCCTCTCACAAGCTCTCCTGTTATAGAATAAATAATTAATTTATAAGATTGACAAGTATTAAATAATATTCAATTGTCAATATTCCACCAGGCACATGAGGTTACATAGAACATGAAAATGGTACAAGTACAACACATGCATACATATACACTATAACTATAAAACGGAGAAGGTTCCTATAACTATTGCATATTATTACTACTTACAATTTCTAAGGCACAGCTTACTAACGTATATCCACGTGTATGTCACAAAACAAAACCTAAAGAGCACAATCGTAACGGCTACAGCTGGGTGATACTCCTGGGCCTTTCGCACATAAGCGAACGTGCTACCTCTGTCACATAAAATTAGAGACGACAACGAATATTCGAATATTCGATCGAACGTCCAACTATCCGAATACTATTCCAGTATTGGAATATTCTGGAAACAATATTTTATTGTCCTCAAAATGCCACCGCTCAGTCACACGTTTGGAAATGCTTGAATCGCTCTGAGAATACGAAAACTGCTAGGTGTAATCTATGCAAATTGGACTTAGCATATTAGTGTACAATATCAATCTGAATAATCATTTGAAGAAGATGAAGTTTACACGTAACACAGAAATTAAGTTAGTTTGGCAATTTTTATAAGAGTTTAAGTGATTTTGAGTTTTTGATAGAAATCTATCAAATATTCAAACATTCGAATACCTTCCTGACCGAATATTCGAATAGTGTAATCGCTATTCGTTGCCATCCCTACATAAAATACATTCAATAGCCTATTATATTATGGGAGATATTAGATTGAGAAGGTCAATAAAGCACAATAGTGTGCAATTAAATAATAACTATATAATTTAGTAACATAATTATATTAACCCTTTCCTTCATAGCTATCTGGGTTAATATACTATTATATATCCATACAAACGACAGCCATTTAGCTATCATGCAGTGGATAAGTAGTCGCCATATCTATCCCACCTCCACAGCTATTACTGGGACTACATGAGATTCTGGCCTTTATTATGAGGATTGGTTTGGCCGCTACATTGTCAATGTATGTCGTATTGGTAATTGCGTCAAGAGGTGCTTCTATGAGGGAAAGGGTTAACAGACATACCATATATTTTCAGCAACATAAGTGTACATGTACCTGGATGCAAATGAATTTTCGGATAATATTGAACACGTGTTGCAATACCAATCGGTGACATCGGTTTAATATCGCATTTTCCTTCTGTCAAACCAGAAGAGATGCAATACTCGTACGTTTGAATGCCGGAACCGGTGTCAGAGAAACCATGCCAGAAAGATTGAACACGATTCAAATCATTAGTGGCATGGCTATCCATCAAAACTGAAATATAATGTAAAAAGTCATAATTTAACAACTACAGTTGAACGGTGTAAACGTACTGCATCGATGTGAACGTAATGCATCGAGCAGACTAATGTGAATTTTATATACAAGTAACGTAGTGGGATTTGGGTGTAGCAGATGCATAAGAGTGATATTAGCTAAGTGAGTGTTTGTTAACATTAGTTACGAGAGAGTGGTATGTTCGAGAAAGTTGTATAACCGGCTTGGGTCGAATATTTGACATCTATTGCATTGTGGTATACACTGGTCATTATATTGTCCAAACAAGAGTCTGGGAAAAATAGCCCCTTATCCAGGACCAGTTTTACGTTTAGTAGTTGTCCATATTGTCCATATTTGACCGATGCAAGTCGATTTACTACAGAAAGGTTATATCTTTAGGTTAATACAACCACTTAGCTGGTAAGCTAGTCAAGTTGGTTATATCATATCTTATTGTAAATATATTACATCTATAATAATATTATAGTATAATAATTATAACAATTACAGCTTATTAAGAATAACTATCATTTGGTACAAAATACTTCAGACATGTATTTAATGTCTGTTTCGTATTTTGTACATTTGTAGGTTTTTAGCTTACGTCGAATAAAAGGGTACGTAATACTGAATCAGTTACATCTATATAGAACCCAACCCAGAAGTATAAGCTACATCAGGGTGTATGAAACAAAGTAAATTCTAACTAATATGTCGCCATACACGCAATCAAGTCCATTTTTCTGTACAGGTAGAACATGTAAGTAATTACTACTTAAATACTATCAAGAACTTTATTACTGTATTACCAAACCCGTCCATAACTATTCCAGGCGATGGTGGTTGTAAGTCTAACATAAATCCATCTGATACTTCTGTAGTATGGAGACCAGCCAAATTAAAGGCCTGGACAACGGTATAGTATTTGGTATTCTCTTCATAATGCAGTCCGGTGATGTTGAATCTTGTAACAGGTGGACGCAAGTCCTTCGAAACGGTGTGTATATCATGACCTATCGTTTAAACAAATACAATCGTTAGTGTTGAAAGCAGATATATAATAATATATATAAACACTATTGAAGTACATCAGAACCTTCAATCTGTAGCCTCCGTGGCCGACTGGTTACGGTCGTACATTTCAATCTGGAGCCACCGTGGCCGAGTGGTTACGGTCGTACTCTTCAATCTGGGGCCTCCGTGGCCGAGTGGTTACGGTCGTACATTTCAATCTGGAGCCTCCGTGGCCGAGTGGTTGCGGTTGTACACTTCAATCTGGAACCTACGTGGTCGAGTGGTTACGGTCGTACACTTCAATCTGGAGCCTCCGTTGTCGAGTGGTTACGGTTGTACACTCCAATCTCGAGCCTCCGTGGCCGAGTGGTTACGGTTGTACACTTCAATCTGGAGCCTCCGTGGCAATGTGGTTACGGTCGTACACTTCAATTTGGAACCTACGTGGTCGAATGGTTACGGTTGTACACTTCAATCTGGAGCCTCCGTGGCCGAGTGGTTGCGGTTGTACACTTCGAATCACTGGCATCTCACCGCAGTAGTTTCGAATTCTAGTCGAGTATCGAATTATTTGATGTGAGGATGCTATCCAGCTGGATTGCGGTAGGTCGGTGGTTCTACCTGGGTGCCCTACCATTCCTGCAATCGCTCGGAGATGTACTCGGGGTCTTCCGCCATCAATAATAGCTGGAGGATAGCCAGGGTTGTTAACCCTAATAGCAAACAAACTAACAACTTCCAATGGTCTTGTATTGCATATTTCGCTTTCCACAAGAATATCCATATATCGGTAGTTGATATTGTTATGCAATTCCAAGATATACGTATATATTTCTTTTATTTAGACGTACTCTTCCAAATATGTCTATCTATATTAATGTATGGGGATCTTTTCATGAATGTACAGAACACATATAATTAATACTATCAATTACATTAATGTTATAAACTCAATCAGGTTCGATATATGTAATATGTAATATATTCTTACTTATTGCAAAATGTTTACTACTATTGATATTGTATACTGATTTTATGTCACCATATTTGTTGATATGCATAATATTAGCCACATGGATCTAAGATCTTCTGGAATGACATAAATAAACTTTGAAACATTGAGACATGTACTTTACAATAGGTAAGGGATGTAATGCATCCACACTATTGCAATGCTTAAATATTACCGTCTCCGTAGCGTCCGCCTACGGAGCGGGAGGTCGAAGGTTCGAATCTCGTCAGGGGTTCGTTCTGATATGGCTGGTTGGTGAGCCGCCAGCTAGTTAAATAATGGTTACCGATTGCCTACCAGCCTGACGTCTGGCACACAAGCATAGGATTCGGGAAGTACTGATGTTCATAAAAAGAGGTGTCTCATAAGTCAGAAATGGATGGCCCTTTAAATAGGGGTGACACTATAATAAAACAAACACTATTACAACATATTATCAAACTGACAAATAAAACAAAACAAAAAACAACAAACAAATCGCTGTCTCTTTGGTATGTTCTATTAAAACTTTTGTAACAATGCGTTTGTCTGAAAATGGAACAATCGTACATTGCTTTGATAAACCAGCAAGTTCACTAATAACATTTAATATTGAAACAAATGATATCATATAAGGTATAAATTCGCGATTAACATTAATTATCGCCTACTACGAACCTAAGAAGACGAAACAGTCATTTTAGAGGTAATAAATATACATATTTATCATCTTAATATTTCAGGATGTATAGAATACATTTATATCTCATTAAATTCGATCTCTATCAAAATAGTATACAAAAGTGGTTATTCAAGGTGACGGCATATACATTTTCAAAATCAACAACAGCAACAAAAACAAAAACAACAACAACAACAACAACAACAACAACGACGACGACAACAACAACAACAACAACGACGACGACGACAACAACAACGACGACGACGATGACGACAATAACAATAACAACAACAACAAATGGTGCAATTAATGTTTGTGTTGTTACTTTAAACTCTTTATTATATTATTAGTGATAATAGTACCTCCAGGATAAGTGCTGATATACAAGTGGTATCGCGACACGCCAATAAACTTTCCGGACCAATCTGCATCCACTTGCATTTGTCTTGTAATGAAATCTACATCCTTTCTTTCTCCTCTTAGTATCTCGTTAACACTCTTTCCTTTGATTACAATCGATGTGGGAGGTGTATGGAAAATTGTCAATCCACTACTTTTGAATGTTGCAAATGTATTACTGTCGTACCATACACGTACGAAAATTGAATACATTTTGTGTTCTTCCAATTGATTTCTACCTAAAAAAAGATTTAGTGTTTAGTGCACTAAAGGCTACATGGCTATATGTATCGATGTTTCTTTCGTTTGACTAAGTGTAGATATTTATTTTCTACATGGCTATATATGTTTCGATGTTTCTACTTGTGCCTACATGCATATGTAAATGATCTCAATGAACTAATGGTATACGTGCCCGCGCTTCTAGGAAATAAAACACACTGTATACAATATAGCCAATTTAAAACGATATACGTGATTGTATGTTATCCACATACATTTATACTTCTAAGCAGATACTGAAATACACTGCACATATTCCTCTAAATAATATACCATAGTTTATATTAAATTTCACTTGCATGGAATATTCGACTTTCTGTAGGAAAACATAAACAACTCACTCCAGTCGATAATAAATCCTACCTCTGTCTACTGTGTAAACACAGTCTAAATTATGTCCAGAATCACGCCATACTCTCTCTGTGGTGACGTCAAATACGCCGAGGGGACTGTCGTGTCCACTTTCTCCGACACTCCATTCATACCTTAAATACACAGGTGGGAAAGAAACCAGAATTTGTGAAATATAAAATGGATGGAGATGAATCACAGCAAATTTCGAATATATTGAATGCCATTAAATACCTTGTTACGGAAATTCTTTATTAAATTCGATTATTCTTTTTCAAGTTGTAATTTTTGGAAATAAATAATATTGACAGTATGGCGTGACAATTGCAACAACAACAACATTTACATTTAGTCAATGTCAGGCTACAATATAAGGTAACAACATGACATAAAATGTAGCAAAATATTATACACATTGGGACAGTGATTTGTCATAAAACGAAGTTGCATTTGTTATTAGTTAACACAACGTTAACATTGGAAATGAAACAATGAATAAAAATAAATACTTCGTTTATTCGCTAAAGAGTAATTACTACTCCCAATTTGGAAAATTTCCAACAAGCATATAACAGACTGGTCATGCCATGAAAAGTTTATAGTTGACCGTTAAGAGAATAACGCACGGGAAACCTGCATGTGTTTACCTGAGACATAGAGGTGACTTATAGGCCCACTGGGTCGGGTGCAACATTTTGTATATATTTGTTTGTTATTTATGTTTAATGCACATGTCACTATAATAAAATAATTTCTTCTCTCTCTTCTATAGGAATGTCATTGACTATTATATTAATTGACTAGATATAGTACGATACATTTGTTGACAATATGTGGATCGTAATGTCCTTCAAAAGGTCTAATATTAAAGTGAAATCACCAGTCTGTGGCGCTTATCAATGAGATATATGTTAATGTGTCACGTGCAAAGCGGGTACTGTGATACACATAGTCATGTAATAAATAGTGGACTACGGAGCGGGAGTTATATTGTTATATTTATTGCAGTGGCTTTTAGATACGCCGACAGTGATTCATTATGATACGCGCAAAGAGTGCTAGGTGATTCTGGATTTTAAATGATTTAGTGGTAAGTAGTTCCTTAAATAATAACATATTATTATAGTAAATAGTAAATTCTAGGAATATGAATTTTCTTGATGATGCAAAAAAGGACATCTTAACATGTAATGGAATTTATCACCGATGTCGTTTAGTGGGCATAGCCTGCAGGTTCTACGTTCAAGGGGCAAAACTGACTGAGACAATCTCCCTGATTCAACTGGTAGTCTATGGTTACCAGTCCGACAATGGAACATAGACATACGTAAATGTGTAGGGAGCGACATTAAATAATTTTCCAATGACGTGTCTTCTTTAAAAGCTCTGTAGTGTTTTCCTTTTGATGAGTTGTTGAGCTTACTACTTCAATTTTGCAAACATTGGTCTAATAATATTTGCTTAACATGTTTATGAATATTGCGAAGACCAAGCTTTTGGGTTTTTTGATTAATCCAAACAAATGTGTTTCCGGTTAAATCTACTATCGTTTTGATTGTTTCTATCCATTTATAACTTGTATTAGAGAGTAACATATTTTCATAACAGCCTCGTGATACATTTTGACTCGCTACTGACGTTATCCCAGTATTTAACCATCCTTGGTTTAATTATTATCTATATTGGATATCTACCTAGTTCCCCGTAAAGCATGCAGATTGGGGTACTTTTTTGGACATCGTAATATTTCTTAGAAAATCAGTGTGGATGTTTTCAATAATATCATTATTTTCGAATCCCCACGACTCGCAATTATAGGTCAAAATAGGTAATATGGTTTGATCAAATTCTTACCAAATGGGACGAGCACCTTGCAGCTTCTTTATGTTCCATCTTGCGGCAAGCAATGTGTTTACGGGTGAATGATAGGGATGTAGATAGTCGTCAGGAAAGGCAAGGTCTAGATAGTCTTTGACTTCTATAATAGTATTGTTGTTGCCTAAAAATACGTCTTATGTTAGATGTCTTTCATGAAAATTATTCTCAAGCATTAAACATAGCCAGTGACAATACTTTAACATTGCAAATTTTAATTAAAAATAATTACCATGTAAATATAAATTGATTGTTCCAATCAAAGTATACGGCATTTGCATATTATTACATAGATCTTGATTCACTAACCAACCCATAGAGTTAAGTTTTCATGATTGTAATCACTGTTGTAAGTATATATATTGTATACACTGAACGACTTTAAAAACGCACAGCTTGTGCCATACAATTGGCATGGTGTACATGGCATATCTACCGTAAAGTGTATCGAAATAAATTGTATAGGGACGTCAAGAGCATTCAGTCTTAGTGTGTGTGTGTTTTACGTTTATTTATCGTCGCTAACGGTTGCTCATCTGAGCGACGCCTCATGATGTGATTAGTTCATTTTAGATTTTTGGAAGATAGTGATCTTTTAAAGTTGTCAGTGTACTGTTACCTATTCCGCTAATATCGTTGCACGTCCTGCCTGTATTATGACATAGCTGTCCATGTGGTGCACATACACAGTGTCCCTTACAAGAGTAGCTCTTACATCGGCGTTTGAGCTCCATAATACCCCCAAATAGAAGGTTGAACTGCGAATGGACTACAGCGCTGGACAGTCCAACCTAGAACACAACCAATATTAAAAGCATGTGTGTAAGTACTACATCTCAGATGTATGTATCACATATATTAATTTAGGTATGATACCCAGCAACTATTTATAGTTTTGTTCTATCATATAACTGCTTAATATGGCTAGCCGAAAGGCAGGTGGTCCTACCCGGGTCTGTGTCAGAAATACTGCTCGAATGGGCACCCGGGGTCTTCGTCCATCAACAATAGCGGGAGAGTCGCCATATGACCTAAGCTGCTTGTCGCGTCTTTAACACACAAACAAATTAACTTGTTAATAATTATGTTTTTCCCCATTAAATAGCTTAACATAATGGCGACAAACAGTCGACAATTGACGTATATATGATGGTTCCCATCCCATATCTCCTACTATTCGCCCATATTGTTGGCGTGGGTAATTAAGCTTAGTGATCATCATACATCCTGTAGCTAAGTGTACATATTAACACACGTATATTGCTTTACTCTCCCAATACATTATGACATGCCATATTATAAACAACGAATGTCACGCCATACAGGTGTACTTAACACAGGTGTACGTATCCACAATGTTCCTAATTACATTTCTTCATAATCAAAATATAGCATGTAAGAGGCACATATGGTTTTTGGAAATGAACAATAACCTTTATCGGAATTAAGCATCGTGTGGTTTCTATCACACCAAGCGTTAGGCACTAAGTTGAAATTGTAGGTTTTTAACAAATATGCATTCACAAACAATATCAGTATTATATAATTTCATACTATAATTTCCTACGGACTTTATATTATCTGTAAGACTAGTAACGTATATGTTGAATAGTAGTGGGCTAAGTATGCACTTTGACGAAGTCCACAAGTAACTTTAAACTAGTCGGTATTGACATAATACAAGAGGTTGGTGATGTTACACTGCATTTACGGACGCAAATAACTTGCAGGACTTTCAGGCCGGAAAAACGAACACCAAACCATAATATATTCAAATACATGGAATGGCAACTAATGAGTTCAACAACTACAAACATATCTTACACTATTAATTGCTGTGACACTGATAAATACTGTCATATTTGAAGTCAGTAATTGTGTATGGAATCTGAACGTCTGTACCATACCATCTTCGTGGAAGGTAGCATTAGAATTATGCTTTACTATCATGGGAACGTGTGGTTTCTGGAATCAGAAATTGACATAACACAATTATTTTATTATAAAGCTATTTCATTTCAACATGCATTTTAACAATTAATAATGAACTAACATGAATTAATAAAAGGTTTTAATATCAGCGCAAACAATAAATTTAGGATATTCAATGGCAACGGTGGGTGATTATAGTACTGATTATATAATTAATCAAAAACCATTATACCTACTAGCAGTTGTTTGAATAACAGTTCAATAGATCTTCAAATAAACAAACCAATATAAGTTTGCTTGGATTAGAGTTTTCCAATTCTATTATAGATTAATACCATATTATTAATCTCAGTAAAACAAACCTCGTTCAGGTCGTAGCCCATATATTGTGTTCCTACGTTGACCGTGTAAGAGTCTATGTTAGAGTGAACATCTCTAAATCCAAGCCAAGCCAAATTGATATATATTCTAGTCCATGTCATCCAGTCTTCGGGTTGACGATCTAAAGCGGCTGCATGATCAGTGTTGATTGCAAACGTTCCTGAACACATTACATATTCGAATGTATAATACAAATGTATATTTCCAATAACATCCTTTGTTCCCAAATAGTTGTAGCCATATAGCCTCACAATATGTTAGATATATTTGAGCTTAACTCATTAGCAGTCGTTTGACACTTATCAATTGATGCGAAACCGTTGACATAAAGCACCACAAAGAATCACATTACTATGCCATTGTGTATGACAACATGTGCTGTACCAAAGGAAATCCAACTACATGTATAAGTTAGTTGTCGAGAGGGAACATACCTTGCGAACCAATAATGATACACATTTCATCTTATCATCGAAATCAAGAGTTTATCCAGAATATGTACCAACATTTCAAATTACATGTATCTGGAATGCAGTTAATCTGTACGCATATCACGTGCAAATACTCGATCTTATTTGTAGAATACGGTTACATAATAGTGTGCCGTAAGCGTTACATAAATGTAGTAATATCTTACCTAAATCTGGTATAGGCTCCTTGGGAACTCCAAGGAGCTCCAACGTTACCTGCATTATTAAATTGCTTTAGTAACATATTCGATGCAAATTAAGGTCAATTACGAAATTAAATATAGTCATAACGTTCCCATGGTAGCTACTTATCTCTAACACGCAACCAGACACTACTAATTCGAAAATTCTCACTTGGTAGTATTGAAAATACCATTGAGTTTGATACAACCATTACTTGGTCATAGTTTCCCATGACCTGGTTCAACTATTCAACTAAATGTATGTATTACCTCGCGTAGGCTTAGTACTGTCAACCAGAATATTCCTAAGCATTGATGTCGTACACAGCTTTGCTCCATTGCAAGATATAAGTTTGATGCAGTAGTAGCTTCCGTCATGTAGATCAAGATTAGTAAATATATAATCTCTTACTATACCCTCCACCTAAAAATAATATATTAGAAGAAAGTAACTATGGTATATGTACATTATTATCATGGGTTGTAACAGTTGAAATATATTTTACTACAGCTGTTCGAGATCTAATATCTATCTCTAGTGTTGTTCTAGAACAAATCCTAGAGCCAGTATTAATCTAGATACGTTATCACAAGCACATCGTACTAATTAAGGCCACCAACATAGGTTCCCCTCATACCAAATACTATATTCACATGAAATTTGAAATAATGTAAATGTATACAAATAATTGTAGAGTAACTGTTCGATGTTCCATTGAATACATTTGTTCCAAGAATCACGTCAAAATAGTATTCACTAGTCGGATATTGTTGAATCAGATTAATATACCAAACACCGAATATGCAACATTATAATTGTTTTAGGTACAATACTATCCAATGAAAGCTTAGGCTAACACTTTGTGTTTATGCATATAAAAGAAAATTGATAGCTATTTGGATTCGGATACTAGACTGTTCATGTGATGAATACAATTACATGTATAATTATTATACATACACATGCGTAATATTTCATGATAGAAAAGTGTCCCAAATAGCAAAAGAAGAACACACATAGAGCAGACACAACAACTAACCTTTGTTGACGATAAATTAAAGTCGCCTCCAATGTGAGATGAGATAGAGAGATGTTGGGTTTCGATAAAAGATTCATTGTCGAACACCTCCCAATAAACCTTTAAGACTGATCTAAGCATAGTTGTATTTGCTCGTATTGTACCAATTGGAGACATAGCTAGCGGACTCTTAAATACCGGGGCGGTGTTGTCAATAATGAATCCATTAGAAGATGATTCAACAAATCTTCCTGCAACAGATAGTTTATGTAATTAGCTACTTAGCATATCCAATACTGCTAAATTGCATTATAAATATTGCAGACTTTCCTAATAGTATATCATGCATACTGCATTAGTATCGTATGCATGAATTAAACGGTGTCTATTTATAAATATTTGTCTAAGTATTGTAAAATTGTGTAATGTATTATTTACGTTAGCGGAAGGGTAATGAGGTAGCGCCGGCGTACTACAAATGTTTAATTATAGCGTTGTTGGTATTGGGTTTCGGTGCACCAATTAAATACAGGCTACACATGTAATCTCCATATATAAAGTAATAACACTACTAGTATTCAAAATGAAATGACTAAATGATGTGGACTATGAGACAATGGAATCATGGTTAAATCATCATCAATAATCCATACCTGCATTGTTGTATGCACGGACTGTGCAGTAAATGTGGACACCTGTTGGTAAATGCCTTCCATATTCAGAGTGATAGTCGAATATGAAAGCTTCGTCGTGTTTATGGACGTCTGTAGCAGTGAGGATATTGTCAGCACCCTTTGATGTTCCAACCCTCCATACGTAGTTAGATATTCCGGACTGTGGATCAGTGAAACTGTCCCATTCACACCCAAGGTAATTGCTACGCAATATGCGAGAAATCAAGTATTAATTCAAAGGAACACACATTTTATTTCGACAACATTAAAGTAAACAGTTTGTGCTGTTTAGTATGTTCTCATGTACTGATAAATCACGACAATGTAATAATTTAAATACACTGCATTGCATTAAATTTTGTCAATATGTATAAGTATGTGCTTATTGAAGATGACGTTTATATCATAATACCTGTGTCAATAATTAAATATTTGTCACAAAATGACCATACATTTAATTCACTCAAGTATATCAGGCCCCCTTTCTCCGAGAATAAAGAAATATTTGCATTATCAGTTTATTCACGTATGAAAGTGTACAAGTATTAAGTTAGGTACATGTTTTTGTAATATGCAAAACATTGTAAAAACCGTATAGGAAATAAAGAAATCATGCCTCATTTCTTATATTAAATCAAATATAATATATTTCACTGACATTTAATATACATTATAATCATGGCCATATTCTGATATTTTATACTAATTACAACAGTTGCATATAAAGGCATATATTTCTGTTATTGCATCGATCCCAATATTTTGATTTGTACATTTGTATTGTTTTTTCCCTGAAATCTTACAGCAAGGTATACCCAGTATACCCGTCCATTATTACCAGTGCATATAACATATATTATATATCCTTCCATTATTACCAGTGCATATAACATATATTATATATCCTTCCATCATTCCCAGTGCATATAACATATATTATATATCCTTCCATCATTCCCAGTGCATATAACATATATTATATATCCTTCCATCATTCCCAGTGCATATAACATATATTATATATCCTTCCATTATTACTAGTGCATATAACATATATTATATATCCTTCCATTATTACTAGTGCATATAACATATATTATATATCCTTCCATTATTACCAGTGCATATAACATATATTATATATCCTTCCATTATTACTAGTGCATATAACATATATTATATATCCTTCCATTATTACTAGTGCATATAACATATATTATATATCCTTCCATTATTACTAGTGCATATAACATATATTATATATCCTTCCATTATTACTAGTGCATATAACATATATTATATATCCTTCCATTATTACTAGTGCATATAACATATATTATATATCCTTCCATTATTACTAGTGCATATAACATATATTATATATCCTTCCATTCATTCCCAGTGCATATAACATATATTATATATCCTTCCATCATTCCCAGTAAATAAATAATATTTTATATCTTCTACCATTGTACCCAGTAAATATATCATATTTATATCTCCTACAATTATTCCCAGTAAATACAACATATTAGATAGATAGAGATAGAGATAGATATATTTCTTTATTTATAGAGGGTGACCTAATTAGTTTTCAACTAATCCTCCTTAGGGCCCTCTTCACTTTGTTGACACTAGAATAAATGTACATACACAAAAATTATAACATAGTTACGCCGTACAATATACATGCATAATGTTGTACAATGTAACTTAAACAACAGCCTAATTAAATCAGGTACTTTGATAGAAATACAAAACGACATAAGCATATTGATTTACAATCATTATATATATATAACTGTCTAGTGTCTACCGATTAAAACGTTGTATCCATACTTTACATTTTGTCTTATTTCATACCATTGTTCCCAGTAAATATAGCATATGTATATCTCATACCATTTTCCCCAGTAAATATAGCATATTTATATCTCATACCATTTTCCCCAGTAAATATAGCATATTTATATCTCATACCATTGTTCCCAGTAAATATAGCATATTTATATCTCATACCATTGTTCCCAGTAAATATATCATATTTATATCTCATACCATTGTTCCCAGTAAATATAGCATATTTATATCTCATACAATTTTCCCCAGTAAATATAGCATATTTATATCTCATACCATTGTTCGCAGTAAATATAGCATATTTATATCTCATACCATTGTTTCCAGTAAATATAGCATATTTATATCTCATACCATTGTTCCCAGTAAATATAGCATAGGTATATCTCATACCATTGTTCCCAGTAAATATAGCATATTTATATCGCATACCATTGTTCCCAGTTAATATAGCATATTTATATCTCATACCATTGTTCCCAGTAAATATAGCATATTTATATCTCATACCATTGTTCCCAGTAAATATAACATATGTATATCTCATACCATTGTTCCCAGTAAATATAACATATGTATATCTCATACCATTGTTCCCATTTAATATAGCATATTTATATCTCATACCATTGTTCCCAGTAAATATAGCATATTTATATCTCATACCATTGTTCCCAGTTAATATAGCATATTTATATCTCCCTCCACAATTCCTAGTAAATATAGCATATTTATATCTCATACCATTGTTCCCAGTAAATATAGCATATTTATATCTCCTTCCACAATTCCTAGTAAATATAGCATATTTATATCTCATACCATTGTTCCCAGTAAATATAGCATATTTATATCTCCTTCCACAATTCCTAGTAAATATAGCATATTTATATCTCATACCATTGTTCCCAGTAAATATAGCATATTTATATCTCATACCATTGTTCCCAGTAAATATAGCATATTTATATCTCAAACCATTGTTCCCAGTAAATATAGCATATTTATATCTCCTTCCACAATTCCTAGTAAATATAGCATATTTATATCTCATACCATTGTTCCCAGTAAATATAGCATATTTATATCTCATAACATTGTTCCCAGTAAATATAGCATATTTATATCTCAAACCATTGTTCCCAGTAAATATAGCATATTTATATCTCCTTCCACAATTCCTAGTAAATATAGCATATTTATATCTCATACCATTGTTCCCAGTAATATAGCATATTTATATCTCAACATTGTTCCCAGTAAATATAGCAATTTATATTCACATCCCAGAAATATAGCATATTTATCTCTACATTCCTAGTAAATATAGCATATTTATATCTCATACCATTGTTCCCAGTAAATATAGCAACCCAAAAAACAAAACCCACCAAAAAACAAAACCCCATTCCCAGTAAATATAGCATATTTATATCTCAACACCCATATATCTCATACCATTTTCCCCAGTAAATATAGCATATTTATATCTCATACCATTGTTCCCAGTAAATATAGCATAGGTATATCTCATACCATTTTCCCCAGTAAATATAGCATATTTATATCTCATACCATTGTTCCCAGTAAATATAGCATAGGTATATCTCATACCATTTCCCCAGTAAATATAGCATATTTATATCTCATACCATTGTTCCCAGTAAATATAGCATATTTATATCTCATACCATTGTTCCCAGTATATATAGCATATTTATATCTCATACCATTGTTCCCAGTAAATATAGCATAGGTATATCTCATACCATTTTCCCCAGTAAATATAGCATATTTATATCTCATACCATTGTTCCCAGTAAATATAGCATAGGTATATCTCATACCATTTCCCCAGTAAATATAGCATATTTATATCTCATACCATTGTTCCCAGTAAATATAGCATATTTATATCTCATACCATTGTTCCCAGTATATATAGCATATTTATATCTCATACCATTGTTCCCAGTAAATATAGCATAGGTATATCTCATACCATTTTCCCCAGTAAATATAGCATATTTATATCTCATACCATTGTTCCCAGTAAATATAGCATATTTATATCTCATACCATTTTCCCCAGTAAATATAGCATATTTATATCTCCTTCCACAATTCCTAGTAAATATAGCATATTTATATCTCATACCATTGTTTCCAGTAAATATAGCATATTTATATCTCATACCATTGTTCCCAGTAAATATAGCATATTTATATCTCAAACCATTTTCCCCAGTAAATATAGCATATTTATATCTCATACCATTTTCCCCAGTAAATATAGCATATTTATATCTCCTTCCACAATTCCTAGTAAATATAGCATATTTATATCTCCCTCCACAATTCCTAGTAAATATAGCATATTTATATCTCCCTCCACAATTCCTAGTAAATATAGCATATTTATATCTCCCTCCACAATTCCTAGTAAAGATAGCATATTTATATCTCATACCATTGTTCCCAGTAAAGATAGCATATTTATATCCCATACCATTGTTCCCAGTAAATATAACATATTTATATCTCATACCATTGTTCCCAGTAAAGATAGCATATTTATATCTCCCTCCACAATTCCTAGTAAATATAGCATAGGTATATATCATACCATTATTCCCAGTAAATATAGCATATTTATATCTCCCTCCACAATTCCTAGTAAATATAGCATATTTATATCTCCCTCCACAATTCCTAGTAAATATAGCATATTTATATATCCTTCCACAATTCCCAGTAAATATAGCATATTTATATCTCCCTCCACAATTCCTAGTAAATATAGCATATTTATATCTCCTTCCACAATTCCCAGTAAATATAGCATATTTATATCTCCTTCCACAATTCCCAGTAAATATAGCATATTTATATCTCCTTCCACAATTCCCAGTAAATATAGCATATTTATATCTCCTTCCACAATTCCCAGTAAATATAGCATATTTATATCTCCTTCCACAATTCCCAGTAAATATAGCATATTTATATCTCCTTCCACAATTCCCAGTAAATATAGCATATTTATATCTCCTTCCACAATTCCCAGTAAATATAGCATATTTATATCTCCTTCCACAATTCCCAGTAAATATAGCATATTTATATCTCATACCATTGTTCCCAGTAAATATAGCATATTTATATCTCATACTATTGTTCCCAGTAAATATAGCATATTTATATCTCATACCATTGTTCCCAGTAAATATAGCATATTTATATCTCATACCATTGTTCCCAGTAAATATAGCATATTTATATCTCATACCATTGTTCCTAGTAAATATAGCATATTTATATCTCATACCATTGTTCCCAGTAAATATAGCAAATTTATATCTCATACCATTGTTCCCAGTAAATATAGCATATTTATATCTCCTTCCACAATTCCCAGTAAATATAGCATATTTATATCTCCCTCCACAATTCCTAGTAAATATAGCATATTTATATCTCCCTCCACAATTCCTAGTAAATATAGCATATTTATATCTCCCTCCACAATTCCTAGTAAATATAGCATATTTATATATCCTTCCACAATTCCCAGTACATATAGCATATTTATATCTCCCTCCACAATTCCTAGTAAATGTAGCATATTTATATCTCCTTCCACAATTCCTAGTAAATATAGCATATTTATATCTCCTTCCACAATTCCCAGTAAATATAGCATATTTATATCTCCTTCCACAATTCCCAGTAAATATAGCATATTTATATCTCCTTCCACAATTCCTAGTAAATATAGCATATTTATATATCATACCATCATTACCAGTAAATATAGCATATTTATATCTCATACCATTTTTCCCAGTAAATATAGCATATTTATATCTCATACCATTGTTCCCAGTAAATATAGCATATTTATATCTCATACCATTGTTCCCAGTAAATATAGCATATTTATATCTCCTTCCACAATTCCCAGTAAATATAGCATATTTATATCTACCTCCACAATTCCTAGTAAATATAGCATATATATATCTCCCTCCACAATTCCTAGTAAATATAGCATATTTATATCTCCCTCCACAATTCCTAGTAAATATAGCATATTTATATATCCTTCCACAATTCCCAGTAAATATAGCATATTTATATCTCCCTCCACAATTCCTAGTAAATATAGCATATTTATATCTCCTTCCACAATTCCCAGTAAATATAGCATATTTATATCTCCCTCCACAATTCCTAGTAAATATAGCATATTTATATCTCCTTCCACAATTCCCAGTAAATATAGCATATTTATATCTCCTTCCACAATTCCTAGTAAATATAGCATATTTATATCTCATACCATCATTCCCAGTAAATATAGCATATTTATATCTCATACCATTGTTCCCAGTAAATATAGCATATTTATATCTCATACCATTGTTCCCAGTAAATATAGCATATTTATATCTCATACCATTGTTCCCAGTAAATATAGCATATTTATATCTCCCTCCACAATTCCTAGTAAATATAGCATATTTATATCTCCCTCCACAATTCCTAGTAAATATAGCATATTTATATATCCTTCCACAATTCCCAGTAAATATAGCATATTTATATCTCCTTCCACAATTCCCAGTAAATATAGCATATTTATATCTCCCTCCACAATTCCTAGTAAATATAGCATATTATATCTCCTTCCACAATTCCCAGTAAATATAGCATATTTATATCTCCATCCACAATTCCTAGTAAATATAGCATATTTATATCTCCTTCCACAATTCCCAGTAAAGATAGCATATTTATATCTCCTTCCACAATTCCCAGTAAATATAGCATATTTATATCTCCTTCCACAATTCCCAGTAAATATAGCATATTTATATCTCCTTCCACAATTCCCAGTAAATATAGCATATTTATATATCCTTCCACAATTCCCAGTAAATATAGCATATTTATATCTCCTTCCACAATTCCCAGTAAATATAGCATATTTATATCTCATACCATTGTTCCCAGTAAATATAGCATATTTATATCTCCCTCCACAATTCCTAGTAAATATAGCATATTTATATCTCCTTCCACAATTCCCAGTAAATATAGCATATTTATATCTCCCTCCACAATTCCTAGTAAATATAGCATATTTATATCTCCTTCCACAATTCCCAGTAAATATAGCATATTTATATCTCCTTCCACAATTCCCAGTAAATATAGCATATTTATATCTCATACCATTGTTCCCAGTAAATATAGCATATTTATATCTCCTTCCACAATTCCTAGTAAATATAGCATATTTATATATCCTTCCACAATTCCTAGTAAATATAGCATATTTATATCTCCCTCCACAATTCCTAGTAAATATAGCATATTTATATCTCATACCATTGTTCCCAGTAAATATAGCATATTTATATCTCCCTCCACAATTCCTAGTAAATATAGCATATTTATATCTCCTTCCACAATTCCTAGTAAATATAGCATATTTATATCTCCCTCCACAATTCCTAGTAAATATAGCATATTTATATCTCATACCATTGTTCCTAGTAAATATAGCATATTTATATCTCATACCATTGTTCCCAGTAAATATAGCATATTTATAACTCCTTCCACAATTCCCAGTTAATATAGCATATTTATATCTCATACCATTGTTCCCAGTAAATATAGCATATATATATCCCCTTCCACAATTCCCAGTAAATATAGCATATTTATATCTCATACCATTGTTCCCAGTAAATATAGCATATTTATATCTCCCTCCACAATTCCTAGTAAATATAGCATATTTATATCTCCCTCCACAATTCCTAGTAAATATAGCAAATTTATATCTCCCTCCACAATTCCTAGTAAATATAGCATATTTATATATCCTTCCACAATTCCCAGTAAATATAGCATATTTATATCTCCTTCCACAATTCCAAGTAAATATAGCATATTTATATCTCCCTCCACAATTCCTAGTAAATATAGCATATTTATATCTCCTTCCACAATTCCCAGTAAATATAGCATATTTATATCTCCTTCCACAATTCCTAGTAAATATAGCATATTTATATCTCCTTCCACAATTCCCAGTAAATATAGCATATTTATATCTCCTTCCACAATTCCCAGTAAATATAGCATATTTATATCTCCTTCCACAATTCCCAGTAAATATAGCATATTTATATCTCCTTCCACAATTCCCAGTAAATATAGCATATTTATATCTCCTTCCACAATTCCCAGTAAATATAGCATATTTATATCTCCTTCCACAATTCCCAGTAAATATAGCATATTTATATCTCATACCATTGTTCCCAGTAAATATAGCATATTTATATCTCATACCATTGTTCCCAGTAAATATAGCATATTTATATCTCCCTCCACAATTCCTAGTAAATATAGCATATTTATATCTCCTTCCACAATTCCCAGTAAATATAGCATATTTATATCTCCCTCCACAATTCCTAGTAAATATAGCATATTTATATCTCCTTCCACAATTCCCAGTAAATATAGCATATTTATATCTCCTTCCACAATTCCCAGTAAATATAGCATATTTATATCTCCTTCCACAATTCCCAGTAAATATAGCATATTTATATCTCCTTCCACAATTCCCAGTAAATATAGCATATTTATATCTCCTTCCACAATTCCCAGTAAATATAGCATATTTATATCTCCTTCCACAATTCCCAGTAAATATAGCATATTTATATCTCATACCATTGTTCCCAGTAAATATAGCATATTTATATCTCATACCATTGTTCCCAGTAAAATAGCATATTTATATCTCCTTCCACAATTCCCAGTAAATATAGCATATTTATATCTCCTTCCACAATTCCCAGTAAATATAGCATATTTATATCTCCTTCCACAATTCCCAGTAAATATAGCATATTTATATCTCCTTCCACAATTCCCAGTAAATATAGCATATTTATATCTCCTTCCACAATTCCCAGTAAATATAGCATATTTATATCTCCTTCCACAATTCCCAGTAAATATAGCATATTTATATCTCCTTCCACAATTCCCAGTAAATATAGCATATTTATATCTCCTTCCACAATTCCCAGTAAATATAGCATATTTATATCTCCCTCCACAATTCCTAGTAAATATAGCATATTTATATCTCCTTCCACAATTCCCAGTAAATATAGCATATTTATATCTCCTTCCACAATTCCTAGTAAATATAGCATATTTATATCTCATACCATTATTCCCAGTAAATATAGCATATTTATATCTCCTTCCACAATTCCCAGTAAATATAGCATATTTATATCTCTACCATTGTTCCCAGTAAATATAGCATATTTATATCTCCTTCCACAATTCCCAGTAAATATAGCATATTTATATCTCATACCACAATTCCCAGTAAATATAGCATATTTATATCTCATACCATTTCCCAGTAAATATAGCATATTTATATCTCATACCAATTTCCCAGTAAATATAGCATTTATATCCCATCCACCAAAACAAAACCCCACCAAAAACAAAACCACACCCAAAAAACAAAACCCAATTCCCAGTAAATATAGCATATTTATATCTCCTTCCACAATTCCCAGTAAATATAGCATATTTATATCTCCCTCCACAATTCCTAGTAAATATAGCATATTTATATCTCCTTCCACAATTCCCAGTAAATATAGCATATTTATATCTCCCTCCACAATTCCTAGTAAATATAGCATATTTATATCTCCTTCCACAATTCCCAGTAAATATAGCATATTTATATCTCCTTCCACAATTCCCAGTAAATATAGCATATTTATATCTCCTTCCACAATTCCCAGTAATATAGCATATTTATATCTCCCTCCACATCCTAGTAAATATAGCATATTTATATCTCCTTCCACATTCCCAGTAAATAGCATATTTATATCTCCTCACAATTCCAGTAATATAGCATATTATATCTCCCACATTCCCAGTAATATAGCATATTTATATCTCCTTCCACAATTCCCAGTAAATATAGCATATTTATATCTCCTTCCACAATTCCCAGTAAATATAGCATATTTATATCTCCCTCCACAATTCCTAGTAAATATAGCATATTTATATCTCCTTCCACAATTCCCAGTAAATATAGCATATTTATATCTCCCTCCACAATTCCTAGTAAATATAGCATATTTATATCTCCTTCCACAATTCCTAGTAAATATAGCATATTTATATCTCCCTCCACAATTCCTAGTAAATATAGCATATTTATATCTCATACCATTGTTCCTAGTAAATATAGCATATTTATATCTCATACCATTGTTCCCAGTAAATATAGCATATTTATATCTCCTTCCACAATTCCCAGTTAATATAGCATATTTATATCTCATACCATTGTTCCCAGTAAATATAGCATATTTATATCTCCTTCCACAATTCCCAGTAAATATAGCATATTTATATCTCATACCATTGTTCAAAGTAAATATAGCATATTTATATCTCCCTCCACAATTCCTAGTAAATATAGCATATTTATATCTCCCTCCACAATTCCTAGTAAATATAGCATATTTATATATCCTTCCACAATTCCCAGTAAATATAGCATATTTATATCTCCTTCCACAATTCCCAGTAAATATAGCATATTTATATCTCCCTCCACAATTCCTAGTAAATATAGCATATTTATATCTCCTTCCACAATTCCCAGTAAATATAGCATATTTATATCTCCCTCCACAATTCCTAGTAAATATAGCATATTTATATCTCCTTCCACAATTCCCAGTAAATATAGCATATTTATATCTCCTTCCACAATTCCCAGTAAATATAGCATATTCATATCTCCTTCCACAATTCCCAGTAAATATAGCATATTTATATCTCCTTCCACAATTCCCAGTAAATATAGCATATTTATATCTCCTTCCACAATTCCCAGTAAATATAGCATATTTATATCTCCTTCCACAATTCCCAGTAAATATAGCATATTTATATCTCATACCATTGTTCCCATTAAATATAGCATATTTATATCTCATACCATTGTTCCCAGTAAATATAGCATATTAATATCTCCCTCCACAATTCCTAGTAAATATAGCATATTTATATCTCCTTCCACAATTCCCAGTAAATATAGCATATTTTTATCTCCTTCCACAATTCCCAGTAAATATAGCATATTTATATCTCCCTCCACAATTCCTAGTAAATATAGCATATTTATATCTCCTTCCACAATTCCCAGTAAATATAGCATATTTATATCTCCTTCCACAATTCCCAGTAAATATAGCATATTTATATCTCCTTCCACAATTCCCAGTAAATATAGCATATTTATATCTCCCTCCACAATTCCCAGTAAATATAGCATATTTATATCTCCTTCCACAATTCCCAGTAAATATAGCATATTTATATCTCCTTCCACAATTCCCAGTAAATATAGCATATTTATATCTCATACCATTGTTCCCAGTAAATATAGCATATTTATATCTCCATACCATTGTTCCCAGTAAATATAGCATATTTATATATCCTTCCACAATTCCCAGTAAATATAGCATATTTATATCTCCTTCCACAATTCCCAGTAAATATAGCATATTTATATCTCATACCACAATTCCCAGTAAATATAGCATATTTATATCTCCTTCCACAATTCCCAGTAAATATAGCATATTTATATCTCCTTCCACAATTCCCAGTAATATAGCATATTTATATCTCCTTCCACAATTCCCAGTAAATATAGCATATTTATATCTCATACCATTGTTCCCAGTAAATATAGCATATTTATATCTCATACCATTGTTCCCAGTAAATATAGCATATTTATATCTCATACCATTGTTCCCAGTAAATATAGCATATTTATATCTCATACCATTGTTCCCAGTAAATATAGCATATTTATATCTCATACCATTGTTCCCAGTAAATATAGCATATTTATATCTCATACCATTGTTCCCAGTAAATATAGCATATTTATATCTCATACCATTGTTCCCAGTAAATATAGCATATTTATATCTCATACCATTGTTCCCAGTAAATATAGCATATTTATATCTCATACCATTGTTCCCAGTAAATATAGCATATTTATATCTCATACCATTGTTCCCAGTAAATATAGCATATTTATATCTCATACCATTGTTCCCAGTAAATATAGCATATTTATATCTCATACCATTGTTCCCAGTAAATATAGCATATTTATATCTCATACCATTGTTCCCAGTAAATATAGCATATTTATATCTCATACCATTGTTCCCAGTAAATATAGCATATTTATATCTCATACCATTGTTCCCAGTAAATATAGCATATTTATATCTCCTTCCACAATTCCCAGTAAATATAGCATATTTATATCTCCCTCCACAATTCCTAGTAAATATAGCATATTTATATCTCCCTCCACAATTCCTAGTAAATATAGCATATTTATATCTCCCTCCACAATTCCTAGTAAATATAGCATATTTATATATCCTTCCACAATTCCCAGTAAATATAGCATATTTATATCTCCCTCCACAATTCCTAGTAAATATAGCATATTTATATCTCCTTCCACAATTCCCAGTAAATATAGCATATTTATATCTCCCTCCACAATTCCCAGTAAATATAGCATATTTATATCTCCTTCCACAATTCCCAGTAAATATAGCATATTTATATCTCCTTCCACAATTCCTAGTAAATATAGCATATTTATATATCATACCATCATTCCCAGTAAATATAGCATATTTATATCTCATACCATTGTTCCCAGTAAATATAGCATATTTATATCTCATACCATTGTTCCCAGTAAATATAGCATATTTATATCTCATACCATTGTTCCCAGTAAATATAGCATATTTATATCTCCTTCCACAATTCCCAGTAAATATAGCATATTTATATCTCCTCCACAATTCCAGTAAATATAGCATATTTATATCTCCTTCCACAATTCCTAGTAAATATAGCATATTTATATCTCCCTCCACAATTCCTAGTAAATATAGCATATTTATATCTCCTTCCACAATTCCCAGTAAATATAGCATATTTATATCTCCCTCCACAATTCCTAGTAAATATAGCATATTTATATCTCCTTCCACAATTCCCAGTAAATATAGCATATTTATATCTCCCTCCACAATTCCTAGTAAATATAGCATATTTATATCTCCTTCCACAATTCCCAGTAAATATAGCATATTTATATCTCCCTCCACAATTCCTAGTAAATATAGCATATTTATATCTCCTTCCACAATTCCCAGTAAATATAGCATATTTATATCTCATACCATTGTTCCCAGTAAATATAGCATATTTATATCTCATACCATTGTTCCCAGTAAATATAGCATATTTATATCTCATACCATTGTTCCCAGTAAATATAGCATATTTATATCTCCTTCCACAATTCCCAGTAAATATAGCATATTTATATCTCCCTCCACAATTCCTAGTAAATATAGCATATTTATATCTCCTTCCACAATTCCCAGTAAATATAGCATATTTATATCTCCTTCCACAATTCCCAGTAAATATAGCATATTTATATCTCATACCATTATTCCCAGTAAATATAGCATATTTATATCTCCTTCCACAATTCCCAGTAAATATAGCATATTTATATCTCCTTCCACAATTCCTAGTAAATATAGCATATTTATATCTCCCTCCACAATTCCTAGTAAATATAGCATATTTATATCTCATACCATTGTTCCCAGTAAATATAGCATATTTATATCTCCCTCCACAATTCCTAGTAAATATAGCATATTTATATCTCCTTCCACAATTCCTAGTAAATATAGCATATTTATATCTCCCTCCACAATTCCTAGTAAATATAGCATATTTATATCTCATACCATTGTTCCTAGTAAATATAGCATATTTATATCTCATACCATTGTTCCCAGTAAATATAGCATATTTATAACTCCTTCCACAATTCCCAGTTAATATAGCATATTTATATCTCATACCATTGTTCCCAGTAAATATAGCATATTTATATCTCCTTCCACAATTCCCAGTAAATATAGCATATTTATATCTCATACCATTGTTCCCAGTAAATATAGCATATTTATATCTCCCTCCACAATTCCTAGTAAATATAGCATATTTATATCTCCCTCCACAATTCCTAGTAAATATAGCAAATTTATATCTCCCTCCACAATTCCTAGTAAATATAGCATATTTATATATCCTTCCACAATTCCCAGTAAATATAGCATATTTATATCTCCTTCCACAATTCCAAGTAAATATAGCATATTTATATCTCCCTCCACAATTCCTAGTAAATATAGCATATTTATATCTCCTTCCACAATTCCCAGTAAATATAGCATATTTATATCTCCTTCCACAATTCCTAGTAAATATAGCATATTTATATCTCCTTCCACAATTCCCAGTAAATATAGCATATTTATATCTCCTTCCACAATTCCCAGTAAATATAGCATATTCATATCTCCTTCCACAATTCCCAGTAAATATAGCATATTTATATCTCCTTCTACAATTCCCAGTAAATATAGCATATTTATATCTCCTTCCACAATTCCCAGTAAATATAGCATATTTATATCTCCTTCCACAATTCCCAGTAAATATAGCATATTTATATCTCATACCATTGTTCCCATTAAATATAGCATATTTATATCTCATACCATTGTTCCCAGTAAATATAGCATATTAATATCTCCCTCCACAATTCCTAGTAAATATAGCATATTTATATCTCCTTCCACAATTCCCAGTAAATATAGCATATTTTTATCTCCTTCCACAATTCCCAGTAAATATAGCATATTTATATCTCCCTCCACAATTCCTAGTAAATATAGCATATTTATATCTCCTTCCACAATTCCCAGTAAATATAGCATATTTATATCTCCTTCCACAATTCCCAGTAAATACAGCATATTTATATCTCCTTCCACAATTCCCAGTAAATATAGCATATTTAAATCTCCTTCCACAATTCCCAGTAAATATAGCATATTTATATCTCCTTCCACAATTCCCAGTAAATATAGCATATTTATATCACATACCATTGTTCCCAGTAAATATAACATATTTATATCTCATACCATTGTTCCCAGTAAGGATAGCATATTTATATATCCTTCCTCAATTCCCAGTAAATATAGCATATTTATATCTCCTTCCACAATTCCCAGTAAATATAGCATATTTATATCTCCTTCCACAATTCCCAGTAAATATAGCATATTTATATCTCCTTCCACAATTCCCAGTAAATATAGCATATTTATATCTCCTTCCACAATTCCCAGTAAATATAGCATATTTATATCTCCTTCCACAATTCCCAGTAAATATAGCATATTTATATCTCCTTCCACAATTCCCAGTAAATATAGCATATTTATATCTCCCTCCACAATTCCCAGTAAATATAGCATATTTATATCTCCTTCCACAATTCCCAGTAAATATAGCATATTTATATCTCCTTCCACAATTCCCAGTAAATATAGCATATTTATATCTCCTTCCACAATTCCTAGTAAATATAGCATATTTATATCTCCCTCCACAATTCCCAGTAAATATAGCATATTTATATCTCCTTCCACTATCTCAACCATTCCCAGTAAATATAGCATATTTATATCTCATACCATTGTTCCCAGTAAATATAGCATATTTATATCTCATACCATTGTTCCCAGTAAATATAGCATATTTATATCTCATACCATTGTTCCCAGTAAATATAGCATATTTATATCTCATACCATTGTTCCCAGTAAATATAGCATATTTATATCTCATCCATTGTTCCCAGTAAATATAGCATATTTATATCTCCTACCACCAAAAAACAAAACCACACCCAAAAAACAAAACCCCAATTCCCAGTAAATATAGCATATTTATATCTCCTTCCACAATTCCCAGTAAATATAGCATATTATATCTCCTCCACAATTCCTAGTAAATATAGCATATTATATCTCCCTCCACAATTCCTAGTAAATATAGCATATTTATATCCCTCCACAATTCCTAGTAAATATAGCATATTTATATATCCTTCCACAATTCCCAGTAAATATAGCATATTTATATCTCCCTCCACAATTCCTAGTAAATATAGCATATTTATATCTCCTTCCACAATTCCCAGTAAATATAGCATATTTATATCTCCCTCCACAATTCCCAGTAAATATAGCATATTTATATCTCCTTCCACAATTCCCAGTAAATATAGCATATTTATATCTCCTTCCACAATTCCTAGTAAATATAGCATATTTATATATCATACCATCATTCCCAGTAAAATAGCATATTTATATCTCCTTCCACAATTCCAAAAAACAAAAACCCCACAACCAAAAACAAAACCCCCACACCTATAAATATAGCATATTTATATCTCATACCATGTTCCCAGTAAATATAGCATATTTATATCTCCCTCCACAATTCCTAGTAAATATAGCATATTTATATCTCCTCCACAATTCCAAAAACAAAACCCCCACAATTCCCAGTAAATATAGCATATTTATATCTCATACCATTGTTCCCAGTAAATATAGCATATTTATATCTCATACCATTGTTCCCAGTAAATATAGCATATTTATAACTCCTTCCACAATTCCCAGTAAATATAGCATATTTATATCTCATACCATTCCCAAAAAACAAAACCCCCACAACCCAAAAACAAAACCAACCACCCCCACAATTCCTAGTAAATATAGCATATTTATATCTCCCTCCACAATTCCTAGTAAATATAGCATATTTATATCTCCCTCCACAATTCCTAGTAAATATAGCATATTTATATATCCTTCCACAATTCCCAGTAAATATAGCATATTTATATCTCCCTCCACAATTCCTAGTAAATATAGCATATTTATATCTCCTTCCACAATTCCCAGTAAATATAGCATATTTATATCTCCTTCCACAATTCCTAGTAAATATAGCATATTTATATCTCCTTCCACAATTCCCAGTAAATATAGCATATTTATATCTCCTTCCACAATTCCCAGTAAATATAGCATATTTATATCTCCTTCCACAATTCCCAGTAAATATAGCATATTTATATCTCCTTCCACAATTCCCAGTAAATATAGCATATTTATATCTCCTTCCACAATTCCCAGTAAATATAGCATATTTATATCTCCTTCCACAATTCCCAGTAAATATAGCATATTTATATCTCATACCATGCCCATAAATATAGCATATTATATCTCATACCATTGTTCCCAGTAAATATAGCATATTAATATCTCCCTCCACAATTCCTATAAATATAGCATATTTATATCTCCTTACACAATTCCCAGTAAATATAGCATATTTATATCTCCTTCCACAATTCCCAGTAAATATAGCATATTTATATCTCCCTCCACAATTCCTAGTAAATATAGCATATTTATATCTCCTTCCACAATTCCCAGTAAATATAGCATATTTATATCTCCTTCCACAATCCCAGTAAATATAGCATATTATATCTCCTTCCACAATTCCTAGTAAATATAGCATATTTATATCTCCTTCCACAATTCCCAGTAAATATAGCATATTTATATCTCCTTCCACAATTCCCAGTAAATATAGCATATTTATATCTCATACCATTGTTCCCAGTAAATATAGCATATTTATATCTCATACCATTGTTCCCAGTAAATATAGCATATTTATATCTCATACCACAATTCCCAGTAAATATAGCATATTTATATCTCCTTCCACAATTCCCAGTAAATATAGCATATTTATATCTCCTTCCACAATTCCCAGTAAATATAGCATATTTATATCTCCTCCACAATTCCCAGTAAATAAGCATATTTATATCTCCTTCCACAATTCCCAGTAAATATAGCATATTTATATCTCCTTCCACAATTCCCAGTAAATATAGCATATTTATATCTCCTTCCACAATTCCCAGTAAATATAGCATATTTATATCTCCTTCCACAATTCCCAGTAAATATAGCATATTTATATCTCCCTCCACAATTCCTAGTAAATATAGCATATTTATATCTCCTTCCACAATTCCCAGTAAATATAGCATATTTATATCTCATACCATTGTTCCCAGTAAATATAGCATATTTATATCTCATACCATTGTTCCCAGTAAATATAGCATATTTATATCTCATACCATTGTTCCCAGTAAATATAGCATATTTATATCTCATACCATTATTCCCAGTAAATATAGCATATTTATATCTCATACCATTGTTCCCAGTAAATATAGCATATTTATATCTCATACCATTGTTCCCAGTAAATATAGCATATTTATATCTCATACCATTGTTCCCAGTAAATATAGCATATTTATATCTCATACCATTGTTCCCAGTAAATATAGCATATTTATATCATACTGTTCCCAGTAAATATAGCATATTTATATCTCATACCATTGTTCCTAGTAAATATAGCATATTTATATCTCATACCATTGTTCCCAGTAAATATAGCATATTTATATCTCATACCATTGTTCCCAGTAAATATAGCATATTTATATCTCCTTCCACAATTCCCAGTAAATATAGCATATTTATATCTCCCTCCACAATTCCTAGTAAATATAGCATATTTATATCTCCCTCCACAATTCCTAGTAAATATAGCATATTTATATCTCCCTCCACAATTCCTAGTAAATATAGCATATTTATATATCCTTCCACAATTCCCAGTACATATAGCATATTTATATCTCCCTCCACAATTCCTAGTAAATGTAGCATATTTATATCTCCTTCCACAATTCCCAGTAAATATAGCATATTTATATCTCCCTCCACAATTCCTAGTAAATATAGCATATTTATATCTCCTTCCACAATTCCTAGTAAATATAGCATATTTATATCTCCTTCCACAATTCCTAGTAAATATAGCATATTTATATATCATACCATCATTCCCAGTAAATATAGCATATTTATATCTCATACCATTGTTCCCAGTAAATATAGCATATTTATATCTCATACCATTGTTCCCAGTAAATATAGCATATTTATATCTCATACCATTGTTCCCAGTAAATATAGCATATTTATATCTCCTTCCACAATTCCTAGTAAATATAGCATATTTATATCTCCCTCCACAATTCCTAGTAAATATAGCATATTTATATCTCCCTCCACAATTCCTAGTAAATATAGCATATTTATATCTCCCTCCACAATTCCCAGTAAATATAGCATATTTATATCTCCTTCCACAATTCCTAGTAAATATAGCATATTTATATCTCCTTCCACAATTCCCAGTAAATATAGCATATTTATATCTCCCTCCACAATTCCTAGTAAATATAGCATATTTATATCTCCTTCCACAATTCCTAGTAAATATAGCATATTTATATCTCCTTCCACAATTCCTAGTAAATATAGCATATTTATATCTCATACCATCATTCCCAGTAAATATAGCATATTTATATCTCATACCATTGTTCCCAGTAAATATAGCATATTTATATCTCATACCATTGTTCCCAGTAAATATAGCATATTTATATCTCATACCATTGTTCCCAGTAAATATAGCATATTTATATCTCCCTCCACAATTCCCAGTAAATATAGCATATTTATATCTCCCTCCACAATTCCTAGTAAATATAGCATATTTATATCTCCTTCCACAATTCCCAGTAAATATAGCTTATTTATATCTCCTTCCACAATTCCCAGTAAATATAGCATATTTATATCTCATACCATTGTTCCCAGTAAATATAGCATATTTATATCTCCCTCCACAATTCCTAGTAAATATAGCATATTTATATCTCCTTCCACAATTCCTAGTAAATATAGCATATTTATATCTCCCTCCACAATTCCTAGTAAATATAGCATATTTATATCTCATACCATTGTTCCTAGTAAATATAGCATATTTATATCTCATACCATTGTTCCCAGTAAATATAGCATATTTATAACTCCTTCCACAATTCCCAGTTAATATAGCATATTTATATCTCATACCATTGTTCCCAGTAAATATAGCATATATATATCCCCTTCCACAATTCCCAGTAAATATAGCATATTTATATCTCATACCATTGTTCCCAGTAAATATAGCATATTTATATCTCCCTCCACAATTCCTAGTAAATATAGCATATTTATATCTCCCTCCACAATTCCTAGTAAATATAGCATATTTATATATCCTTCCACAATTCCCAGTAAATATAGCATATTTATATCTCCTTCCACAATTCCCAGTAAATATAGCATATTTATATCTCCCTCCACAATTCCTAGTAAATATAGCATATTTATATCTCCTTCCACAATTCCCAGTAAATATAGCATATTTATATCTCCTTCCACAATTCCTAGTAAATATAGCATATTTATATCTCCTTCCACAATTCCCAGTAAATATAGCATATTTATATCTCCTTCCACAATTCCCAGTAAATATAGCATATTTATATCTCCTTCCACAATTCCCAGTAAATATAGCATATTTATATCTCCTTCCACAATTCCCAGTAAATATAGCATATTTATATCTCCTTCCACAATTCCCAGTAAATATAGCATATTTATATCTCCTTCCACAATTCCCAGTAAATATAGCATATTTATATCTCATACCATTGTTCCCAGTAAATATAGCATATTTATATCTCATACCATTGTTCCCAGTAAATATAGCATATATATCTCCCCACAATTCCTAGTAAATATAGCATATTATATCTCCTTCCACAATTCCAGTAAATATAGCATATTTATATCTCCTTCCACAATTCCCAGTAAATATAGCATATTTATATCTCCCTCCACAATTCCTAGTAAATATAGCATATTTATATCTCCTTCCACAATTCCCAGTAAATATAGCATATTTATATCTCCTTCCACAATTCCCAGTAAATACAGCATATTTATATCTCCTTCCACAATTCCCAGTAAATATAGCATATTTATATCTCCTTCCACAATTCCCAGTAAATATAGCATATTTATATCTCCTTCCACAATTCCCAGTAAATATAGCATATTTATATCTCCCTCCACAATTCCTAGTAAATATAGCATATTTATATCTCCTTCCACAATTCCTAGTAAATATAGCATATTTATATCTCCCTCCACAATTCCTAGTAAATATAGCATATTTATATCTCATACCATTGTTCCTAGTAAATATAGCATATTTATATCTCATACCATTGTTCCCAGTAAATATAGCATATTTATAACTCCTTCCACAATTCCCAGTTAATATAGCATATTTATATCTCATACCATTGTTCCCAGTAAATATAGCATATATATATCCCCTTCCACAATTCCCAGTAAATATAACATATTTATATCTCATACCATTGTTCCCAGTAAATATAGCATATTTATATCTCCCTCCACAATTCCTAGTAAATATAGCATATTTATATCTCCCTCCACAATTCCTAGTAAATATAGCAAATTTATATCTCCCTCCACAATTCCTAGTAAATATAGCATATTTATATATCCTTCCACAATTCCCAGTAAATATAGCATATTTATATCTCCTTCCACAATTCCAAGTAAATATAGCATATTTATATCTCCCTCCACAATTCCTAGTAAATATAGCATATTTATATCTCCTTCCACAATTCCCAGTAAATATAGCATATTTATATCTCCTTCCACAATTCCTAGTAAATATAGCATATTTATATCTCCTTCCACAATTCCCAGTAAATATAGCATATTTATATCTCCTTCCACAATTCCCAGTAAATATAGCATATTCATATCTCCTTCCACAATTCCCAGTAAATATAGCATATTTATATCTCCTTCTACAATTCCCAGTAAATATAGCATATTTATATCTCCTTCCACAATTCCCAGTAAATATAGCATATTTATATCTCCTTCCACAATTCCCAGTAAATATAGCATATTTATATCTCATACCATTGTTCCCATTAAATATAGCATATTTATATCTCATACCATTGTTCCCAGTAAATATAGCATATTAATATCTCCCTCCACAATTCCTAGTAAATATAGCATATTTATATCTCCTTACACAATTCCCAGTAAATATAGCATATTTTTATCTCCTTCCACAATTCCCAGTAAATATAGCATATTTATATCTCCCTCCACAATTCCTAGTAAATATAGCATATTTATATCTCCTTCCACAATTCCCAGTAAATATAGCATATTTATATCTCCTTCCACAATTCCCAGTAAATACAGCATATTTATATCTCCTTCCACAATTCCCAGTAAATATAGCATATTTAAATCTCCTTCCACAATTCCCAGTAAATATAGCATATTTATATCTCCTTCCACAATTCCCAGTAAATATAGCATATTTATATCACATACCATTGTTCCCAGTAAATATAACATATTTATATCTCATACCATTGTTCCCAGTAAGGATAGCATATTTATATATCCTTCCTCAATTCCCAGTAAATATAGCATATTTATATCTCCTTCCACAATTCCCAGTAAATATAGCATATTTATATCTCCTTCCACAATTCCCAGTAAATATAGCATATTTATATCTCCTTCCACAATTCCCAGTAAATATAGCATATTTATATCTCCTCCACAATTCCCAGTAAATATAGCATATTTATATCTCCTTCCACAATTCCAGTAAATATAGCATATTTATATCTCCTTCCACAATTCCAGTAAATATAGCATATTTATATCTCCTTCCACAATTCCCAGTAAATATAGCATATTTATATCTCCTTCCACAATTCCCAGTAAATATAGCATATTTATATCTCCTTCCACAATTCCCAGTAAATATAGCATATTATATCTCATACCACAATTCCCAGTAAATATAGCATATTTATATCTCATACCACAATTCCAGTAAATATAGCATATTATATCTCATACCACAATTCCAGTAAATATAGCATATTTATATCTCCATCCACAATTCCTAGTAAATATAGCATATATATATCATCCTCCACAATTCCCAGTAAATATAGCATATTTATATCTCATACCACAATTCCCAGTAAATATAGCATATTTAAATTCTATTTAAATTCTACCAATTCCAATAAATATAGCATATTTATATCTCATACCACAATTCCCAGTAAATATAGCATATTTAAATCTCATACCACAATTCCCAGTAAATATATCATATTTATATCTCATACCATTGTTCCCAGTAAATATAGCATATTTATATCTCATACCATTGTTCCCAGTAAATATAGCATATTTATATCTCATACCACAATTCCCAGTAAATATAGCATATTTATATCTCCTTCCACAATTCCCAGTAAATATAGCATATTTATATCTCCCTCCACAATTCCTAGTAAATATAGCATATTTATATCTCCCTCCACAATTCCTAGTAAATATAGCATATTTATATCTCCCTCCACAATTCCTAGTAAATATAGCATATTTATATATCCTTCCACAATTCCCAGTAAATATAGCATATTTATATCTCCCTCCACAATTCCTAGTAAATATAGCATATTTATATCTCCTTCCACAATTCCCAGTAAATATAGCATATTTATATCTCCATCCACAATTCCTAGTAAATATAGCATATTTATATCTC
>CM026404.1:40978736-41017617 GCA_014843695.1 Archivesica marissinica | reverse complement strand
ACCACCTCCTTCAACATTATATATGTCACACCCACCCAGAACCTCCTTCAACATTATCTATGTCACATCCACCCAGAACCTCCTTCAACATTATCTATGTCACACCCTTCCACCACCTCCTTCAACATTATATATGTCACATCCACCCAGAACCTCCTTCAACATTATATGTCACATCCACCACCTCCTTCAACATTATATATGTCACACCCTCCCACCACCTCCTTCAACATTATATATGTCGCACCCACCTCCTTCTATATTATGTATGTCACACCCACTACCTCATACATTATATATGTCACACCCAGCACCTCTTACATTATCTATGTCACACCCACCACCTCTTACATTATCTATGTCACACCCTCCCACCACCTCCTTCAACATTATCTATGACACACCCACCCAGAACATCCTTCAACATTATCTATGTCACACCCACCCATCACCTCCTTCAACATTATATATGTCACACCCACCCAGAACCTCCTTCAACATTATCTATGTCACAACCACCCAGAACCTCCTTCAACATTATCTATGTCACACCCTCCCACCACCTCCTTCAACATTATATATGTCACACCCACCCAGAACCTCCTTCAACATTATCTATGTCACACCCTTCCACCACCTCCTTCAACATTATATATGTCACACCCACCCAGAACCTCCTTCAACATTATCTATGTCACACCCTCCCACCACCTCCTTCAACATTATATATGTCACACCCACCCAGAACCTCCTTCAACATTATATATGTCACACCCACCCAGAACCTCCTTCAACATTATCTATGTCACACCCTCCCACCACCTCCTTCAACATTATATATGTCACACCCACCCAGACCTCCTTCAACATTATCTATGTCACACCACCCAGAACCTCCTTCAACATTATCTATGTCACACCCTCCCACCACCTCCTTCAACATTATATATGTCACACCCACCCAGAACCTCCTTCAACATTATCTATGTCACACCCTCCCACCACCTCCTTCAACATTATATATGTCACACCCACCCAGAACCTCCTTCAACATTATCTATGTCACACCCTCCCACCACCTCCTTCAACATTATATATGTCACACCCACCCAGAACCTCCTTCAACATTATCTATGTCACACCCACCCAAACCTCCTTCAAATTATCTATGTCACACCCTCCCACCACCTCCTTCAACATTATATATGTCACACCCACCCAGAACCTCCTTCAACATTATCTATGTCACACCCACCCGAACCTCCTTCAACATTATCTATGTCACACCCTCCCACCACCTCCTTCAACATTATATATGTCACACCCACCCAGACCTCCTTCAACATTATCTATGTCACACCCACCCAGAACCTCCTTCAACATTATCTATGTCACACCCTCCCACCACCTCCTTCAACATTATATATGTCACACCCACCCAGAACCTCCTTCAACATTATCTATGTCACACCCACCCATAACCTCCTTCAACATTATCTATGTCACACCCTTCCACCACCTCCTTCAACATTATATATGTCACACCCACCCAGAACCTCCTTCAACATTATCTATGTCACACCCTCCCACCACCTCCTTCAACATTATATATGTCACACCCACCCAGAACCTCCTTCAACATTATCTATGTCACACCCACCCAGAACCTCCTTCAACATTATCTATGTCACACCCACCCATCACCTCCTTCAACATTATATATGTCACACCCACCCAGAACCTCCTTCAACATTATCTATGTCACACCCACCCAGAACCTCCTTCAACATTATCTATGTCACACCCTCCCACCACCTCCTTCAACATTATATATGTCACACCCACCCAGAACCTCCTTCAACATTATCTATGTCACACCCTTCCACCACCTCCTTCAACATTATATATGTCACACCCACCCATCACCTCCTTCAACATTATATATGTCACACCCACCCAGAACCTCCTTCAACATTATCTATGTCACACCCACCCAGAACCTCCTTCAACATTATCTATGTCACACCCTCCCACCACCTCCTTCAACATTATATATGTCACACCCACCCAGAACCTCCTTCAACATTATCTATGTCACACCCACCCAGAACCTCCTTCAACATTATCTATGTCACACCCACCCACCACCTCCTTCAACATTATATATGTCACACCCACCCAGAACCTCCTTCAACATTATCTATGTCACACCCACCCAGCACCTCCTTCAACATTATATATGTCACACCCACCCAGCACCTCCTTCAACATTATATATGTCACACCCACCCAGAACCTCCTTCAACATTATCTATGTCACACCCACCCAGAACCTCCTTCAACATTATCTATGTCACACCCTCCCACCACCTCCTTCAACATTATATATGTCACACCCACCCAGAACCTCCTTCAACATTATCTATGTCACACCCACCCAGAACCTCCTTCAACATTATCTATGTCACACCCACCCATCACCTCCTTCAACATTATATATGTCACACCCACCCAGAACCTCCTTCAACATTATCTATGTCACACCCACCCAGAACCTCCTTCAACATTATCTATGTCACACCCACCCAGACCCCCACAAAGAACCTCCTTCAACATTATCTATGTCACACCCACCCAGAACCTCCTTCAACATTATCTATGTCACACCCACCCATCACCTCCTTCAACATTATATATGTCACACCCTCCCACCACCTCCTTCAACATTATATATGTCACACCCACCCAGAACCTCCTTCAACATTATCTATGTCACACCCCCCACCTCCTTCAACATTATATATGTCACACCCACCCAGAACCTCCTTCAACATTATCTATGTCACACCCACCCAAAACCTCCTTCAACATTATATATGTCACACCCACCCAGAACCTCCTTCAACATTATATATGTCACACCCACCCAGAACCTCCTTCAACATTATATGTCACATCCACCACCTCCTTCAACATTATATATGTCACACCCTCCCACCACCTCCTTCAACATTATATATGTCGCACCCACCTCCTTCTATATTATGTATGTCACACCCACTACCTCATACATTATATATGTCACACCCAGCACCTCTTACATTATCTATGTCCCACCCTCCCATCACCTCCTTCAACATTATATATGTCACACCCAGCACCTCTTAAATTATCTATGTCCCACCCTCCCATCACCTCCTTCAACTTTATATATGTCACATCTACCACCTCCTTCAACTTTATATATGTCACATCCACCACCTCCTTCAACTTTATATATGTCACACCCACCTCCTTCTATATTATATATGTCACACCCAGCACCTCTTACATTATCTATGTCACTCCCACTACCTCCTTTCAACATCGATACCAAGAGAGTCGGTATGAGGCACAAATGGGCTAGATTATCCATATGTGTTCACTGAAAATACTCGTACTTATTTTCATGAAAGATAGTTTTAGCTTCATATTTTCACCACTTGCTCCCTCTTCTTTTCAGCCGAAAAAGACGGAAAGCAAAACAAGACGACACAACAATTTATATCCTTTTATCAGTATTAGTCAATAAACAACTGCCTGCATTCTGAACTGTATGTCCCTGTCAGACAACATCCAGGAAGTACTGCTGAACTGCATCATAGCAAGTACTGCTGAACTGCATCATAGCAAATACTGCTGAACTGCATCATAGCAAATACTGCTGAACTGCATCATAGCAAATACTGCTGAACTGCATCATAGCAAATACTGCTGAACTGCATCATAGCAAATACTGCTGAACTGCATCATAGCAAATACTGCTGAACTGCATCATAGCAAGTACTGCTGAACTGCATCATAGCAAGTACTGCTGAACTGCATCATAGCAAGTACTGCTGAACTGCATCATAGCAAATACTGCTGAACTGCATCATAGCAAATACTGCTGAACTGCATCATAGCAAGTACTGCTGAACTGCATCATAGCAAATACTGCTGAACTGCATCATAGCAAATACTGCTGAACTGCATCATAGCAAATACTGCTGAACTGCATCATAGCAAGTACTGCTGAACTGCATCATAGCAAATACTGCTGAACTGCATCATAGCAAGTACAGCTGAACTGCATCATAGCAAGTACTGCTGAACTGCATCATAGCAAATACTGCTGAAGGATACAATGTCAGATACTGTATATGTGTAGGATACAATGTCAGGTACTGTATATGTGTAGGATATAATGTCAGATACTGTATATTTGTAGGATACAATGTCAGATACTGTATATGTGTAGGGTACAATATCAGGTACTGTATATGTGTAGGATACAATGTCAGGTACTGTATATGTGTAGGATACAATGTCAGGTACTGTATATGTGTAGGATACAATGTCAGGTACTGTATATGTGTAGGATACAATGTCAGGTACTGTATATGTGTAGGATACAATGTCAGGTACTGTATATGTGTAGGATTTTATTATACTTTATTTATTTTACAACGATTGCGAAGCAAGTTTTAACAACTTATATTAATCACTCTCGTTGGCTCGGATGAAAGCGTATATGTGGTCATTCATGTGGGAGGAAACCGGAGTACCTGGAGAAAACCCACCTGTCCGATCTGGCGACCATCGTACCATCTCACATACTTCCCTGTCCGAGGATCGAACCCGGGTCGCATTGGTGAGAAGCGAGCGTGCTAACCACTGCGCTAATCGGACAGCCATGTGTAGGATACAATGTCAGATACTGTATATGTGTATGATACAATGTCAGGTACTGTATATGTGTAGGATACAATGTCAGGTACTGTATATGTGTAGGGTACAATGTCAAGTACTGTATATGTGTAGGATACAATGTCAGGTACTGTATATGTGTAGGATACAATGTCAGATACTGTATATTTGTAGGATACAATGTCAGATACTGTATATGTGTAGGATACAATGTCAGGTACTGTATATGTGTAGGGTACAATGTCAAGTACTGTATATGTGTAGGATACAATGTCAGGTACTGTATATGTGTAGGATACAATGTCAGGTACTGTATATTTGTAGGATACAATGTCAGATACTGTATATGTGTAGGATACAATGTCAGATACTGTATTTGTGTAGGATACAATGTCATATATTGTATATGTGTAGGATACAATGTCAGGTACTGTTTATGTGTAGGATACAATGTCAGATACTGTTTATGTGTAGGATACAATGTCAGATACTGTATATGTGTAGGATACAATGTCAGATACTGTTTATGTGTAGGATACAATGTCAGATACTGTTTATGTGTAGGATACAATGTCAGATACTGTTTATGTGTAGGATACAATGTCAGATACTGTTTATGTGTAGGATACAATGTCAGATACTGTATATGTGTAGGATACAATGTCAGGTACTGTATATGTGTAGGGTACAATGTCAGGTACTGTATATGTGTAGGATACAGTGTCAGGTACTGTATATGTGTAGGATACAATGTCAGGTACTGTATATGTGTAGGATACAATGTCATATATTGTATATGTGTAGGATACAATGTCAGGTACTGTATATGTGTAGGATACAATGTCAGATACTGTATATGTGTAGGATACAATGTCAGATACTGTATATGTGTAGGATACAATGTCAGGTACTGTATATGTGTAGGATACAATGTCAGATACTGTATATGTGTAGGGTACAATGTCAGGTACTGTATATGTGTAGGATACAATGTCAGGTACTGTATATGTGTAGGATACAATGTCAGATACTGTATATGTGTAGGATACAATGTCAGGTACTGTATATGTGTAGGTACAATGTCAGATACTGTATATGTGTAGGATACAATGTCTAAGTACTGTATATGTGTAGGATACAATGTCAGGTACTGTATATGTGTAGGATACAATGTCAGAGTACTGTATATGTGTAGGATACAATGTCAGGTACTGTATATTGTAGGATACAATGTCAGATACTGTATATGTGTAGGATACAATGTCAGGTACTGTATATGTGTAGGCAATCAGTACTGTATATGTGTAGGATACAATGTCATATATTGTATTGTAGAGTACAATGTCAGTACTGTATATGGTGTAGGATACAATGTCAGGTACTGTATATGTGTAGGATACAATGTCAGATACTGTATATGTGTAGGATACAATGTCAGATGCTGTATATGTGTAGGATACAATGTTAGATACTGTATATGTGTAGGGTACAATGTCAGGTGCTGTATAAGTGTAGGATACAATGTCAGGTACTGTATATGTGTAGGATACAATGTCAGGTACTGTATATGTGTAGGGTACAATGTCAGGTGCTGTATAAGTGTAGGATACAATGTCAGGTACTGTATATGTGTAGGATACAATGTCAGGTACTGTATATGTGTAGGATACAATGTCAGATACTGTATATGTGTAGGATACAATGTCAGATGCTGTATATGTGTAGGATACAATGTTAGATACTGTATATGTGTAGGGTACAATGTCAGGTGCTGTATAAGTGTAGGATACAATGTCAGGTACTGTATATGTGTAGGATACAATGTCAGGTACTGTATATGTGTAGGGTACAATGTCAGGTGCTGTATAAGTGTAGGATACAATGTCAGGTACTGTATATGTGTAGGATACAATGTCAGGTACTGTATATGTGTAGGATACAATGTCAGATACTGTATATGTGTAGGATACAATGTCAGATGCTGTATATGTGTAGGATACAATGTTAGATACTGTATATGTGTAGGATACAATGGCAGATACTGTATATGTGTAGGGTACAATGTCAAGTACTGTATATGTGTAGGATACAATGTCAGGTACTGTATATGTGTAGGATACAATGTCAGGTACTGTATATGTGTAGGATACAATGTCAGATACTGTATTTGTGTAGGATACAATGTCAGATACTGTATATGTGTAGGATACAATGTCAGATAGTGTATATGTATAGGATACAATGTCAGGTACTGTATATGTGTAGGGTACAATGTCAGGCACTGTATATGTGTAGAGTACAATGTCAGGTACTGTATATGTGTAGGATACAATGTCAGGTACTGTACATGTGTAGGATACAATGTCAGGCACTGTATATGTGTAGAGTACAATGTCAGGTACTGTATATGTGTAGGGTACAATGTCAGGTACTGTATATGTGTAGGATACAGTGTCAGGTACTGTATATGTGTAGGATACAATGTCAGGTACTGTATATATGTAGGATACAATGTCATATATTGTATATGTGTAGGATACAATGTCAGGTACTGTATATGTGTAGGATACAATGTCAGGTACTGTATATTTGTAGGATACAATGTCCGATACTGTATATGTGTAGGATACAATGTCAGGTACTGTATATGTGTAGGATACAATGTCAGATGCTGTATATGTGTAGGATACAATGTCAGATACTGTATATGTGTAGGGTACAATGTCAGGTACTATATATGTGTAGGATACAATGTCAGATACTGTATATGTGTAGGATACAATGTTAGATACTGTATATGTGTTGGGTACAATGTCAGGTACTGTATATGTGTAGGATACAATGTCAGATACTGTATATGTGTAGGATACAATGTCAGGTACTGTATATGTGTAGGATACAATGTCAGGTACTGTATATGTGTAGGATACAATGTCAGATGCTGTATATATGTAGGATACAATGTCAGGTACTGTATATGTGTAGGATATAATGTCAGATACTGTATATGTGTAGGATACAATGTTAGATACTGTATATGTGTAGGATATAATGTCAGATACTGTATATGTGTAGGATATAATGTCAGATACTGTGTATGTGTAGGATACAATGTTAGATACTGTATATGTGTAGGATACAATGTCAAGTACTGTATATGTGTAGGATACAATGTTAGATACTGTATATGTGTAGGATACAATGTCAGGCACTGTATATGTGTAGGATACAATGTCAAGTACTGTATATGTGTAGAATACAATGTCAGGCACTGTATATGTGTAGGATACAATGTCAAGTACTGTATATGTGTAGGATACAATGTCAGGTACTGTATATGTGTAGGATACAATGTCAGGTACTGTATATTTGTAGGGTACAATGTCAGATACTGTATATGTGTAGGATACAATATCACGTACTGTATATGTGTAGGGTACAATGTCAAGTACTGTATATGTGTAGGATACAATGTCAGGTACTGTATGTGTAGGATACAATGTTAGATAGTGTATATGTGTAGGATACAATGTTAGATACTGTATATGTGCAGGATACAATGTCAGATACTGTATATGTGTAGGATACAATGTCAGGTACTGTATATGTGTAGGATACAATGTCAGATACTGTATATGTGTAGGATACAATGTCAGGTACTGTCTATGTGTAGGATACAATGTCAGATACTGTATATGTGTAGGATACAATGTCAGATGCTGTATATGTGTAGGATACAATGTCAGGTACTGTATATGTGTAGGATACAATGTTAGATACTGTATATGTGTTGAATACAATGTCAGGTACTGTATATGTGTAGGATACAATGTTAGATACTGTATATGTGTAATGTACAATGTTAGATACTGTGTATGTGTAGTGTACAATGTCAGGCACTGTATATGTGTAGAGTACAATGTCAGATACAGTATATGTGTAGGATACAATATCAGGTATTGTATATGTGTAGGATACATTGTCAGATACTGTATATGTGTAGGATACAATGTTAGATACTGTATATGTGTAGGATACAATGTCAGGTACTGTATATGTGTAGTGTACAATGTCATGTACTGTATATGTGTAGGATACACTGTCAGATACTGTATATGTGTAGGATACAATGTCAGGTACTGTATATGTGTAGGGTACAATATCAGGTACTGTATATGTGTAGGATACAATGTCAGGTACTGTATATGTGTAGGATACAATGTCAGGTACTGTATATGTGTAGGATACAATGTCAGGTACTGTATATGTGTAGGATACAATATCAGGTACTGTATATGTGTAGGATACAATGTCAGATACTGTATATGTGTAGGATACAATGTCAGGTACTGTATATGTGTAGGATACAATGTCAGGTACTGTATTTGTGTAGGATACAATGCCAGGTACTGTATCTGTGTAGGGTACACTGTCAGATACTGTATATGTGTAGGATACAATGTCAGATACTGTATATGTGTAGGATACAATATCAGATAATGTATATGTGTAGGATAAAATGTCAAATAGTGTATATGTGTAGTGTACAATGTCAGATACAGTATATATGTAGGATACAATGTCAGATAGTGTATATGTGTAGGATACAATGTCAGATATTATATATGTGTAGGATAAAATGTCAAATTGTGTATATTTGTAGGATACAATGTTAGATACTGTATATGTCTAGGATACAATGTTAGATACTGTATATGTGTAGGATACAATGTTGGATACTGTATATATGTAGGATACAATGTTAGATACTGTATATGTGTAGGATACAATGTTAGATACTGTATATGTGTAGGATACAATGTCAGGTACTGTATATGTGTAGGATACAATGTTAGATACTGTATATGTGTAGGATACAATATCAGGTACTGTATATGTGTAGGATACAATGTTAGATACTGTATATGTGTAGGATACAATGTCAGGTACTGTATATGTGTAGTGTACAATGTCATGTACTGTATATGTGTAGGATACACTGTCAGGTACTGTATATGTGTAGGATACAATGTCAGGTACTGTATATGTGTAGGATACAATGTCAGGTACTGTATATGTGTATGGTACAATACAACAAAAACAATCAGGTACTGTATATGTGTAGGATACAATGTCAGGTACTGTATATGTGTAGGATACAATGTCAGGTACTGTATATGTGTAGGATACAATGTCAGGTACTGTATATGTGTAGGATACAATGTCAGGTACTGTATATGTGTAGGATACAATGTCAGGTACTGTATATGTGTAGGATACAATGTTAGGTACTGTATATGTGTAGGATACAATGTCAGATACTGTATATGTGTAGGATAAAATGTCAAATAGTGTATATGTGTAGTGTACAATGTCAGATACTGTATATGTGTAGGATACAATATCAGGTACTGTATATGTGTAGGATACAATGTCAGATACTGTATATGTGTAGGATACAATGTCAGGTACTGTATATGTGTAGGATACAATGTTAGATACTGTATATGTGTAGGATACACTGTCAGGTACTGTATATGTGTAGTGTACACTATCAGGCACTGTATATGTGTAGTGTACAATGTCAGGCACTGTATATGTGTAGTGTACAATGTCAGGCACTGTATATGTGTAGTGTACAATGTCAGGCACTGTATATGTGTAGGGTACAATGTCAGGCACTGTATATGTGTAGTGTACAATGTCAGGCACTGTATATGTGTAGTGTACAATGTCTGGCACTGTATATGTGTAGGGTACAATGTCCGATATTGTATATGTGTAGGATACAATGTCAGGCACTGTATATGTGTAGAGTACAATGTCAGATACTGTATATGTGTATGATACAATGCCAGGCACTGTATATGTGTAGAGTACAATGTCAGATACAGTATATGTGTAGGATACAATGTCAGGCACTGTATATGTGTAGAGTACAATGTCAGATACTGTATATGTGTAGGATACAATGTCAGGCACTGTATATGTGTAGAGTACAATGTCAGATACAGTATATGTGTAGGATACAATGTCAGGCACTGTATATGTGTAGAGTACAATGTCAGATACAGTATATGTGTAGGATACAATGTCAGATACTGTATTTGTGTAGAGTACAATGTCCGATACTGTATATGTGTAGGATACAATGTCAGGCACTGTATATGTGTAGAGTACAATGTCAGATACTGTATATGTGTAGGATACAATGTTTGATACTGTATATGTGTAGGATACAAAGTCAGGTACTGTATATGTGTAGTGTACAATGTCATGTACTGTATATGTGTAGGATACAATGTCAGATAGTGTATATGTGTAGGATACAATGTCAGATATTATATATGTGTAGGATAAAATGTCAAATAGTGTATATGTGTAGTGTACAATGTCAGATACAGTATATGTGTAGGATACAATATCAGGTACTGTATATGTGTAGGATACATTGTCAGATACTGTATATGTGTAGGATACAATGTCAGGTACTGTATATGTGTAGTGTACAATGTCATGTACTGTATATGTGTAGGATACAATGTCAGATAGTGTATATGTGTAGTGTACAATGTCAGGTACTGTATCTGTGTAGGGTACACTGTCAGATACTGTATATGTGTAGGATACAATGTCAGATACTGTATATGTGTAGGATACAATGTCAGATACTGTATATTTGTAGGATACAATGTCAGATACTGTATATGTGTAGGATACAATGTCAGGTACTGTATATTTGTAGGATACAATGTCAGATACTGTATATGTGTAGGTTACAATGTTAGATACTGTATATGTGTAGGATACAATGTCAGATACTGTATATGTGTAGGATACAATGTCAGGTACTGTATATGTGTAGGATACAATATCAGGTACTGTATATGTGTAGGATACATTGTCAGGTACTGTATATGTGTAGGATACAATATCAGATACTGTATATGTGTAGGATACAATATCAGATACTGTATATGTGTAGGATACAATGTCAGGTACTGTATATGTGTAGGATTCAATGTCAGATATTGTATATGTGTTGGATACAATGTCAGGTACTGTATATGTGTAGTGTACACTGTCAGGTACTGTATATGTGTAGTGTACAATGTCAGATACTGTATATGTGTAGTATACAATGTCAGATACTGTATATGTGTAGGATACAATGTCAGATACTGTATATGTGTAGTATACAATATCAGATACTGTATATGTGTAGGATACAATGTCAGATACTGTATATGTGTAGGATACATTGTCAGATACTGTATATGTGTAGGATACAATGTTAGATACTGTATATGTGTAGGATACAATGTCAGGTACTGTATATGTGTAGTGTACAATGTCATGTACTGTATATGTGTAGGATACAATATCAGGTACTGTATATGTGTAGGATACATTGTCAGATACTGTATATGTGTAGGATACAATGTTAGATACTGTATATGTGTAGGATACAATGTCAGGTACTGTATATGTGTAGTGTACAATGTCATGTACTGTATATGTGTAGGATACAATGTCAGATAGTGTATATGTGTAAGATACAATGTCAAATACTGTATATGTGTAGGATACAATGTCAGATACTGTATATGTGTAGGATACAATGTCAGATAGTGTATATGTGTAGGATACAATGTCAGATATTATATGTGTAGTGTACAATGTCAGGTGCTGTATATGTGTAGGATACAATGTCAGATACTGTATATGTGTAGGATACAGAGACAGATACTGTATATGTGTAGGATACAATGTCAGATACTGTATATGTGTAGGATACAATGTTAGATAGTGTATGTATGTAGGGTACAATGTCAGGTACTGTATATGTGTAGCATACAATGTTAGATACTGTATATGTGTAGGATACAATATCAGGTACTGTATATGTGTAGGATACATTGTCAGGTACTGTATATGTGTAGGATACAATGTCAGATACTGTATATGTGTAGGATACAATGTCAGGTACTGTATATGTGTAGGATACAATGTTAGATACTGTATATGTGTAGGATGCAATGTTAGATACTGTATATGTGTAGGATACAATGTCAGGTACTGTATATGTGTAGTGTACAATGTCATATACTGTATATGTGTAGGATACAATATCAGGTACTGTATATGTGTAGGATACATTGTCAGATACTGTATATGTGTAGGATACAATGTTAGATACTGTATATGTGTAGGATACAATGTCAGGTACTGTATATGTGTAGTGTACAATGTCATGTACTGTATATGTGTAGGATACAATGTCAGATAGTGTATATGTGTAGGATACAATGTCAAATACTGTATATGTGTAGGATACAATGTCAGATAGTGTATATGTGTCTGATACAATGTCAGATACTGTATCTGTGTAGGATACAATGTCAGATACTGTATATGTGTAGGATGCAATGTCAGATACTGTATATGTGTAGGATACATTGTCAGATACTGTATATGTGTAGGATACAGAGTCAGATACTGTATATTGTAGGATACAATGTCAGATACTGTATATGTGTAGGATACAATGTCAGGTACTGTATATGTGTAGTGTACAATGTCATGTACTGTATATGTGTAGGATACAATATCAGGTACTGTATATGTGTAGGATACATTGTCAGATACTGTATATGTGTAGGATACAATGTTAGATACTGTATATGTGTAGGATACAATGTCAGGTACTGTATATGTGTAGTGTACAATGTCATGTACTGTATATGTGTAGGATACAATATCAGGTACTGTATATGTGTAGGATACATTGTCAGATACTGTATATGTGTAGGATACAATGTTAGATACTGTATATGTGTAGGATACAATGTCAGGTACTGTATATGTGTAGTGTACAATGTCATGTACTGTATATGTGTAGGATACAATGTCAGATAGTGTATATGTGTAAGATACAATGTCAAATACTGTATATGTGTAGGATACAATGTCAGATACTGTATATGTGTAGGATACAATGTCAGATAGTGTATATGTGTAGGATACAATGTCAGATATTATATGTGTAGTGTACAATGTCAGGTGCTGTATATGTGTAGGATACAATGTCAGATACTGTATATGTGTAGGATACAGAGTCAGATACTGTATATGTGTAGGATACAATGTCAGATACTGTATATGTGTAGGATACAATGTTAGATAGTGTATGTATGTAGGGTACAATGTCAGGTACTGTATATGTGTGGCATACAATGTTAGATACTGTATATGTGTAGGATACAATATCAGGTACTGTATATGTGTAGGATACATTGTCAGGTACTGTATATGTGTAGGATACAATGTCAGATACTGTATATGTGTAGGATACAATGTCAGGTACTGTATATGTGTAGGATACAATGTTAGATACTGTATATGTGTAGGATGCAATGTTAGATACTGTATATGTGTAGGATACAATGTCAGGTACTGTATATGTGTAGTGTACAATGTCATATACTGTATATGTGTAGGATACAATATCAGGTACTGTATATGTGTATGATACATTGTCAGATACTGTATATGTGTAGGATACAATGTTAGATACTGTATATGTGTAGGATACAATGTCAGGTACTGTATATGTATAGTGTACAATGTCATGTACTGTATATGTGTAGGATACAATGTCAGATAGTGTATATGTGTAGGATACAATGTCAAATACTGTATATGTGTAGGATACAATGTCAGATAGTGTATATGTGTCTGATACAATGTCAGATACTGTATCTGTGTAGGATACAATGTCAGATACTGTATATGTGTAGGATGCAATGTCAGATACTGTATATGTGTAGGATACATTGTCAGATACTGTATATGTGTAGGATACAGAGTCAGATACTGTATATGTGTAGGATACAATGTCAGATACTGTATATGTGTAGGATATAATGTCAGATATTGTATATGTCTAGGATACAATGTTAGATAGTGTATATGTGTAGGATACAGAGTCAGATACTGTATATGTGTAGGATACAATGTCAGATATTATATATGTGTAGGATAAAATGTCAAATAGTGTATATGTGTAGTGTACAATGTCAGGTACTGTATATGTTTAGAATACAATGTCAGATACTGTATATGTGTAGGATACAATGTCAGATACTGTATATGTGTAGGATACAATGTTAGATACTGTATATGTGTAGGATACAATGTCAGATATTGTATATGTGTAGGATACAATGTTAGATAGTGTATATATGTAGGGTACAATGTCAGGTACTGTATATGTGTAGCATACAATGTTAGATACTGTATATGTGTAGGATACAATATCAGGTACTGTATATGTGTAGGATACATTGTCAGGTACTGTATATGTGTAGGATACAATATCAGATACTGTATATGTGTAGGATACAATGTCAGGTACTGTATATGTGTAGGATACAATGTTAGATACTGTATATGTGTAGGATGCAATGTTAGATACTGTATATGTGTAGGATACAATGTCAGGTACTGTATATGTGTAGTGTACAATGTCATATACTGTATATGTGTAGGATACAATATCATGTACTGTATATGTGTAGGATACAATGTCAGATAGTGTATATGTGTAGGATACAATGTCAAATACTGTATATGTGTAGGATACAATGTCAGATAGTGTATATGTGTCTGATACAATGTCAGATACTGTATCTGTGTAGGATACAATGTCAGATACTGTATATGTGTAGGATACAATGTCAGATACTGTATATGTGTAGGATACAATGTCAGATACTGTATATGTGTAGGATATAATGTCAGATATTGTATATGTGTAGGATACAATGTTATATATTGTATATGTGTAGGATACAGAGTCAGATACTGTATATGTGTAGGATACAATGTCAGATACTGTATATGTGTATGATATAATGTCAGATATTGTATATGTGTAGGATACAATGTTAGATAGTGTATATGTGTAGGCTACAATGTCAGATACTGCATATGTGTAGGATACAATGTTAGATACTGTATATATGTAGGATACAATGTTAGATACTACATATGTGTAGGATACAATGTCAGATACTGTATATGTGTAGGATACAGAGTCAGATACTGTATATGTGTAGGATACAATGTCAGATACTGTATATGTGTAGGATATAATGTCAGATATTGTATATGTGTAGGATACAATGTTAGATAGTGTATATGTGTAGGCTACAATGTCAGATACTGTATGTATGTAGGATACAATGTTAGATACTGCATATGTGTAGGATACAATGTTAGATACTGTATATGTGTAGGATACAATATCAGATGCTGTATATGTGTAGGATACCATGTTAGATATTATATATGTGTAGGATACAATGTCAGATACTGTATATTTGTAGGATACAATGTCAGATACTGTATATTTGTAGGATACAATGTCAGATACTGTATATGTGTAGGATACAATGTCAGGTACTGTATATTTGTAGGATACCATGTCAGATACTGTATATGTGTAGGTTACAATGTTAGATACTGTATATGTGTAGGATACAATGTCAGATACTGTATATGTGTAGGATACAATGTCAGGTACTGTATATGTGTAGGATATAATATCAGGTACTGTATATGTGTAGGATACATTGTCAGGTACTGTATATGTGTAGGATACAATATCAGATACTGTATATGTGTAGGATACAATGTCAGGTACTGTATATGTGTAGGATTTAATGTCAGATATTGTATATGTGTTGGATACAATGTCAGGTACTGTATATGTGTAGTGTACACTGTCAGGTACTGTATATGTGTAGTGTACAATGTCAGATAGTGTATATGTGTAGTGTACAATGTCAGATACTGTATATGTGTAGGATACAATGTCAGATACTGTGTATGTGTAGGATACAATATCAGATACTGTATATGTGTAGGATACAATGTCAGGTATGTGTAGGATACATTGTCAGATACTGTATATGTGTAGGATACAATGTTAGATACTGTATATGTGTAGGATACAATGTCAGGTACTGTATATGTGTAGTGTACAATGTCAGGTACTGTATATGTGTAGGATACATTATCAGATACTGTATATGTGTAGGATACAATGTTAGATACTGTATATGTGTAGGATACAATGTCAGGTACTGTATATGTGTAATGTACAATGTCATGTACTGTATATGTGTAGGATACAATGTCAGATAGTGTATATGTGTAGGATACAATGTCAGATACTGTATATGTGTAGGATACAATGTCAGATAGTGTATATGTGTAGGATACAATGTCAGATATTATATATGTGTAGGATACAATGTCAGATAGTGTACATGTGTAGGATACAATGTCAGATAGTGTATATGTGTATGATACAATGTCAGATATTATATATGTGTAGGATAAAATGTCAAATAGTGTATATGTGTAGTGTACAATGTCAGGTACTGTATATGTGTCGGACACAATGTCAGATACTGTATATGTGTAGGATACAATGTCAGATACTGTATATGTGTAGGATACAATGTCAGATAGTGTATATGTGTCTTATACAATGTCAGATACTGTATCTGTGTAGGATACAATGTCAGATACTGTATATGTGTAGGATACAATGTCAGATACTGTATATGTGTAGGATACATTGTCAAATACTGTATATGTGTAGGATACAGAGTCAGATACTGTATATGTGTAGGATACAATGTCAGATACTGTATATGTGTAGGATACAATGTCAGATACTGTATATGTGTAGGATATAATGTCAGATATTGTATATGTGTAGGATACAATGTTAGATAGTGTATATGTGTAGGATACAGAGTCAGATACTGTATATGTGTAGGATACAATGTCAGATACTGTATATGTGTATGATATAATGTCAGATATTGTATATGTGTAGGATACAATGTTAGATAGTGTATATGTGTAGGCTACAATGTCAGATACTGCATATGTGTAGGATACAATGTTAGATACTGTATATATGTAGGATACAATGTTAGATACTGCATATGTGTAGGATACAATGTCAGATACTGTATATGTGTAGGATACAGAGTCAGATACTGTATATGTGTAGGATACAATGTCAGATACTGTATATGTGTAGGATATAATGTCAGATATTGTATATGTGTAGGATACAATGTTAGATAGTGTATATGTGTAGGCTACAATGTCAGATACTGTATGTATGTAGGATACAATGTTAGATACTGCATATGTGTAGGATACAATGTTAGATACTGTATATGTGTAGGATACAATATCAGATGCTGTATATGTGTAGGATACCATGTTAGATATTATATATGTGTAGGATACAATGTCAGATACTGTATATTTGTAGGATACAATGTCAGATACTGTATATTTGTAGGATACAATGTCAGATACTGTATATGTGTAGGATACAATGTCAGGTACTGTATATTTGTAGGATACAATGTCAGATACTGTATATGTGTAGGTTACAATGTTAGATACTGTATATGTGTAGGATACAATGTCAGATACTGTATATGTGTAGGATACAATGTCAGGTTCTGTTTATGTGTAGGATATAATATCAGGTACTGTATATGTGTAGGATACAATATCAGATACTGTATATGTGTAGGATACAATGTCAGGTACTGTATATGTGTAGGATTCAATGTCAGATATTGTATATGTGTTGGATACAATGTCAGGTACTGTATATGTGTAGTGTACACTGTCAGGTACTGTATATGTGTAGGATACAATATCAGATACTGTATATGTGTAGGATACAATGTCAGGTACTGTATATGTGTAGGATACATTGTCAGATACTGTATATGTGTAGGATACAATGTTAGATACTGTATATGTGTAGGATACAATGTCAGGTACTGTATATGTGTAATGTACAATGTCATGTACTGTATATGTGTAGGATACAATGTCAGATAGTGTATATGTGTAGGATACAATGTCAGATATTATATATGTGTATGATAAAATGTCAAATAGTGTATATGTGTAGTGTACAATATCAGGTACTGTATATGTGTAGGATACAATGTCAGATACTGTATATGTGTAGGATACAATGTCAGATACTGTATATGTGTAGGATACAATGTCAGATACTGTATATGTGTAGGATACAATGTTAGATATTATATATGTGTAGGATACAATGTCAGATACTGTATATTTGTAGGATACAATGTCAGATACTGTATATATGTAGGATACAATGTCAGGTACTGTATATGTGTATGACACAATGTCAGGTACTGTATATGTGTATGACACAATGTCAGGTACTGTATATGTGTATGACACAATGTCAGATATTATATGTGTAGGCTACGATATATTACATTTTTTTTATTAATAACTATTTTTGAGCATGACTAATCATTTATTGTCAGCGACTTCAAATAAATTGCCCCTCTGTTGGATGTTTTGAATCCCACTAACGGTCAAATTCTTTTTACCAGCGGGTACCACCTCTCGATCTGTACCAAACACTACTATGTTTCATATTATTCCAGATGTTTGCAAGAATCCCATCAATATGCGGACAGTAGGCTAGGCTCATCTGCATTGTTTTCACAATATGCGGACAGTAGGCTAAACTCATCTGTATTGTTTTCACAATATGCTGACAGTAGGCTAGGCTCATCTGCATTGTTTTCACAATATGCGGACAGTAGGCTAAACTCATCTGTATTGTTTTCACAATATGCTGACAGTAGGCTAGGCTCATCTGTATTGTTTTCACAATATGCGGACAGTAGGCTAAACTCATCTGTATTGTTTTCACAATATGCTGACAGTAGGCTAGGCTCATCTGCATTGTTTTCACAATATGCGGACAGTAGGCTAAGCTCATCTGTATTGTTTTCACAATATGCTGACAGTAGGCTAGGCTCATCTGTATTGTTTTCACAATATGCGGACAGTAGGCTAAACTCATCTGTATTGTTTTCACAATATGCTGACAGTAGGCTAGGCTCATCTGGATTGTTTTCACAATATGCGGACAGTAGGCTAAGCTCATCTGCATTGTTTTCACAATATGCGGACAGTAGGCTAGGCTCATCTGCATTGTTTTCACAATATGCGGACAGTAGGCTAAACTCATCTGCATTGTTTTCACAATATGCGGACAGTAGGCTAGGCTCATCTGGATTGTTTTCACAATATGCGGACAGTAGGCTAGGCTCATCTGCATTGTTTTCACAATATGCGGACAGTAGGCTAGGCTCATCTGCATTGTTTTCATAATATGCTGACAGTAGGCTAGGCTGATCTGCATTGTTTTCACAATATGCGGACAGTAGGCTAGGCTCATCTGCATTGTTTTCACAATATGCTGACAGTAGGCTAAGCTCATATGTTGATCATAAAACTTGGCATTGCTTGAATTCTGGCATTGCAGATGAATATGCTTAGAAGTACACTCTTTCAGATCCAAAATGGAGAGTTAAACTTAAATGTGGTAATTATTTATCAAGTGTTTTAAAAATATTCATATCAGAAAACAAAGTCTAATCATTCCTCTATAGAATATATCTGAAAACGGTTGATTTACTTTTGTGAAAAGTTTATCATCGAGAATGAAAGTAATAGTACAGACACTAATTGTGGACTCCGTTTATGATTTCACTAACCATCTCAGTGATGTTATGAGCAAGGAAGAATAACTCGAATTGTCAATCCCAATTATATTTTGAACTTAGTGAATATAGTTATGAAGTGTTATCTAACTGTTTAATGCACTCTCTTCATGGTTTATGTTTAGCTTATTTAATTTATGTTACTTATCATGATTAAACATACATTATTAAGACATTGCTAAATAAACTGATGTCTTTTTTGTTTCAGAATGTATATTGACCACAAATTTAGAATTGGTTCCCTTAACATTTACGTTGTTGATCCAGTATTAACAACAAACCAATATTAAAGATGTTGATCAAATATACCAGCATTACACATGTTGATCAAACATACCAGTAGTAAACATGTTGATCAAACATACCAGTAGTAAACATGTTGATCAAACATACTAGCATTAAACATGTTGATCAAATATACTAGTATTAAACATGTTGATCAAACATACCAGTATTAAACATGTTGATCAAACATACTAGCATTAAACATGTTGATCAAATATACTAGTATTAAACATGTTGATCAAATATACCAGTAGTAAACATGTTGATCAAACATACCAGTAGTAAACATGTTGATCAAATATACCAGTATTAAACATGTTGATCAAATATACCAGTATTAAACATGTTGATCAAATATACCAGTAGTAAACATGTTGATCAAATATACCAGTAATAAACATGTTGATCAAATATACCAGTATTAAATGGGTTGATCAAACATACCAGTAGTAAACATGTTGATCAAACATACCAGTAGTAAACATGTTGATCAAATATACCAGTATTAAACATGTTGATCAAATATACCAGTATTAAACATGTTGATCAAATATACCAGTAGTAAACATGTTGATCAAATATACCAGTAATAAACATGTTGATCAAATATACCAGTATTAAATGGGTTGATCAAACATACCAGTAGTAAACATGTTGATCAAACATACCAGTAGTAAACATGTTGATCAAATATACCAGTATTAAACATGTTGATCAAATATACCAGTATTAAACATGTTGATCAAATATACCAGTAGTAAACATGTTGATCAAATATACCAGTATTAAACATGTTGATCAAACATACCAGTAGTAAACATGTTGATCAAATATACCAGTATTAAATGGGTTGATCAAATATACCAGTATTAAACATGTTGATCAAACATACCAGTAGTAAACATGTTGATCAAACATACCAGTAGTAAACATGTTGATCAAATATACCAGTATTAAACATCCTACAATACTTAAAATGTCTCCAGTAATCAACAGAAAATAAGTCAAAAATATGTCTCGAGAAATAAAGTTCTGTTCTGTTCTGTCTACTGAAATAGTTATAAATAGTATATATTGAATGCCTAATCCAGGTACAAGTGTTGAAATGAAAGCTGGTTACAACAAACAATCAATAGCCCAGTTTTCTCTGTACATGTATTTATATAATCTGTAAGAAGCTGGTTTGCATGCATTTCAATAAGCATCTACTTATTAAGAGAAGCTCTTTGTTTTTAACAATATTCCAATGAGCGTTTTACTGATTCAGACTGGATGCCAAACGACCGGTCAACATTATCTCGGAGGGGAATAGCAAATAATATGGAATTTTGGCTTATGGGAATTTTGCATTGAATAGTCATGTGAGGTATTATAACGGATATATATTGTATTATTGAAAGGAATGAATTATACTATATAGTACTAAATATCCGTGTTAGTGCTATCTCGTGATCAATCATGCTAGAATATAATTGATTGTCACGTATTCGTGTTAGTGCTATCTGGTGATCAATCATGCTAGAATATAATTGATTGTCACGTATCCGTGTTAGTGCTATCTGGTGATCAATCATGCTAGAATATAATTGATTGTCACGTATCCGTGTTAGTGCTATCTGGTGATCAATCATGCTAGAATATAATTGATTGTCACGTATCCGTGTTAGTGCTATCTCGTGATCAATCATGCTAGAATATAATTGATTGTCACGTATCCGTGTTAGTGCTATCTCGTGATCAATCATGCTAGAATATAATTGATTGTCACGTATCCGTGTTAGTGCTATCTCGTGATCAATCATGCTAGAATATAATTGATTGTCACGTATCCGTGTTAGTGCTATCTCGTGATCAATCATGCTAGAATATAATTGATTGTCACGTATCCGTGTTAGTGCTATCTCGTGATCAATCATGCTAGAATATAATTGATTGTCACGTATCCGTGTTAGTGCTATCTCGTGATCAATCATGCTAGAATATAATTGATTGTCACGTATCCGTGTTAGTGCTATCTCGTGATCAATCATGCTAGAATATAATTGATTGTCACGTATCCGTGTTAGTGCTATCTCGTGATCAATCATGCTAGAATATAATTGATTGTCACGTATCCGTGTTAGTGCTATCTTGTGATCAATCATGCTAGAATATAATTGATTGCCACGTATCCGTGTTAGTGCTATCTTGTGATCAATCATGCTAGAATATAATTGATTGTCACATATCCGTGTCAATGCTATCTGGTGATCAATCATGCTAGAATATAATTGATTGTCAGGTATCCGTGTCAGTGCTATCTGGTGATCAATCATGCTAGAATATAATTGATTGTCAGGTATCCGTGTCAGTGCTATCTGGTGATCAATCATGCTAGAATATAATTGATTGTCAGGTATCCGTGTCAGTGCTATCTCGTGATCAATCATGCTAGAATATAATTGATTGTCAGGTATCCGTGTTAGTGCTATCTTGTGATCAATCATGCTAGAATGTAATTGATTGTCAGGTATCTGTGTTAATGCTATCTCCTGATCAATCATGCTAGAATGTAATTGATTGTCACGTATTTATCCTGATTTCAAGTTTGAATGTCCACACGCACAAATTTAAGATTTCGTGAAATAAATTGACTTGTGCAAATCATCAAGAAAACCACACTTAAATATTAACTATTACAGTATATAGTTTTCATGATGTGTTTTACCTTAACTGTGCTTACGTTGGCCAGTACTCCTGACTCAGAATATGGAAGGATACGATCTGTTAGAAACAAGGAAATTTCAACAGATGCCAACGGTAACTTTTACAGTGTTTTCAGTTATCCCATTTCGTTATTTTATATAAATCATTAATTTTATGCAGTGGCGTAGCTATGGGGACACAAATGTGCACGTGCCCCACTTGAAAGTTTGCATTTAGAAAATAATATCTCATTTGGATAATGATACATCATCTGCATGGAAATAAGTATAGGCATATGTGTGTGCACTTTAGCCGTAATAAAACATACACGGCTGACGACGTATTGTAAAATATCATTTATGAGTAGCGTATTTTTGAATATTCATAATTTAAATATACTTTAAAAATTTACTCTTATAAACTATACGTTTTAGTAATTTCAATAATTTCATGTTGATTTATGTAGTACTATATATATATATTGTTTCATAAAATATGGTATGAAATCACGAGTGTTGGATCTGATACATGTCAATTATATGATGAAAATGTTAATAAATACTTTTTTCTGCTAAATTGTAATTACAGTCAATGTATGTAGTACACCTTAAAATGTGTGCCCCCCCTCACAAAACCATGTGCCACCCTCTGAAAAATATGCCAAAGCTACGCCACTGATTTTGTATCTCATTTGGTTATTTGATATAAATAATTTATGATATCCCATCTGTTTAGTTCATATAAATAATTTATGATATCCCATCTGTTTAGTTCATATAAATAATTTATGATATCCCATCTGTTTAGTTCATATAAATAATTTATGATATCCCATCTGTTTAGTTCATATAAATAATTTATGATATCCCATCTGTTTATTTCAGGGTATGATAGTGATTATTTTGACAGATCTGCAGAGATTTCAGAAATTGATGACAGGCTAAACAGGTTGCAGCAACTCATGAAAAACAGCATGACTTGATGAACGTATCATGACATGATTGAAGTATTGTGATAGATATATCATGATGTGATGTATCCTGATATTGTACCGTTAATTCCCACTGAATGTAGTTTGGAGTAGCCGTTTGATATACGGTACTTTTGAACAATTGAACAGCTTTGTGGAAATACCGTTTCTTCTCACCTGTCATCAGTCAATCTGAGTCAATGAGTACAAGCATAATTATTATTATACTTGTCTTCTCACCTGTCCCCGAGCAAGCTGAGTGTAAACGTATACTTGTCTTTTCACCTGTCCCCGAGCAAGCTGAGTGTAAACATATACTTGTCTTCTCACCGGTCCCCGATCAAGCTGAGTGTAAACATATACTTGTCTTCTCACCGGTCCCCGAGCAAGCTGAGTGTAAACATATACTTGTCTTCTCACCGGTCCCCGAGCAAGCTGAGTGTAAACATATACTTGTCTTCTCACCTGTCCCCGAGCAAGCTGAGTGTAAACATATACTTGTCTTCTCACCTGTCCCCGAGCAAGCTGAGTGTAAACATATACTTGTCTTCTCACCGGTCCCTGAGCAAGCTGAGGGTAAACGTATATTGTCTTCTCACTTGTCCCTGAGCAAGCTGAGTGTAAACATATACTTGTCTTCTCACCTGTCCCTGAGCAAGTGAGTGTAAACATATACTTGTCTTCTCACCGGTCCCTGAGCAAGCTGAGTGTAAACATATACTTGTCTTCTCACCGGTCCCTGAGCAAGCTGAGGGTAAACGTATACTTGTCTTCTCACCGGTCCCTGAGCAAGCTGAGTGTAAACATATACTTGTCTTCTCACCGGTCCCTGAGCAAGCTGAGTGTAAACATATACTTGTCTTCTCACCGGTCCCTGAGCAAGCTGAGTGTAAACATATACTTGTCTTCTCACCGGTCCCTGAGCAAGCTGAGTGTAAACATATACTTGTCTTCTCACCGGTCCCTGAGCAAGCTGAGTGTAAACATATACTTGTCTTCTCACCGGTCCCTGAGCAAGCTGAGTGTAAACATATACTTGTCTTCTCACCTGTCCCTGAGCAAGCTGAGTGTAAACATATACTTGTCTTCTCACCGGTCCCTGAGCAAGCTGAGTGTAAACATATACTTGTCTTCTCACCGGTCCCTGAGCAAGCTGAGTGTAAACATATACTTGTCTTCTCACCTGTCCCCGAGCAAGCTGAGTGTAAACATATACTTGTCTTCTCACCGGTCCCTGAGCAAGCTGAGTGTAAACATATACTTGTCTTCTCACCGGTCCCTGAGCAAGCTGAGTGTAAACATATACTTGTCTTCTCACCTGTCCCCGAGCAAGCTGAGTGTAAACATATACTTGTCTTCTCACCGGTCCCTGAGCAAGCTGAGTGTAAACATATACTTGTCTTCTCACCGGTCCCTGAGCAAGCTGAGTGTAAACATATACTTGTCTTCTCACTTGTCCCTGAGCAAGCTGAGTGTAAACATATACTTGTCTTCTCACCTGTCCCCGAGCAAGCTGAGTGTAAACGTATACTTGTCTTCTCACCGGTCCCTGAGCAAGCTGAGTGTAAACGTATACTTGTCTTCTCACTTGTCCCTGAGCAAGCTGAGTGTAAACATATACTTGTCTTCTCACCGGTCCCTGAGCAAGCTGAGGGTAAACATATACTTGTCTTCTCACCTGTCCCTGAGCAAGCTGAGTGTAAACGTATACTTGTCTTCTCACCGGTCCCTGAGCAAGCTGAGTGTAAACATATACTTGTCTTCTCACCGGTCCCCGAGCAAGCTGAGGGTAAACGTATACTTGTCTTCTCACCGGTCCCTGAGCAAGCTGAGTGTAAACGTATACTTGTCTTCTCACTTGTCCCTGAGCAAGCTGAGTGTAAACATATACTTGTCTTCTCACCGGTCCCTGAGCAAGCTGAGTGTAAACATATACTTGTCTTCTCACCTGTCCCTGAGCAAGCTGAGTGTAAACATATACTTGTCTTCTCACCGGTCCCTGAGCAAGCTGAGTGTAAACATATACTTGTCTTCTCACTGGTCCCTGAGCAAGCTGAGTGTAAACATATACTTGTCTTCTCACCGGTCCCTGAGCAAGCTGAGTGTAAACGTATACTTGTCTTCTCACTTGTCCCTGAGCAAGCTGAGTGTAAACATATACTTGTCTTCTCACCGGTCCCTGAGCAAGCTGAGTGTAAACATATACTTGTCTTCTCACCTGTCCCCGAGCAAGCTGAGTGTAAACATATACTTGTCTTCTCACCGGTCCCTGAGCAAGCTGAGTGTAAACATATACTTGTCTTCTCACTTGTCCCTGAGCAAGCTGAGTGTAAACGTATACTTGTCTTCTCACTTGTCCCTGAGCAAGCTGAGTGTAAACATATACTTGTCTTCTCACCGGTCCCTGAGCAAGCTGAGTGTAAACATATACTTGTCTTCTCACCTGTCCCCGAGCAAGCTGAGTGTAAACATATACTTGTCTTCTCACCGGTCCCTGAGCAAGCTGAGTGTAAACATATACTTGTCTTCTCACCTGTCCCTGAGCAAGCTGAGTGTAAACATATACTTGTCTTCTCACCTGTCCCTGAGCAAGCTGAGTGTAAACATATACTTGTCTTCTCACCGGTCCCTGAGCAAGCTGAGTGTAAACGTATACTTGTCTTCTCACTTGTCCCTGAGCAAGCTGAGTGTAAACATATACTTGTCTTCTCACCGGTCCCTGAGCAAGCTGAGTGTAAACATATACTTGTCTTCTCACCTGTCCCCGAGCAAGCTGAGTGTAAACATATACTTGTCTTCTCACCGGTCCCTGAGCAAGCTGAGTGTAAACGTATACTTGTCTTCTCACTTGTCCCTGAGCAAGCTGAGTGTAAACATATACTTGTCTTCTCACCTGTCCCTGAGCAAGCTGAGTGTAAACATATACTTGTCTTCTCACCGGTCCCTGAGCAAGCTGAGTGTAAACGTATACTTGTCTTCTCACCGGTCCCTGAGCAAGCTGAGTGTAAACATATACTTGTCTTCTCACCGGTCCCTGAGCAAGCTGAGTGTAAACATATACTTGTCTTCTCACCGGTCCCTGAGCAAGCTGAGTGTAAACATATACTTGTCTTCTCACCGGTCCCTGAGCAAGCTGAGTGTAAACATATACTTGTCTTCTCACCTGTCCCCGAGCAAGCTGAGTGTAAACATATACTTGTCTTCTCACCGGTCCCTGAGCAAGCTGAGTGTAAACATATACTTGTCTTCTCACCGGTCCCTGAGCAAGCCGAGTGTAAACATATACTTGTCTTCTCACCTGTCCCCGAGCAAGCTGAGTGTAAACATATACTTGTCTTCTCACTGGTCCCTGAGCAAGCTGAGTGTAAACGTATACTTGTCTTCTCACTTGTCCCTGAGCAAGCTGAGTGTAAACATATACTTGTCTTCTCACCTGTCCCTGAGCAAGCTGAGTGTAAACATATACTTGTCTTCTCACCTGTCCCTGAGCAAGCTGAGTGTAAACATATACTTGTCTTCTCACCGGTCCCTGAGCAAGCTGAGTGTAAACATATACTTGTCTTCTCACCTGTCCCTGAGCAAGCTGAGGGTAAACGTATACTTGTCTTCTCACCGGTCCCTGAGCAAGCTGAGGGTAAACGTATACTTGTCTTCTCACCGGTCCCTGAGCAAGCTGAGGGTAAACGTATACTTGTAATGTCATATAGAAATGTTTGTTTAGTCCACATTACTCATGCACTATTGTTCATTTTGAATTGCTTACATACCCAAGTTTCAATTTTCCCCCCTTTCAATCTATTGGTCATCCACTAGTTAATACTTTGAGGATCCCATTTGACAATGCGCATGTTAGCCCTGTCCGATGAATGTGCACGTGTAATTTTACCGTCTTTGATGGTCACAGATGATGTCGTTCTAGGATCGTTCATACACTACACTCTACAGGTGTGACTATAAGGGGCTGGACATTTGATTGGTCAGTTTTCTCTGGTCCCAGCCGCTATGAAAGTTTGATTTCATGTCTCATAATTATTATTATGTTTATATTTATATCTAAATGACAGGGTTGGCAGATTTTTGCCCAATTGTCCAAGAAAAAATGGCATGTTTGGTATGGCAATAATTAGTTCTAATAAGGGGCTTCAATAATTATTATTGTATAAATACAGACCCCCCTTTAAGACCAGAATTTCTGCTTTATTGTCATTGTAATAAAAAATACCTCTATTCCAGAAACCCGACTAAATTTTGTAATATTTTGTGGATTTTCAACCAAAACAAACAACACTAAACCGGACATGCCAATTATGAAAGGAAGCCAGTAAAGAGATAATCCTTGTACAGTAAAACCCCTATAATAAGACCACCTATGGGACTTCCAAAGTGCTCTTATTAGCGGGGTGGTCTCTCTATCGAGTTTGGTCCAGAAGACTAAATTATGATAATTTTACTACATGTACAATGTACTTTTACATATGACAATTTCTTGGTGTTTCTGTTTTAATTACAGAAGAGTTGGTTGTTTTTATGGTTTAGGATTGTACGTCTGAAATCCATTCATAGACAACTGTATATCACAATTAATTAATTAATAATAAAATAAAGAACAATGTAAATCCATTTATTTTCAACATTTATTTTCTTGTTTTCATTAATTATATTGTGTATACCAAGCACAGTAGTTTCCTTGAAAAGTACATATCATCATCAATCATTCATTATTTAAAAAAAAACATTCAAGGGTTGACTGCTTATATAAACACTTCACTTTCACGGATTGTTTCTCGAGCTCATCTTGGATGTTTTAGCTAAGTCCTGTGACAGAGTGCCCAAGTCCTTACACATGCAGTACAACTTTAGCTGCGATATCCACTCCAGACAATATACAAAAGATTAAAAGCAATCAAAAGCAATCATTTACAATCAACACTTCCGTGTTTATCTCACTTAACCTTGACTGATACCATAAAGTGGTCGCTTAATTGTCGTAAAACAGGGACATAATTAAAAATGTTTTATCAATGAAAGTGAGAAAATCGCCCACGGTCGTATTAGGGGTTCAACTAGCATAGGATTAATGGCATTTGTCTGAATTAACTGGTCGTATTACGGAATAACGGGGTGGTCTGGTTATCGGGGTCAACGACCATTGACATGTATAGTGAAATATTCCGTTCTGAAAAAAATCATTCGCAATAGCGGGGTGGTCTCGAAATCGGGGTGGTCGCATAGAGGGTTTTTACTGTATACTGTAATAAAAGTGGCAGCATTCCATTGTTTACCACTTGTCCTCGCCCATGTTTTTCCCCAAGTTGTGAAAATCGCACTTTGTACAGCATATAATTTGTGGGTAGTTGACATTAGCAGATAGATATATAGTCACCCAAATGCATTTATGCGTTGGCGACTTTAGACAAAATGATATAGTTACATATAGCAGATATATGTTTTTGTCTTTTGATCTAGTGTTTGTAAACTGTAAATTTGTGATAACGTTGATTGGTCTTTATTGGAATTTGTGTTCCACTAGGGAAACATGATTTGATATCAGCATCAATTAAATAATGAGTACATTTGAAATATTTGTTTTCAGTTTCTCCAGTAAACACGATCGTTCATTGTGTTGGATGACCATTGTGTATTCAGTATAGCCAGGAGTAACAGTATATTCATAGTCTGAAGTGTTAAACCAACTGTATTCAGTGTACCCAGATTGTGCTAGCTCTAAAGTGCATCAAAACTAGAGTACATAATTATACAGTTCCTGACTACATGTACATGTCTCATTGGTACTAGTGTATAATTATACTAGTGTATTACATCATAGTATGTTGTACATGTCTCATTGGTACTAGTCAGCAATGTAAAATTATGTTCGTTTTATTTTTGTGTTCATATGTTACATGTTGCCTTACATCATAGTATAATAATATAAAAAACCCTCTAATCCGGAACCTCCTCTTAACTGGATGATTTGTCCGATCCTGAAGAAGTCCGGATTAGAGGGATTTTACTGTAGATGTTATATATACTGTCCATTGTGGATGTTATATATACTGTCCATTGTAGATGTTATATATACTGTCCATTGTAGATGTTATATATACTGTCCATTGTAGATGTTATATATACTGTCCATTGTGGATGTTATATATACTGTCCATTGTGGATGTTATATATACTGTCCATTGTGGATGTTATATATACTGTCCACTGTAGATGTTATATATACTGTCCATTGTGGATGCTATATATACTGTCCATTGTAGATGTTATATATACTGTCCATTGTAGATGTTATATATACTGTCCACTGTAGATGTTATATATACTGTCCATTGTGGATGTTATATATACTGTCCATTGTAGATGTTATATATACTGTCCATTGTGGATGTTATATATACTGTCCATTGTAGATGTTATATATACTGTCCATTGTAGATGTTATATATACTGTCCATTGTAGATGTTATATATACTGTCCATTGTAGATGTTATATATACTGTCCATTGTGGATGTTATATATACTGTCCATTGTGGATGTTATATATACTGTCCACTGTAGATGTTATATATACTGTCCATTGTGGATGTTATATATACTGTCCATTGTAGATGTTATATATACTGTCCATTGTGGATGTTATATATACTGTCCATTGTGGATGTTATATATACTGTCCATTGTGTATGTTATATATACTGTCCATTGTAGATGTTATATATACTGTCCATTGTAGATGTTATATATACTGTCCATTGTAGATGTTATATATACTGTCCATTGTACTCACTACACGTCTCCCCTCCTCGGACAGTGATGTATAGCTACCACCTACTCACTACACATCTCCCCTCCCCGGACAGTGTGATGTATAGCTACCACCTACTCACTACACGTATCCCCTCCCCGGACAGTGTGATGTATAGCCACCACCTACTCACTATACGTATCCCCTCCCTGGACAGTGTGATGTATAGCTACCACCTACTCACTACATGTCTCCAATCCCCGGACAATGTGATGTATAGCTACCACCTACTCACTACACGTATCCCCTCCGGGGACAGTGTACTGTATAGCTACAACCTACTCACTACATGTCTCCCATCCCCGGACAGTGGTGTATAGCTACCACCTACTCACTACACGTCTCCCCTCCCCGGACAGTGTGCTGTATAGCTACCACCTACTCACTACATGTCTCCCCTCCCCGGACAGTGGTGTATAGCTACCACCTACTCACTACACGTCTCCCCTCCCCGGACAGTGTGGTGTATAGCTACCACCTACTCACTACACGTATCCCCTCCTCGGACAGTGTGATGTATAGCTACCACCTACTCACTACACGTATCCCCTCCACGGACAGTGTGATGTATAGCTACCACCTACTCACTACACGTATCTCCTCCCCGGACAGTGTGATGTATAGCTACCACCTACTCACTACACATATCCCCTCCCCGGACAATGTGATGTATAGCTACCACCTATTCACTACATGTCTCCCTTTCCCGGACAGTGTGATGTATAGCTACCACCTACTCACTACATGTCTCCCCTCCCCGGACAGTGTGATGTATAGCTACCACCTATTCACTACACGTCGCCCCTCCCCGGACAGTGTGATGTATAGCTACCACCTACTCACTACACGTCTCCCCTCCCCGGACAGTGTGATGTATAGCTACCACCTACTCACTACACGTCTCCCCTCCCCGGACAGTGTGATGTATAGCTACCACCTACTCACTACACGTCTCCCCTCCCCGGACAGTGTGATGTATAGCTACCACCTACTCACTACACGTCTCCCTCCCCGGACAGTGTGATGTATAGCTACCACCTACTCACTACACGTCTCCCCTCCCCGGACAGTGTGATGTATAGCTACCACCTACTCACTACACGTCTCCCCTCCCCGGACAGTGTGATGTATAGCTACCACCTACTCACTACACGTCTCCCCTCCCCGGACAGTGTGATGTATAGCTACCACCTACTCACTACACGTCTCCCCTCCCCGGACAGTGTGATGTATAGCTACCACCTACTCACTACACGTCTCCCCTCCCCGGACAGTGTGATGTATAGCTACCACCTACTCACTACACGTCTCCCCTCCCCGGACAGTGTGATGTATAGCTACCACCTACTCACTACACGTATCCCCTCCCCGGACAGTGTGATGTATAGCTACCACCTACTCACTACACGTCTCCCCTCCCCGGACAGTGTGATGTATAGCTACCACCTACTCACTACACGTCTCCCCTCCCCGGACAGTGTGATGTATAGCTACCACCTACTCACTACACGTCTCCCCTCCCCGGACAGTGTGATGTATAGCTACCACCTACTCACTACACGTATCCCCTCCCCGGACAGTGTGATGTATAGCTACCACCTACTCACTACACGTCTCCCCTCCCCGGACAGTGTGATGTATAGCTACCACCTACTCACTACACGCATCCCCTCCCCGGACAGTGTGATGCATACCTACCGCTTACTCACTACACGTATCCCCTCCCCGGACAGTGTGATGTATAGCTAACACCTACTCACTACACGCATCCCCTCCTCGGACAGTGTGATGCATACCTACCACCTACTCACTACACGTATCCCCTCCCCGGACAGTGTGATGTATAGCTACCACCTACTCACTACACGCATCCCCTCCCCGGACAGTGTGATGTATAGCTACCACCTACTCACTACACGTCTCCCCTCCCCGGACAGTGTGATGTATAGCTACCACCTACTCACTACACGTCTCCCCTCCCCGGACAGTGTGATGTATAGCTACCACCTACTCACTACACGTATCCCCTCCCCGGACAGTGTGATGTATAGCTACCACCTACTCACTACACGTATCCCCTCCCCGGACAGTGTGATGTATAGCTACCACCTACTCACTACACGTATCCCCTCCCCGGACAGTGTGATGTATAGCTACCACCTACTCACTACACGTATCCCCTCCCCGGACAGTCTCGGACAGTGTGATGTATAGCTACCACCTACTCACTACACGTATCCCCTCCCCGGACAGTGTGATGTATAGCTACCACCTACTCACTACATGTCTCCCCTCCCCGGACAGTGTGATGTATAGCTACCACCTACTCACTACACGTCGCCCCTCCCCGGACAGTGTGATGTATAGCTACCACATACTCACTACACGTATCCCCTCCCCGGACAGTGTGATGTATAGCTACCACCTACTCACTACACGTCTCCCCTCCCCGGACAGTGTGATGTATAGCTACCACCTACTCACTACATGTCTCCCCTTCCCGGACAGTGTGATGTATAGCTACCACCTACTCACTACATGTCTCCCCTCCCCGGACAGTGTGATGTATAGCTCCCACCTACTCACTACACGTATCCCCTCCTCGGACAGTGTGATGTATAGCTACCACCTACTCACTACATGCATCCCCTCCCCGGACAGTGTTATGTATAGCTACCACCTACTCACTACATGTCTCCCCTCCCCGGACAGTGTGATGCATACCTACCGCCTACTCACTACACATATCCCCTCCCCGGACAGTGTGATGTATAGCTACCACCTACTCACTACATGCATTCCCTCCCCGGACAGTGTGATGTATAGCTACCACCTATTAACTACACGTCTCCCCTCCCCGGACAGTGTGATGTATAGCTACCACATACTCACTACACGTCGCCCCTCCCCGGACAGTGTGATGTATAGCTACAACCTACTCACTACACGTATCCCCTCCCCGGACAGTGTGATGTATAGCCAACACCTACTCACTACACGTAGCCCCTCCCCGGACAGTGTGATGTATAGCTACCACCTACTCACTACACGTCTCCCCTCCCCGGACAGTGTGATGTATAGCTACCACCTACTCACTACACATCTCCGCTCCCCGGACAGTGTGATGTATAGCTACCACCTACTCACTACACGTCTCCACTCCTCGGACAGTGTGATGTATAGCTACCACCTACTCACTACACGTATCCCCTCCCCAGACAGTGTGATGTATAGCTACCACCTACTCACTACATGTCTCCCCTCCCCGGACAGTGTGATGTATAGCTACAACCTACTCACTACACGTCTCCCCTCCCCGGACAGTGTGATGTATAGCTACCACCTACTCACTACACGTCTCCCCACCTCGGACAGTGTGATGTATAGCTACCACCTACTCACTACACGTATCACCGCCCCGGACAGTGTGACATATAGCTACCACCTACTCACTACATGCCTCCCCGGACAGTGTGATGTATAGGTACCACCTACTCACTACACGTCGCCCCTCCCCCGACAGTGTGATGTATAGCTACCACATACTCACTACACGTATCCCCTCCCCGGACAGTGTGATGTATAGCTACCACCTACTCACTACACGTCTCCCCTCCCCGGACAGTGTGATGTATAGCTACCACCTACTCACTACACGTCTCCCCTCCCCGGACAGTGTGATGTATAGCTACCACCTACTCACTACACGTCTCCCCTCCCGGACAGTGTGATGTATAGCTACACCTACTCACTACACGTATCCCCTCCCCGGACAGTGTGATGTATAGCTACCACCTACTCACTACACGCATCCCCTCCCCGGACAGTGTGATGTATAGCTACCACCTACTCACTACACGTCTCCCCTCCCCGGACAGTGTGATGTATAGCTACCACCTACTCACTACACGTATCCCCTCCCCGGACAGTGTGATGTATAGCTACCACCTACTCACTACACGTCTCCCCTCCCCGGACAGTGTGATGTATAGCTACCACCTACTCACTACACGTCTCCCCTCCCCGGACAGTGTGATGTATAGCTACCACCTACTCACTACACGTCTCCCCTCCCCGGACAGTGTGATGTATAGCTACCACCTACTCACTACACGTCTCCCCTCCCCGGACAGTGTGATGTATAGCTACCACCTACTCACTACACGTCTCCCCTCCCCGGACAGTGTGATGTATAGCTACCACCTACTCACACATCTCCCCTCCCCGGACAGTGTGAGTATAGCACCACCTACTCACTACACGTATCCCCTCCCCGGACAGTGTGATGTATAGCTACACCTACTCACTACACGCATCCCCTCCCCGGACAGTGTATGTATAGCTACCACCTACTCACTACACGTCTCCCCTCCCCGGACAGTGTGATGTATAGCTACCACCTACTCACTACACGTCTCCCCTCCCCGGACAGTGTGATGTATAGCTACCACCTACTCACTACACGTATCCCCTCCCCGGACATTGTGATGTATAGCTACCACCTACTCACTACACGTCTCCCTCCCCGGACAGTGTGATGTATAGCTACCACCTACTCACTACACGTATCCCCTCCCCGGACAGTGTGATGTATAGCTACCACCTACTCACTACACGTCTCCCCTCCCCGGACAGTGTGATGTATAGCTACCACCTACTCACTACACGTCTCCCCTCCCCGGACAGTGTGATGTATAGCTACCACCTACTCACTACACGTCTCCCCTCCCCGGACAGTGTGATGTATAGCTACCACCTACTCACTACACGTATCCCCTCCCCGGACAGTGTGATGTATAGCTACCACCTACTCACTACACGTCTCCACTCCTCGGACAGTGTGATGTATAGCTACCACCTACTCACTACACGTATCCCCTCCCCAGACAGTGTGATGTATAGCTACCACCTACCCACTACATGTCTCCCCTCCCGGACAGTGTGATGTATAGCTACAACCTACTCACTACACGTCTCCCCTCCCCGGACAGTGTGATGTATAGCTACCACCTACTCACTACACGTCTCCCCACCTCGGACAGTGTGATGTATAGCTACCACCTACTCACTACACCTATCACCGCCCCGGACAGTGTGACATATAGCTACCACCTACTCACTACATGCCTCCCCGGACAGTGTGATGTATAGCTACCACCTACTCACTACATGCCTCCCCGGACAGTGTGATGTATAGGTACCACCTACTCACTACACGTCGCCCCTCCCCCGACAGTGTGATGTATAGCTACCACATACTCACTACACGTATCCCCTCCCTGGACAGTGTGATGTATAGCTACCACCTACTCACTACACGACTCCCCTCCCCGGACAGTGTGATGTATAGCTACCACCTACTCACTACATGTCTCCCCTTCCCGGACAGTGTGATGTATAGCTACCACCTACTCACTACATGTCTCCCCTCCCCGGACAGTGTGATGTATAGCTCCCACCTACTCACTACACGCATCCCCTCCTCGGACAGTGTGATGTATAGCTACCACCTACTCACTACATGTATCCCCTCCCCGGACAGAGTTATGTATAGCTACCACCTACTCACTACATGTCTCCCCTCCCGGACAGTGTGATGCATACCTACCGCCTACTCACTACACATATCCCCTCCCCGGACAGTGTGATGTATAGCTACCACCTACTCACTACATGCATTCCCTCCCCGGACAGTGTGATGTATAGCTACCACCTATTAACTACACGTCTCCCCTCCCCGGACAGTGTGATGTATAGCCAACACCTACTCACTACACGTAGCCCCTCCCCGGACAGTGTGATGTATAGCTACCACCTACTCACTACACGTCTCCCCTCCCCGGACAGTGTGATGTATAGCTACCACCTACTCACTACACATCTCCGCTCCCCGGACATTGTGATGTATAGCTACCACCTACTCACTACACGTCTCCGCTCCCTGGACAGTATGATGTATAGCTACCACCTACTCACTACACGTTTCCCCTCCCCGGACAGTGTGATGTATAGCTACCACCTACTCACAACATGTATCCCCTCCCCGGACAGTGTGATATATAGCTCGGACAGTGTGATGTATAGCTACCACCTACTCACTACACGTATCCCCTCCCCGGACAGAGTGATGTATAGCCACCACCTACTCTCTATGCGTATCCCCTCCCTGGACAGTGTGATGTATAGCTACCACCTACTCACTACATGTCTCCAATCCCCGGACAATGTGATGTATAGCTACCACCTACTCACTACACGTATCCCCTCCGGGGACAGTGTACTGTATAGCTACAACCTACTCACTACATGTCTCCCATCCCCGGACAGTGGTGTATAGCTACCACCTACTCACTACACGTCTCCCCTCCCCGGACAGTGTGCTGTATAGCTACCACCTACTCACTACATGTCTCCCCTCCCCGGACAGTGGTGTATAGCTACCACCTACTCACTACACGTCTCCCCTCCCCGGACAGTGTGGTGTATAGCTACCACCTACTCACTACACGTATCCCCTCCTCGGACAGTGTGATGTATAGCTACCACCTACTCACTACACGTATCTCCTCCCCGGACAGTGTGATGTATAGCTACCACCTACTCACTACACATATCCCCTCCCCGGACAATGTGATGTATAGCTACCACCTATTCACTACATGTCTCCCTTTCCCGGACAGTGTGATGTATAGCTACCACCTACTCACTACATGTCTCCCCTCCCCGGACAGTGTGATGTATAGCTACCACCTATTCACTACACGTCGCCCCTCCCCGGACAGTGTGATGTATAGCTACCACCTACTCACTACACGTCTCCCCTCCCCGGACAGTGTGATGTATAGCTACCACCTACTCACTACACGTCTCCCCTCCCCGGACAGTGTGATGTATAGCTACCACCTACTGAGCAACATGTATCCCCTCCTCGGACAGTTTGATGTATAGCTACAACCTACTCACTACACGTATCCCCTCCCCGGACAGTGGAATGTATAGCTACCACCTACTCACTACATGTCTCCGCCCCCCGGACATTATGATGTATAGCTACAACCTACTCACTACACGTCTCCCCTCCTCGAACAGTGTGATGTATAGCTACCACCTACTCACTACACGTCTCCCTCCCCGAACAGTGTGATGTATAGCTACCACCTACTCACTACACGCTACACCCTCCCAGACAGTGTGATGATAGCTACCACCTAATCACACACGCATCCCCTCCCCAGACAGTGTATGCTATACTACCACCTACTCACTACACGCATACCCACCCCGGACAATGTGATGAATACCTACCGCCCTACCACAACACATATCACCTCCCCGGACAGTGTGATGTATAGCTACAACCTACTCACTACACGTATCCCCGCCCGGACCCAGTGTGAGTATAGCTACACCATACCCAATACATGTCTCCCTCCCACGAAATGTGGAGTCATAGTCCACCTACTAACTACACGTCGCCAATCCCCCCCGACAGTGTGATGTATAGCTAACACATACTCACTACACGCATCCCCTCCCCGGACAGTGTGATGCATACCTACCACCTACTCACTACACGTCTCCCCTCCCCGGACAGTGTGATGTATAGCTACCACCTACTCACTACACGTATCCCCTCCCCGGACATTGTGATGTATAGCTACCACCTACTCACTACACGTCTCCCCTCCCCGGACAGTGTGATGTATAGCTACCACCTACTCACTACACG
>CM026404.1:40953202-40977736 GCA_014843695.1 Archivesica marissinica | reverse complement strand
CTACCACCTACTCACTACACGTCTCCCTCCCCGGACAGTGTGATGCATAGCTACCACCTACTCACTACACGTCTCCCCTCCCCGGACAGTGTGATGTATAGCTACAACCTACTCACTACACGTCTCCCCTCCCCGGACAGTGTGATGTATAGCTACCACCTACTCACTACACGTCTCCCCTCCCCGGACAGTGTGATGTATAGCTACCACCTACTCACTACACGTCTCCCCTCCCCGGACAGTGTGATGTATAGCTACCACCTACTCACTACACGTCTCCCCTCCCCGGACAGTGTGATGTATAGCTACCACCTACTCACTACACGTCTCCCCTCCCCGGACAGTGTGATGTATAGCTACCACCTACTCACTACACGTCTCCCCTCCCGGACAGTGTGATGTATAGCTACCACCTACTCACTACACGTCTCCCCCCCGGACAGTGTGATGTATAGCTACCACCTACTCACTACACGTCTCCCCTCCTCGGACAGTGTGATGTATAGCTACCACCTACTCACTACACGTATCCCCTCCCCGGACAGTGTGATGTATAGCTACCACCTACTCACTACACGTATCCCCTCCCCGGACAGTGTGATGTATAGCTACCACCTACTCACTACACGTATCCCCTCCCCGGACAGTGTGATGTATAGCTACCACCTACTCACTACACGTATCCCCTCCCCGGACAGTGTGATGTATAGCTACCACCTACTCACTACACGTATCCCCTCCCCGGACAGTGTGATGTATAGCTACCACCTACTCACTACACGTCTCCCCTCCCCGGACAGTGTGATGTATAGCTACCACCTACTCACTACACGTATCCCCTCCCCGGACAGTGTGATGTATAGCTACCACCTACTCACTACACGTCTCCCCTCCCCGGACAGTGTGATGTATAGCTACCACCTACTCACTACACGTCTCCCCTCCCCGGACAGTGTGATGTATAGCTACCACCTACTCACTACACGTATCCCCTCCCCGGACAGTGTGATGTATAGCTACCACCTACTCACTACACGTATCCCCTCCCCGGACAGTGTGATGTATAGCTACCACCTACTCACTACACGTATCCCCTCCCCGGACAGTGTGATGTATAGCTACCACCTACTCACTACACGTATCCCCTCCCCGGACAGTGTGATGTATAGCTACCACCTACTCACTACACGTCTCCCCTCCCCGGACAGTGTGATGTATAGCTACCACCTACTCACTACACGTCTCCCCTCCCCGGACAGTGTGATGTATAGCTACCACCTACTCACTACACGTCTCCCCTCCCCGGACAGTGTGATGTATAGCTACCACCTACTCACTACACGTCTCCCCTCCCCGGACAGTGTGATGTATAGCTACCACCTACTCACTACACGTCTCCCCTCCCCGGACAGTGTGATGTATAGCTACCACCTACTCACTACACGTATCCCCTCCCGGACAGTGTGATGTATAGCTACCACCTACTCACTACACGTCCCCTCCCCGGACAGTGTGATGTATAGCTACCACCTACTCACTACACGTATCCCCTCCCCGGACAGTGTGATGTATAGCTACCACCTACTCACTACACGTATCCCCTCCCCGGACAGTGTGATGTATAGCTACCACCTACTCACTACACGTCTCCCCTCCCGGACAGTGTGATGTATAGCTACCACCTACTCACTACACGTATCCCCTCCCCGGACAGTGTGATGTATAGCTACCACCTACTCACTACACGTCTCCCCTCCCCGGACAGTGTGATGTATAGCTACCACCTACTCACTACACGTCTCCCCTCCCCGGACAGTGTGATGTATAGCTACCACCTACTCACTACACGTCTCCCCTCCCCGGACAGTGTGATGTATAGCTACCACCTACTCACTACACGTCTCCCCTCCCCGGACAGTGTGATGTATAGCTACAACCTACTCACTACACGTCTCCCCTCCCCGGACAGTGTGATGTATAGCTACCACCTACTCACTACACGTATCCCCTCCCCGGACAGTGTGATGTATAGCTACCACCTACTCACTACACGTCTCCCCTCCCCGGACAGTGTGATGTATAGCTACCACCTACTCACTACACGTCTCCCTTCCCGGACAGTGTGATGTATAGCTATCACCTACTCACTACACGTCTCCGCTCCCCGGACATTGTGATATATAGCTACAACCTACTCACTACACGTCTCCCCTCCCCGGACAGTGTGATGTATAGCTACAACCTACTCACTACACGTCTCCCCTCCCCGGACAGTGTGATGTATAGCTACCACCTACTCACTACACGTCTCCCTTCCCGGACAGTGTGATGTATAGCTATCACCTACTCACTACACGTCTCCCCTCCCCGGAGTGTGTGATGTATAGCTACCACCTACTCACTACACATCTCCCCTCCCCGGACAGTGTGATGTATAGCTACCACCTACTCACTACACATCTCCGCTCCCCGGACATTGTGATGTATAGCTACCACCTACTCACTACACGTCTCCGCTCTCCGGACATTGTGATGTATAGCTACCACCTACTCACTACACGTCTCCCATCCCCGGACAGTGTGATATATAGCTACCACCTACTCACTACACGTCTCCCCTCATCGGACAGTGTGATATATAGCTACCACCTACTCACTACACGTATCCCCTCCCCGGACAGTGGGATGTATAGCTACCACCTACTCACTACACGTCTCCCCTCCTCGGACAGTGGGATGTATAGCTACCACCTACTCACTACACGCATCCCCTCCCCGGACTGTGTGATGCATACCTACCGCTTACTCACTACACGTATCCCCTCCACCGGACATTGTGATGTATAGCTAACACCTACTCACTACACGCATCCCCTCCTCGGACAGTGTGATGCATACCTACCGCCTACTCACTACACGTATCCCCTCCCCGGACAGTGTGATGTATAGCTACCACCTACTCACAACACGCATCCCCTCCCCGGACAGTGTGATGTATAGCTACCACCTACTCACTACACGTCTCCCCTCCCCGGACAGTGTGATGTATAGCTACCACCTACTCACTACACGTCTCCACTCCCCGGACAGTGTGATGTATAGCTACCACCTACTAACTACACGTATCACCTTCCCGGACAGTGTGATGTATAGCCACCACCTACTCACTACATGTCTCCCCTCCCCGGACAGTGTGATGTATAGCTACCATCTACTCACTACACGTATCCCCTCCCCGGACAGTGTGATGTATAGCTACCACCTACTCACTACACGTATCCCCTCCCCGGACAGTGTGATGAATAGCTACAACCTACTCACTACACGTATCCCCTCCCCGGACAGTGTGATGTATAGCTACCACCTACTCACTACACGTATCCCCTCCCCGGACAGTGTGATGTATAGCTTCGACCTGCTCACTACACGTCTCCCCTCCAAGGACAGTGTGATGTATAGCTACCACCTACTCACTACACGTCTCCGCTCCCCGGACATTGTGATGTATAGCTACCACCTACTCACTACACGTATCCCCTCCCCGGACAGTGTGATGTATAGCTACCACCTACTCACTACACGTACCCCTTCCCCGGATAGTGTGATGTATAGCTACCACCTACTCACTACACGTATCCCCTCCCCGGACAGTGTGATGTATAGCTACCACCTACTCACTACACGTCTCCCCTCCCCGGACAGTGTGATGTATAGCTACCACCTACTCACTACACGTTCCCCTCCCCGGACAGTGTGATGTATAGCTACCACCTACTCACTACACGTATCCCCTCCCCGGACAGTGTGATGTATAGCTACCACCTACTCACTACACGTCTCCCCTCCCCGGACAGTGTGATGTATAGCTACCACCTACTCACTACACGTCTCCCCTCCCCGGACAGTGTGATGTATAGCTACCACCTACTCACTACACGTCTCCCCTCCCCGGACAGTGTGATGTATAGCTACCACCTACTCACTACACGTCTCCCCTCCCCGACAGTGTGATGTATAGCTACCACCTACTCACTACACGTCTCCCCTCCCCGGACAGTGTGATGTATAGCTACCACCTACTCACTACACGTCTCCCCTCCCCGGACAGTGTGATGTATAGCTACCACCTACTCACTACACGTATCCCCTCCCCGGACAGTGTGATGTATAGCTACCACCTATTAACTACACGTCTCCCCTCCCCGGACAGTGTGATGTATAGCTACCACCTACTCACTACACGTATCCCCTCCCCGGACAGTGTGATGTATAGCTACCACCTACTCACTACACGTCTCCCCTCCTCGGACAGTGGGATGTATAGCTACCACCTACTCACTACACGTCTCCCCTCCCCGGACAGTGTGATGTATAGCTACCACCTACTCACAACACGTATCCCCTCTCCGGACAGTGTGATGTATAGCTACAACCTACTCACTACACGTATCCCCTCCCATGACAGTGTGATGTATAGCTACCACCTACTCACTACACGTTCCCATCCCCGGACAGTGTGATGTATAGCTACAACCTACTCACTACACGCATCCCCTCCCCGGACAGTGTGATGTATAGCTACCACCTACTCACTACACGTCTCCCATCCCCGGACAGTGTGATGTATAGCTACAACCTACTCACTGCACGCATCCCCTCCCTGGACAGTGGGATATATAGCTACCACCTACTCACTACACGCATCCCCTCCCCGGACCGTGTGATGCATACCTACCGCTTACTCACTACACGTATCCCCTCCGCCGGACAGTGTGATGTATAGCTAACACCTACTCACTACACGCATCTCCTCCTCGGACAGTGTGATGCATACCTACCGCCTACTCACTACACGTATCCCCTCCCCAGACAGTGTGATGTATAGCTACCACCTACTCACTACACGTCTCCGCTCCCTGGACAGTATGATGTATAGCTACCACCTACTCACTACATGTCTCCCCTCCTCGGACAGTGGGATGTATAGCTACCACCTACTCACTACACGTCTCCCCTCCCCGGACAGTGTGATGTATAGCTACAACCTACTCACTACACGCATCCCCTCCACGGACAGTGTGATGTATAGCTACAACCTACTCACTACACGCATCCCCTCCCCGGACAGTGGGATGTATAGCTACCACCTACTCACTACACGCATCCCCTCCCCGGACCGTGTGATGCATACCTACCGCTTACTCACTACACGTATCCCCTCCGCCGGACAGTGTGATGTATAGCTAACACCTACTCACTACACGCATCCCCTCCTCGGACAGTGTGATGCATACCTACCGCCTACTCACTACACGTATCCCCTCCCCGGACAGTGTGATGTATAGCTACCACCTACTCACTACACGCATCCCCTCCCCGGACAGTGTCATGTATAGCTACCACCTACTCACTACATGTCTCGCCTCCCCAGACAGTGTGATGTATAGCTACCACCTACTCACTACACGTCTCCCCACCCCGGACAGTGTGATGTATAGCTACCACCTACTCACTACACGTCTCGCCTCCCCGGACAGTGTGATGTATAGCTACCACCTACTCACTACACGTCTCCCCTCCCGGACAGTGTGATGTATAGCTACCACCTACTCACTACACGTATCCCCTCCCCGGACAGTGTGATGTATAGCTACCACCTACTCACTACACGTCTCCCCTCCCCGGACAGTGTGATGTATAGCTACCACCTACTCACTACACGTATCCCCTCCCCGGACAGTGTGATGTATAGCTACCACCTACTCACTACACGTATCCCCTCCCCGGACAGTGTGATGTATAGCTACCACCTACTCACTACACGTATCCCCTCCCCGGACAGTGTGATGTATAGCTACCACCTACTCACTACACGTCTCCCCTCCCCGGACAGTGTGATGTATAGCTACCACCTACTCACTACACGTCTCCCCTCCCCGGACAGTGTGATGTATAGCTACCACCTACTCACTACACGTATCCCCTCCCCGGACAGTGTGATGTATAGCTACCACCTACTCACTACACGTCTCCCCTCCCCGGACAGTGTGATGTATAGCTACCACCTACTCACTACACGTCTCCCCTCCCCGGACAGTGTGATGTATAGCTACCACCTACTCACTACACGTCTCCCCTCCCCGGACAGTGTGATGTATAGCTACCACCTACTCACTACACGTCTCCCCTCCCCGGACAGTGTGATGTATAGCTACCACCTACTCACTACACGTATCCCCTCCCCGGACAGTGTGATGTATAGCTACCACCTACTCACTACACGTCTCCCCTCCCCGGACAGTGTGATGTATAGCTACCACCTACTCACTACACGTATCCCCTCCCGGACAGTGTGATGTATAGCTACCACTACTCACTACACGTCCCCTCCCCGGACAGTGTGATGTATAGCTACCACCTACTCACTACAGTCTCCCCTCCCGGACAGTGTGATGTATAGCTACCACCTACTCACTACACGTTCCCCTCCCCGGACAGTGTGATGTATAGCTACCACCTACTCACTACACGTCTCCCCTCCCCGGACAGTGTGATGTATAGCTACCACCTACTCACTACACGTCTCCCCTCCCCGGACAGTGTGATGTATAGCTACCACCTACTCACTACACGTCTCCCCTCCCCGGACAGTGTGATGTATAGCTACCACCTACTCACTACACGTCTCCCCTCCCCGGACAGTGTGATGTATAGCTACCACCTACTCACTACACGTATCCCCTCCCCGGACAGTGTGATGTATAGCTACCACCTACTCACTACACGTATCCCCTCCCCGGACAGTGTGATGTATAGCTACCACCTACTCACTACACGTATCCCCTCCCCGGACAGTGTGATGTATAGCTACCACCTACTCACTACACGTCTCCCCTCCCCGGACAGTGTGATGTATAGCTACCACCTACTCACTACACGTCTCCCCTCCCCGGACAGTGTGATGTATAGCTACCACCTACTCACTACACGTCTCCCTCCCCGGACAGTGTGATGTATAGCTACACCTACTCACTACACGTCTCCCCTCCCCGGACAGTGTGATGTATAGCTACCACCTACTCACTACACGTCTCCCCTCCCCGGACAGTGTGATGTATAGCTACCACCTACTCACTACACGTCTCCCCTCCCCGGACAGTGTGATGTATAGCTACCACCTACTCACTACACGTATCCCCTCCCCGGACAGTGTGATGTATAGCTACCACTATACTACCGTCTCCCCTCCCGGACAGTGTGATTATAGCTACCACCTACTCACTACACGTATCCCCTCCCCGGACAGTGTGATGTATAGCTACCACCTACTCACTACATGTCTCCCCTCCCCGGACAGTGTGATGTATAGCTACCACCTACTCACTACACGTCTCCCCTCCCCGGACAGTGTGATGTATAGCTACCACCTACTCACTACACGTCTCCCCTCCCCGGACAGTGTGATGTATAGCTACCACCTACTCACTACACGTCTCCCCTCCCCGGACAGTGTGATGTATAGCTACAACCTACTCACTACACGTATCCCCTCCCCGGACAGTGTGATGTATAGCTACCACCTACTCACTACACGTCTCCCCTCCCCGGACAGTGTGATGTATAGCTACCACCTACTCACTACACGTATCCCCTCCCCGGACAGTGTGATGTATAGCTAACACCTACTCACTACACGCATCCCCTCCTCGGACAGTGTGATGCATACCTACCGCCTACTCACTACACGTATCCCCTCCCCGGACAGTGTGATGTATAGCTACCACCTACTCACTACACGCATCCCCTCCCCGGACAGTGTGATGTATAGCTACCACCTACTCACTACACGTCTCGCCTCCCCGGACAGTGTGATGTATAGCTAACACCTACTCACTACACGTAGCCCCTCCCCGGACAGTGTGATGTATATCTACCACCTACTCAATACACGTCTCCCCTCCCCGGACAGTGTGATGTATAGCTACCACCTACTCACTACACATCTCCGTTCCCCGGACATTGTGATGTATAGCTACCACCTACTCACTACACGTCTCCGCTCCCTGGACAGTATGATGTATAGCTACCACCTACTCACTACACGTATCCCCTCCCCGGACAGTGTGATGTATAGCTACCACCTACTCACTACACGTCTCCCCTCACCAGACAGTGTGATGTATAGCTACCACATACTCACTATCCGTCGCTCCTCTCCGGACAGTGTGATGTATAGCTACAACCTACTCACTACACGTATCCCCTCCCCGGACAGTGTGATGTATAGCTACCATCTATTCACTACACATCGCCCCTACCTGGACAGTGCGATGTATAGCTACCACCTACTCACTACAGGTCTCACCTCCCCGGACAGTGTGATGTATAGCTACTACCTACTCACTACACGTCGCCCCTCCCCCGACAGTGTGATGTATAGCTACCACATACTCACTACACGTATCCCCTCCCCGGACAGTGTGATGTATAGCTACCACCTACTCACTACACGTATCCCGTCCCCGGACAGTGTTATGTATAGCTACCACCTACTCATTACACGTCTCCCCTCCTCGAACAGTGGGATGTATAGCTACCACCTACTCACTACACGCATCCCCTCCCCGGACAGTGTGAGGCATACCTACCGCCTACTCACTACACGTATCCCCTCCCCGGACAGTGTGATGTATAGCTACCACCTACTCACTACACGCATCCCCTCCCCGGACAGTGTGATGCATACCTACCGCCTACTCACTACACGTATCCCCTCCCCGGACCGTGTGATGTATAGCTACCACCTATTCACTACACGCATCCCCTCCCCGGACAGTGTGATGTATAGCTACCACCTATTAACTACACGTCTCCCCTCCCCGGACAGTGTGATGTATAGCTACCACCTACTCACTACACGTCTCTCCTCCCCGGACAGTGTCATGTATAGCTACCACTTACTCACTACACGTCTCTCCTCCCCGGACAGTGTCATGTATAGCTACCACCTACTCACTACATTTCTCCCCTCCCCAGACAGTGTAATGTATAGCTACCACATACTCACTACACGTCGCTCCTCCCCGGACAGTGTGATGTATAGCTACAACCTACTCACTACACGTATCCCCTCCCCGGACAGTGTGATGTATAGCTACCATCTATTAACTACTCGTCTCCCCTCCCCGGACAGTGTGATTTATAGCCAACACCTACTCAATACACGTAGCCCCTCCCCGGACAGTGTGATGTATAGCTACCACCTACTCACTACACGTCTCCCCTCCCCGGACAGTGTGATGTATAGCTACCACCTACTCACTACACATCTCCGCTCCCCGGACATTGTGATGTATAGCTACCACCTACTCACTACACGTATCCGCTCCCTGGACAGTATGATGTATAGCTACCACCTACTCACTACACGTATCCCCTCCCCGGACAGTGTGATGTATAGCTACCAGCTACTCACAACATGTATCCCCTCCCCGGACAGTGTGATGTATAGCTACCACCTACTCACTACACGTATCCCCTCCCCAGACAGTGTGATGTATAGCTACCACCTACTCACTACATGTCTCCCCTCCTTGGACAGTGTGATGTATAGCTACAACCTACTCACTACACGTCTCCCCTCCCCGGACAGTGTGATGTATAGCTACCACCTACTCACTACACGTCTCCCCACCTCGGACAGTGTGATGTATATCTACCACCTACTCACTACACGTATCCCCGCCCCGGACATTGTGACGTATAGCTACCACCTACTTACTACATGTCTCCCCGGACAGTGTGATGTATAGGTACCACCTACTCACTACACGTCGCCCCTCCCCCGACAGTGTGATGTATAGCTACCACATACTCACTACACGTATCCCCTCCCCGGACAGTGTGATGTATAACTACCACCTACTCACTACACGTATCCCCTCCCCGGACAGTGTTATGTATAGCTACCACCTACTCACTACATGTCTCCCCTCCTCGGACAGTGTGATATATAGCTACCACATACTCACTACACGTATCCCCTCCACGGACAGTGTGATGTATAGCTACCACCTACTCACTAAACGTCTCCCCTCCTCGAACAGTGGGATGTATAGCTACCACCTACTCACTACACGCATCCCCTCCCCGGACAGTGTGAGGCATACCAACCGCCTACTCACTACACGTATCCCCTCCCCGGACAGTGTGATGTATAGCTACCACCTACTCACTACACGCATCCCCTCCCCGGACAGTGTGATGCATAGCTACCACCTACTCACTACAATCCCCTCCCCGGACAGTGTGATGTATAGCTACCACCTACTCACTACACGTATCCCCTCCCCGGACAGTGTGATGTATAGCTACCACCTACTCACTACACGCATCCCTCCCCGGACAGTGTGATGTATAGCTACCACCTACTCACTACACGTATCCCCTCCCCGGACAGTGTGATGTATAGCTACCACCTACTCACTACACGTCTCCCCTCCCCGGACAGTGTGATGTATAGCTACAACCTACTCACTACACGTATCCCCTCCCCGGACAGTGTGATTTATAGCCAACACCTACTCACTACACGTAGCCCCTCCCCGGACAGTGTGATGTATAGCTACCACATACTCACTACACGTCGCCCCTCCCCGCCGGACAGTGTGATGTATAGCTACCACCTACTCACTACACCTCTCCCCTCCCCGGACAGTGTGATGTATAGCTACCATCTACTCACTACACATCTCCGCTCCCCGGACATTGTGATGTATAGCTACCACCTACTCACTACACGTCTCCGCTCCCTGGACAGTGTGATGTATAGCTACCACTTACTCACTACATGTCTCCCCTCCCCGGACAGTGTGATGTATAGCTACCATCTACTCACTACACATCTCCGCTCCCCGGACATTGTGATGTATAGCTACCACCTACTCACTACACGTCTCCGCTCCCTGGACAGTATGATGTATAGCTACCACCTACTCACTACACGTATCCCCTCCCCGGACAGTGTGATGTATAGCTACCACCTACTCACAACATGTATCCCCTCCCCGGACAGTGTGATGTATAGCTACCACCTACTCACTACACGTATCCCCTCCCCAGACAGTGTGATGTATAGCTACCACTTACTCACTACATGTCTCCCCTCCCCGGACCGTGTGATGTATAGCAACAACCTACTCACTACACGTCTCCCCTCCCCGGACAGTGTGATGTATAGCTACCACCTACTCACTACACGTCTCCCCACCTCGGACAGTGTGATGTATAGCTACCACCTACTCTCTACACGTATCCCCGCCCCGGACAGTGTGACGTATAGCTACCACCTACTCACTACATGTCTCCCCGGACAGTGTGATGTATAGGTACCGCCTACTCACTACACGTCGCCCCTCCCCCGACAGTGTGATGTATAGCTACCACATACTCACTACAGGTATCCCCTCCCCGGACAGTGTGATGTATAACTACCACCTACTCACTACACGTATCCCCTCCCCGGACAGTGTTATGTATAACTACCACCTACTCACTACATGTCTCCCCTCCCCGGACAGTGTGATATATAGCTACCACATACTCACTACACGTATCCCCTCCCCGGACAGTGTGATGTATAGCTACCACCTACTCACTAAACGTCTCCCCTCCTCGAACAGTGGGATGTATAGCTACCACCTACTCACTACACGTCTCCCATCCCCGGACAGTGTGATATATAGCTACAATCTATTCACTACACGCATCCCCTCCCCGGACAGTGGGATGTATAGCTACCACCTACTCACTACACACATCCCCTCCCCGGACTGTGTGATGCATACCTACCGCTTACTCACTACACGTATCCCCTCCGCCGGACAGTGTGATGTATAGCTAACACCTACTCACTACACGCATACCCTCCTCGGACAGTGTGATGCATACCTACCGCCTACTCACTACATGTATCCCCTCCCCGGACAGTGTGATGTATAGCTACAACCTACTCACTACACGTATCCCCTCCCCGGACAGTGTGATGTATAGCTACCACCTACTCACTACACGTCTACCCTCCCCGGAGAGTGTGATGTATAGCTACCACCTACTCACTACACGTCTCCCCTCCCAGGACAGTGTGATGTATAGCTACAACCTACTCACTGCACGTCTCCCCTCCCCGGACAGTGTGATGTATTGCTACCACCTACTCACTACACGTATTCCCTCTCCGGACACTGTGATGTATAGCTACAACCTACTCACTACACGTCTCCCCTCCCCGGACAGTGTGATGTATAGCTACCACCTACTCACTACACGTCTCCCCACCTCGGACAGTGTGATGTATAGCTACCACCTATTCACTACACGTATCCCCTCCCCGGACAGTGTGATGTATAGCTACTACCTATTCACTACACGTCGCCCCTCCCCGGACAGTGTAATGTATAGCTACCACCTACTCACTACAGGTCTCACCTCCCCGGACAGTGTGATGTATAGCTACCACCTACTCACTACACGTCGCCCCTCCCCCGACAGTGTGATGTATAGCTACCACATACTCACTACACGTATCCCCTCCCCGGACAGTGTGATGTATAGCTACCACATACTCACTACACGTATCCCCTCCCCGGACAGTGTGATGTATAGCTACCACCTACTCATTACACGACTCCCCTCCGCGAACAGTGGGATGCATAGCTACCACCTACTCACTACACGCATCCCCTCCCCGGACAGTGTGAGGCATACCTACCGCCTACTCACTACACGTATCCCCTCCCCGGACAGTGTGATGTATAGCTACTATCTACTCACTACACGCATCCCCTCCCCGGACAGTGTGATGCACACCTACCGCCTACGCACTACACGTATCCCCACCCCGGACCGTGGAATGTATAGCTACCACATACTCACTACACGCATCCCCTCCCCGGACAGTGTGATGTATAGCTACCACCTATTAACTACACGTCTCCCCTCCCCGGACAGTGTGATGTATAGCTACCACAGTAGTGTAGGGTGGCACTATGGGCCGTGTCTATGGCACTATGGGCCGTTCCGAGGTGGGTGGCAGTATGGGCCGTTTTTTTTATGGCGCTATGGGCCCTTAATTTTTGGGTTACCATGGCCCATAGTGCCACCCCTAGTGACTACTAAAAAAAATAACAACACATAATAAATGTTCAATATAATAATTTTATTTTCCAATATTAACTATTAACTAATAACTAAAACATTAGTAACATACATGTTATATTAATTTGAATACATGTTAATTTAAAGTTTTTTCACATTTACAACATTGGTTATAATTAACATAAACAGTGTCTAGTTCCTTCATCAATATACCATGTTTATATAATTTTCCATAATGTTTATCAAACCAAGTTTTAATAATAATATCATTTTTATACAAATATTCATTATTTGTATAGAACATATTTTTTTGTAATTGTTTTAAATCAATACCTCTAACTAACATATCAAGTGCAAATAAACAAAATACACCACACATAACACTATATGTGCTTTGAATTATAATACAATTTTTTTGTCCATTTTTTACAATTTTTGTTCATAAAGTTCACAATTTCTTCTTTTATATGTTGTGTATTTCCATAAGAATCGAAATAAAATCCAATGTCCTCCATGAAATATATTAACACCCAATGTTTTCCTGGTTGGTTTGAATCATCTGTGTTCACAATATATGTTTTTTTTGTATATTGTTCCATAGCTAGTTCATCTTTTGCGCACACAATTCCATTTAAATGTTTTAATATAGTAGATTTGTCCAATAAATATTGTAGTGAATATGTATCCATTATTAATAATCTGTAATCACTTCTCTGATACTGTTAATTTCTATTTGATTATCATATTCAGCATATATAATAACGTTTATAGGATTTGCTAGTGCTTCACTAAAACCCAATTCAATTCGTAGGTTGCCTGTTTTTATAGGGTGTAGATGTCCTTCTTCACTTCCTTGATCGGCTGTTAAATCAAATCCCCACAATGTATGTCCATTTTCATATTCTTTTAGTGGAAATCCAAATGAATCATCATGCATATTAGCTCCCATAGCATTCAATAGTGTGAAATATGATTGTAAAGTTTTTTTATTTGTATCACTAGTAAAATCAGGTTCTAGTGTTTTATTATGAATACTTTTACCATCTAAACTAATATCTATTTTAGATATTTTAAAATGTTGAAAATTAAATGGGTTTGTGGTTGAATTTCCATTCATATCAGAATTTTTAACCATTCCTATAAAAATTCGTTTAGGCATTTGACCTAAAAAGGTATAATCATCAATTTTAGATTGTAAACCTGCTGTAATCGTAAATGTTTTTATTACAGCTCTTCTAATTGGTATTTTCATATTACTTTTGTGAATATTTTGATATAAATTATTAGCTACAGTAGGAGCTAGTGTAACAGTTCTAACATTATAAGCAGCTTCTAGGATATCTATTTTACCCTTAGCATCTGACCCCATCAAACAAAAATCGGTAGTAGCTCTATTTAGTTTAAGTCTTATATCTATTCCATTAGGGAGATATTTTTCTTGTAAAAATAAATCAAGATGTATTTTCCCACACATTTCTAAATTTTTCTTAGTAATTTTTAGTTTTCTATCTAACCAACCCCCACCTCCATTAGCTTTTGTATTTTTTGTAACATCCCCTGCTTTATCTAATCTAAACAATTCTAAATCATTTAGTATGCTAATTTTATTTTGAGCTGATGTCCCTAGTAAATTTTCAAAATAAGCTTTGTACCCATATTTATCTGTACATGGAATTAATTTATTATTCAAGTATAAATCAATACTGGTAAATAAACTATGAAAAAAATTGTTAATTGTAGATAAATTAGTATCATCCTCAATATCAGACCCATCCTCTTTTGTAATTTTTAATCTTAATCTTAAATATGACTGATTAACATCAGTCCATTTTTGTGTTTGTGCAGGAATCATAAATTCTATAGGACCGTCATTATTTCTAGGGTTAACAATTGGATAATGTTCTGTCCATTGTCCTTCTACCATAGAAGCCATGGTAGGAGGTACACTATTAACATCTAATTCACTCTTACTACAACCACATGAACCATGTTCCATCATATTTAATCAAATATATCTAATGCTCTTTTATTAACCTTACTTCTTCGTTTCTTTTTTTTCAAATGAAATTTTTTCTTACCTCCATTTGATTTTATAGTTTTTTTCTTAGATGATTTTGTTTTTGTTTTTCTTCCTTGAATAGAATTATCTAAACCAGATAATAGATTTCTACTTATTTTTTTAATTGTTTGTAACCCTCTATCCCCTACAACCTGCTTTACATTTTGTCCATGAATAATATCTGTAAATGCTCCAATACTTTCATTTACCCCATCATCTTTAAGTGTATTTAAAATATGTTTACCTATTGGTTCTAATAGAGGTATAGTTTTTTTGGTTATACCTTTTATTATACTTCCTACTCCATATCCATATTGTTTACCTCGACCTCTATATACAGGCAACATTAGAATTTTTTAAAATGCAGCTTTACAATTGTAAGACCTTTCATAAATGAACCTCTTCACCAGTGTCGCCTCTTATTAATATAGTAAGTTCATCAAAATTAGATTTACTTACAGGTAAATAATGGTAATTTTTAAATTCTAAATGATTATTATTATTAACAATAGATGTTTGATATTCAATAATTCTTAATAATTGACTTTCTGTATGGCCTACTATTGTGTGTTCTACTATATCACTATAAATGTACAAATTATTAAAATTTATATTTAAGTCTACATTATATTTAAAAATATCCTCTCTATTATTTTTTAAAAAAATACCGTAGTTTTTTACATTAAGATTATCTAAACTTCCCCCAAATTTTGCAATGATGTCTTTATGAAAAATTAATCCAATATGATTATTATCATTCGATTTTAAAAATATTCTTTTTGTAGTATGATCATAAACTAATTTTATAATAACACCTGTTTTAGTAGTTTTATAAACATCATAATCTAAAGTTAATAATGCTTTAGAGAAATATTTGTCTATTTGACTATTAATTACCTCTAATAAATGGTCGATATGTGTATAACCGCCATGGGGTATACTACAATTAAATGAAAAAATATTATTAGAATATTTACCCAAAAATGGTTCTCGATCCTTCAAATATACACGCATGCTTGTTTTATTTAGTGCTTTTTCCATTAAAGATACATATTGAAAATCAGGACGATTTGTATCCTCTATCCAGACAGTTTCATGTTTATAATTAATTGATTTTGTTTTAATATTTCTTACTGCTAAATAAAAAGAATCATTTGTGGCATTTATGTTAATTACATGTGATGGTATAATTAGTTCAACTAATGCAACTTTCCATTCTTCTTTTTTTAAATTAATTGTTTTAGCTAATTTAGTTGTAAAATCACTTTTATTTGTTGAACGTTCGGCTTTATCACTTAATAATGTTACATAAAAAGAATTTGTAATATTCATATTTGTTTCCTTTGTCTAAAATGTAATGTTAATATTGTCTTACCACTAACAAAGTTAATAGAGGCGCCTGATTCTCCTGTTATATATATTTTTATTTCATCAAAAATAGATTTTGATATTGATAAATAATGTTTGTGTACAAATTCTCTATGCACCTGAAATGATTTTCTTTTATTTTCAAATGGTACTATTCTTAAAATAGGACTTTCTAGACCTCCTAATAAACTATAATCTATTATATCGGAATAAATAAATAATTGATTTGAACCTATATTTAAATCAGATGCAAAAGGAAAAGAATCTAGATCATTATTATCATAAATAATACGATTATTGTTTTTATCTCCACCTAATTTTTCAAATAAAGAATCTGAAAATAAAAGACCTACATTAGCTAGAGGTCTGTCCTTAACATTTATAATATAATTAATTTCAGGTCTTTTACTAGATTTTGATAATGATATAGATAAACTTATTTCATTATTAGGAATACTATACTTTAAACATTTTTGTAAAGAATTATTAATTTCATATACAACATGACCAATTCCTGAATATACACCTGGTTTTATACTACATTTCATTTTATGATGTCCATTATCATATGTATAATTAGAACTATTAGCTAAGAATATAAAGTTTCCTAATATATCACTAGTAGTAACATAGTGAAAAACCGAATCTTCTTTATTTATGTTTATAATTTGTGATGGATGAATTAATTCAACTAAAGCTACTTCCCAATTTTCTTTTTTTATATTTATTGATTTAGGTAATTTTGTTGTAAAATTATGTAATGTATTATTTGGAAATGTTTCATATGAAGAATCACTAAGTAAAGTTACATAAAAAGAATTCATTTTTCTTATCAAATTTTAAATTTGGAGATGGTAATATATATCCTAATGAACTACTTAATAATATTATCCATAAATCTTTGTTTGTATTTTGTAGACTTAATTGGATGATAGCTGCTATAATAATGAAATAAATCACAATGATTTGGGAAATAAATATTAAAGTATTTTTTGGTTTTCTGTCACAAAATGGTATTGTAATATTTGATTCATCGGATGACATTATACTAAATTTGTTTCTGGAATCCAAGAATTAAATGTTTTTGGATACCCTTCCCAATGTACATTTATTTCTTTTATTTTCTTACCGTTTATTATCCGTGTACGTTTTCCAACAACTGAATCAATATCATAAATTTTATTGTCTTTTATAGTTTGAATTTCTTGTAAATAAAATGACCCTTTTATTATATCATTATTTAAATCCTTTATTTTCACTGATACAGGATTTGAATTATTAATGTTATAAACTTTAAATAATTCAGTTGTCCAATTAGGTAAATAACCTTTATCAAATGTTTTTTTTAGTTTTATTAATTCTAACTAAATCGTTAATTTCTATTTTATTTGTTTTTATTTCTTTTTTAATATTATCACCAAATAAGATATCGGTTATTTCTGGTTCATTTTTTTCTGTAACAAGTACAGGAGATGTTTTAATACTTCTATGAAAGCTATGATTATAAGCATAAACTATATCATTTAATTTATTTATATATTTTCTAGTTTTATTATGTGTAAAAAACTTCCACATTCTATTCTTTAAAGTGCGCTGAAAACGTTCAACAATACTAGCCTTTGTTTCCGGGTTTTCAGTTGTAAAAAAATAAATGTTATTATTTTTTAAAAATGTTTGAAATATTTTATATTCCGAACCTTTATCTGTTTGTAATGATTTAGGAATTCTTTTAGATTTATTTAAAATAGTTTGAAATGCTTTAATCATTGTATCTCCACTTTTATTTTTAATAGGTATTACCCATGCATATTTAGAAAAAACATCTATAACACATAATAGATATCTAAAATTATTATTAAATTTGCTATATTTTTGTAAATCTGCTAAATCAGCTTGCCATTGATAATCAATACCTCCTGAAATGGTTTTTCTTCTTTTAAAGTTTCTTATTATAGGTTTATGTAATGTATAAGTATTTTGTTTTTGTAACCAATTCTTTACTATATTTAACGAAACATATTTACCTATAGTTTTATATTTTTTAATTGTTTGATATAATTTATTTATACCTGAAACACTTGAGGGTTATTTAATAACCCTGCTTTTAATAGTTTTCCCATTTTTGTTTCCCTTTTTTATTTCTAACTTTTTTTTTATACCTGATGTTGAAGGTTTTATACCTGATGTTGAAGGTGTTGATGGTGTAGGTGGAAAAGAAAAACTTGAATCTACTATATTACTTGTGTCAAAAAATTCATCATTATCATCACTATCAAAACCTTTTTGCATTGATGCCCAGCGTTGTTTGTTGCCTATATATTCTTTTGGTATATTAATATCTTTTAAAATTTTAGAAAAATAATTCCAACCAGTAGGAGGTTTGTATGATTGTTTTCTTTGTCTAATTACATCATTAACTAAATCTATTATATTTGAACCTGCAATTGTTTTACCATTAATTTCTAAAACACCTTTTTCATCCCATTTTATATTTGGATCTTGTTTTAAACGTTCTAATAATAATGTACCTTTATGTTGCATAGTTTTAGGAATACTTTCAATAATAGCATCATTAATTCCATGTACATGTTTTGGTTTAGTATTTTCAGAAATATTGGGTTGCGGGGGTAATGATATAGCTTTAGTATGGGATAATTTAAATTTATGTAATGTTTCACCAAATAATCTTGATTTATCTGATTCATTTAAATCATCTCGTTTTAAAATATCCCCCATTTCAGATTGTAAATTTGATGTTTTACTAATATCAGGATTAACTGGTAAAGTAGGTCTATGCTGAGTTTTCCATTGATTCATTTCTTCTAATGTTTTCATCGGAACAATAACCATTTTTTTCATATTTCTTTTAAAATAGGTTTAATAATAGTTCCTAATAATGAAAGTAAATCACTATTATTTTTATTATTTAATATTTTTTCTTTTGTTTAATACTTATTTTATGGTCAGCTAATTTCCGTATGTGTTTACTATGAGCTTTCAACTGAGATGTATGACCATTTGACATGGCTACATTACCCTTTAAAACATTTTTACAACATTCACATATACTATTAATAAGTTCATTTGGTGCATGTACAATTATATTTCTTCTAAATTTCTGAGGTGAATTTGACAATGCTATTAACATTTCACCATTTTTTTTAATTAATGGTACTTTATTAGATTTAACCATTATAAAACTAAATTTTATTAATTAAACCTCCAAGTGATTTTTCTATAACTGGAGCTAACATTGAACCTAGAATCAACAATGGCATAGCAGCACCACCCCCAACTTGATTCCTTTTTCGCCCTCTTCTACTACGTCTACGACCTCTACCACCACCTCTTTGTACTCTTTTGATAGTAATATTATTACGTCTTCCTCTTCTTTTAACTCTTCTCGATTTTCTTCCAGCCATACCTTTCAGTAGTTTAAGTGTAACTGATTTGATATAACAAAAATCCAATGTATTTATACCGTTTTATTAATATTTTTTAAGCCATTTTTTCTTTTTATTGTTTTCTTTTTCCATTTTTTTTTTAAATTTTAATGTTTTTTTACTCATTTTTTTATTTGGGATTACAAATGATACTTTTTTCTTTTTTGGTGTTGTGTTTAAAGGTTGAAAACGTGATATTATAGGGCTAGGAGATCTAGGATCATCATATACAAACGACATATCACTAATTGGTGTAGAAGTTCTACTTGGATGAAAAAAGGATAAATCATCCGATATTTGAGGACTTCCTAATAAAGCTTTTGGGTCTACTTTTGTAGCTGTAAATGGAAATGTACTAGTATCATTATTATCCATATATAACCCAGATATATGTGATATATTTGAAAAATCATTGTTTTGGAGGTTATTTATAGATGGGGTCTCTCCAACAAGTTGATAATGTGGTGCTAAAGGTAAATGTATTGGAGTATGACTACTATTAATACTATTATTAATACTGTTATTAATAAATGAATTGCTATCAGGGAGATTGTTTTTTTCTATGGATGATAATAATTTTGATACATTATTTGGAGATAATGAAGGTAATATAGGTGATGGAGTTCTAGATTTTAAATTTTGATTATCTAAAATAAATGAATTTTCAGATATTAAATCTGATAAATTTTGAGTTTGATTTTGATGATTTATATTTATAACCGGAGTTCCTAATATTTTTCTAAGTTCTGGATAACTAGTAGGGTTTTGTTTATTTAATATTTTATTTTTTAATCTTAGTTTTAAATTTGCTTGACGATCGCTATTTAAAATGGTTTTTCTTAAAAGATTCATATTTTTACCTATTGGTTTTTTTGTCACTGGCGATTTTTTAGTTTGTTTCCTAGGTTGTTTTTTAACTACTTGTTTTTGTTTACTCCCTGCTGATTTTTTAGCCTGTTTTTTACGTCCATTATTTTTATTAGGAGGTTTTTTTTTAGGAGATTTAAAACTTCTAATCATTTTATTACCATCCCATTTTATTAGTGTTTTTATTAAACCGCCACCCAAAAAACCCATACCTCCAGGAGTTAAAATTAATTCTCTCTTTTTATCTAAACTTACATTATCATCAACAATTTGTTCGAGGATATGTTTATTTTTATCCATAAATTTTTGTGTAGGTTTAGGTAATTTAATTTTTTTATCTAAAATATTTTTGGAAGCTAATATAAACCATTTCATCATTTGGGCTAAACCCTTATTTAATAAAATAATTATATTGTCATGATTTCTTTCAGCCCCCAAATTTGTTAGCGCTCTAATTAATGAAATTGGTGTAGTCTCCATGATTGTTAAATGTAAATGAAAAAATAACATCTAATGTGTATATATTATAGCTTCTCTATCATCCCCTGTTTGCCAATGATGAAAAATGTCTGTCCTAATTCTAAATTGTTCTGGAGTTGATGGATGAACATCTAATAATAAATAACCATGAGGGTTAGTAGTTGCATCGTGGTAAGCATGTAATAGATGGGGTAATTGTGTTTGATTAGCTAATACTTTTATTTGACCTTTATCTCTACTATTTTGAAATAACACCATATAATGTGAATTTAAACTTATTGTTCTAGATGATTTAGATTGTTGGTACATATTTTGAGTTATATATATTATACTAGCATTACGATGATGACCTTTACGTGTAAACCATAATTTGATTTTTTCTTCATCAACATCCCCCAACATATCGTCAAAAACTATTAAACTTGGAGTTGATGTATCAGATGTAATATCTTCATCATTTTCAGGTATTCCATCAATAAACTTAATCGAAGTACCCTCACTTTCTTGTAAATCTCCATAAATAGATTGCCATTCTTTATAACACCATATTATTCTGTCTGGAACAATATCAAATATATCTTTTTTATATTTGATTAATTGTTTAACAAATTGTGTTTTACCAGAACCACTCGGACCACACATAAAAATATTACATGGATGATGTAAAAACATACTGACCTCCATGGTGTACAAGTAATGACTAACATAAATAATGCTAAATATGATATTTAATAATATTCTCAATCAAAATCTAAAAATAGTTCAATATAGTTCATATATTGTATTGTCCATAGTTCATATATTGTCCAAAATGAATTACAATTCCATCATATATTGTAATTCTTTCATGCCATTATCCTCAAATAGTCTCCATATAATATAGCTCTTCCAGGTCATCATCTTCAACATTTTCCCATCCAGGTTTATTATGTAGTTCCATATACGTCTTCCAGCATTTAAATAACCATATCGGTACACTGTCATTGTTTACTATCTCAGTGTTAAATTCATCATGACTCCAACGTACAACTTCACATAGAAATATAAGGCTCATGTACTCGACGCTGTCTAGAAAGTCACTGTAAAAGTGGGGTGACTTCAATTCTTGATCTATAATATCATAGCTCATATCGTCAAGTTCATCCGTGTTATACATAAATGCACGTATTAATGCAGCTCTGTATACTGTATTATCTAATGTACGTGGTTGTTCAGCCATTGTAATGCTCTAACTGATAAGTTTCTATAACACAATCTTATATAAGAGCTATCACAAAAAATCTATTATTAGTTATATAACCAACATTTAAATAACATTGGTACAATATCCTTGTTGTTTACTATTCCAATTGTAAATTCCTCAAAGGTCCAATGGTCAATGTCACATATATATACAACACGCATGTGATCTATGCTCTCTAAAAAGTCATTGTAAAAATATGGAGCCTTTAATTCTCGTTCTATAATATCATGGCTCATATCCTCAAAATCATCCGTGTTATTTATAAAAGCATGTATTAATGCTGATCTGTAGACATCGCTATCCAATGTATGTGTTGTGTCAACCATTGTAAAGTTCTAACTGCTAAGGCTCTATAACACAATCTTATATAAGAGCTATTACAAATCTATTACTAGTAACAGGTCAATTTATAAAAGTCTAATATAGGTCATGTACCATTCACATTTACATTTCTAAATAACTTTTTAAAGCTCTAACTGATAACGGTTATATATCCATGATCTTATAATGGTTATTACATCTCTATTATTAGCAACATATATTTTCCAATCATCAAAGTTTATTGCATCCATATTCAGAATAACATCGTAATAGTCCATTTGTAAAAGTTCCTCTATATTCTTTTGAAATATATCAAAGGTTCTTATTTGATATAATTTATCATATATTTCTTCATCTGTTTTCATATCGAAGTCAATAGTTTGGTGTAACGCTTCTGTATATAAACTATATTCAAGAATATAATACAATGAAATATACGATTTCGACCATATCTTTGACATCTTCGTTAATTATTGTTGATTATAGCTACTAGTTCAGGCGCAATATTAGGACTACCCCCTTGTAATATTACATTGCAGTATATTTGTAAATCATCGTATAATGTATTTATAGGTATATTCATTGCAACCTGGCTCACATTACCTTTTCTAATGATTTGTCTAATTGTATATTTGCCTACACGATGATTTAATATTATAATCCCTCGTGCTGTAGGTATAGTATAGGGTTTTGACGAATATCCAAGAGTAAACCTTGTTTGTAAATATTGTGAAATACACATATAACAATCGGTTCTATTTCTACATGAAATAATTATATTATTTATATCATCAAATGTTGCATTTCTTATTTCAAATTTCCATATTGTACTAGTAAGATCTTCCAAGTCTTCTATTCTTTGGTTGATTAGATCAAATAGTGTTTGTTTAACACAAAACGAAAAATCATCTCTGGATTCTATGTCTCTTTTTAAATAGGTTATTAGTTTAACACTCTCGGAATAATCATAATGTAGAGCTTCTCTTGACATTATTGTTAATTGTATGCGAAACCATTGGTTCATTAATTCATGTTTTAATGTTTTATTCATTATAGAACTATTAACAAGTTCCTTATATATCATATGTCTAATTTCAACTGGTACAACATTTAGGTTTATCTCTTCCATTTTTAGAATGGTAGTTTGTAGATGTAATAATTTCTTCTCATGTCATCACTTATTTCTTTAAACAATTCTCTATGAGTATCAATGAACATATATTCTTGCTCATCGTTTAATAATGTTCTACTGGTCTGTTTGTTATTTGTTATATAATAACCGTAGGCTAACATTAAGTTTGGAGTTATACCCCATAATGATAGTATATTTATAGCTACACGATACCAACAATTAAATAATGCTGCTAACAAAATAATATTATCAGCATTAAATCTTTTTTTAAGTATGGTAATATTAGTGTCAGGAATCCCAATAGCGTCACAATACTATTAATATTTGGCGTATTTTTAACAAAAATAAATTGTTCTTAACTCTATGTATTCTGTTTCATAGACCCCCATGGTTTAATCATGGTGAAAACCGTATGGTACAGTCGAATAGTTGTCTACAACTAATCGTTTTGTATATACCGACCGAA
>CM026404.1:40920846-40952202 GCA_014843695.1 Archivesica marissinica | reverse complement strand
ACCACTAGTAGTAATACTTCCCATGAACCACTAGTAGTAATACTTCCCATGAACCACTAGTAGTAATACTTCCCATGAACCACCAGTAGTAATACTTCCCATGAACCACTAGTAGTAATACTTCCCATGAACCACTAGTAGTAATACTTCCCATGAACCACTAGTAGTAATACTTCCCATGAACCACTAGTAGTAATACTTCCCATGAACCACTAGTAGTAATACTTCCCATGAACCACTAGTAGTAATACTTCCCATGAACCACTAGTAGTAATACTTCCCATGAACCACTAGTAGTAATACTTCCCATGAACACTAGTAGTAATACTTCCCATGAACCACTAGTAGTAATACTTCCCATGAACCACTAGTAGTAATACTTCCCATGAACCACTAGTAGTAATACTTCCCATGAACCACTAGTAGTAATACTTCCCATGAACACCAGTAGTAATACTTCCCATGAACACCAGTAGTAATACTTCCCATGAACACCAGTAGTAATACTTCTCATGAACACCAGTAGTAATACTTCCCATGAACACCAGTAGTAATACTTCCCATGAACACCAGTAGTAATACTTCCCATGAACACCAGTAGTAATACTTCCCATGAACACCAGTAGTAATACTTCCCATGAACACCAGTAGTAATACTTCCCATGAACACCAGTAGTAATACTTCCCATGAACCACTAGTAGTAATACTTCCCATGAACCACCAGTAGTAATACTTCTCATGAACCACTAGTAGTAATACTTCTCATGAACCACTAGTAGTAATACTTCCCATGAACCACTAGTAGTAATACTTCCCATGAACCACTAGTAGTAATACTTCCCATGAACCACTAGTAGTAATACTTCCCATGAACCACTAGTAGTAATACTTCTCATGAACACCAGTAGTAATACTTCCCATGAACACCAGTAGTAATACTTCCCATGAACACCAGTAGTAATACTTCTCATGAACACCAGTAGTAATACTTCCCATGAACCACTAGTGTAATACTTCCCATGAACCACTAGTAGTAATACTTCCCATGAACCACTAGTAGTAATACTTCCCATGAACCACTAGTAGTAATACTTCCCATGAACCACTAGTAGTAATACTTCCCATGAACCACTAGTAGTAATACTTCCCATGAACCACTAGTAGTAATACTTCCCATGAACCACTAGTAGTAATACTTCCCATGAACCACTAGTAGTAATACTTCCCATGAACCACTAGTAGTAATACTTCCCATGAACCACTAGTAGTAATACTTCTCATGAACACCAGTAGTAATACTTCCCATGAACACCAGTAGTAATACTTCTCATGAACACCAGTAGTAATACTTCTCATGAACACCAGTAGTAATACTTCCCATGAACACCAGTAGTAATACTTCCCATGAACACCAGTAGTAATACTTCTCATGAACACCAGTAGTAATACTTCCCATGAACACCAGTAGTAATACTTCCCATGAACACCAGTAGTAATACTTCCCATGAACACCAGTAGTAATACTTCCCATGAACACCAGTAGTAATACTTCCCATGAACACCAGTAGTAATACTTCCCATGAACACCAGTAGTAATACTTCCCATGAACACCAGTAGTAATACTTCCCATGAACACCAGTAGTAATACTTCCCATGAACACCAGTAGTAATACTTCTCATGAACACCAGTAGTAATACTTCCCATGAACACCAGTAGTAATACTTCCCATGAACCACTAGTAGTAATACTTCCCATGAACCACCAGTAGTAATACTTCCCATGAACCACCAGTAGTAATACTTCCCATGAACCACCAGTAGTAATACTTCTCATGAACCACTAGTAGTAATACTTCCCATGAACCATTATTAGTAATACTTCCCAGGAACCACTAGTAGTAATACTTCCCATGAACCACCAGTAGTAATACTTCACATAAACCACTAGTAGTAATACTTCCCATGAACCACTAGTAGTATTACTTCCCATGAACCACTACTAGTAATACTTCTCATGAACACCAGTAGTAATACTTCCCATGAACACCAGTAGTAATACTTCCCATGAACACCAGTAGTAATACTTCTCATGAACACCAGTAGTAATACTTCCCATGAACCACTAGTAGTAATACTTCCCATGAACCACTAGTAGTAATACTTCCCATGAACCACTAGTAGTAATACTTCCCATGAACCACTAGTAGTAATACTTCCCATGAACCACTAGTAGTAATACTTCTCATGAACCACTAGTAGTAATACTTCCCATGAACCACTAGTAGTAATACTTCCCATGAACCACTAGTAGTAATACTTCCCATGAACCACTAGTAGTAATACTTCCCATGAACCACTAGTAGTAATACTTCCCATGAACCACTAGTAGTAATACTTCTCATGAACCACTAGTAGTAATACTTCCCATGAACCACTAGTAGTAATACTTCCCATGAACCACTAGTAGTAATACTTCCCATGAACCACTAGTAGTAATACTTCCCATGAACCACTAGTAGTAATACTTCCCATGAACACCAGTAGTAATACTTCCCATGAACACCAGTAGTAATACTTCCCATGAACCACCAGTAGTAATACTTCCCATGAACCACCAGTAGTAATACTTCTCATGAACCACTAGTAGTAATACTTCTCATGAACCACTAGTAGTAATACTTCCCATGAACCACTAGTAGTAATACTTCCCATGAACCACCAGTAGTAATACTTCCCATGAACCACTAGTAGTAATACTTCCCATGAACCACTAGTAGTAATACTTCCCATGAACCACTACTAGTAATACTTCTCATGAACACCAGTAGTAATACTTCCCATGAACACCAGTAGTAATACTTCCCATGAACACCAGTAGTAATACTTCCCATGAACACCAGTAGTAATACTTCCCATGAACCACTAGTAGTAATACTTCCCATGAACCACTAGTAGTAATACTTCCCATGAACCACTAGTAGTAATACTTCCCATGAACCACTAGTAGTAATACTTCCCATGAACACCAGTAGTAATACTTCCCATGAACCACCAGTAGTAATACTTCCCATGAACACTACTAGTAATACTTCTCATGAACCACTATGTAATACTTCTCATGAACCACCAGTAGGAATACTTCCCATGAACCACTCAACTAGTAGTAATACTTCCCATGAACACTAGTAGTAATACTTCCCATGAACACCAGTAGTAATACTTCCCATGAACACCAGTAGTAATACTTCCCATGAACCACTAGTAGTAATACTTCCCATGAACCACTAGTAGTAATACTTCCCATGAACCACTAGTAGTAATACTTCTCATGAACACCAGTAGTAATACTTCCCATGAACACCAGTAGTAATACTTCCCATGAACACCAGTAGTAATACTTCCCATGAACACCAGTAGTAATACTTCCCATGAACACCAGTAGTAATACTTCCCATGAACCACTAGTAGTAATACTTCCCATGAACACCAGTAGTAATACTTCCCATGAACACCAGTAGTAATACTTCCCATGAACACCAGTAGTAATACTTCTCATGAACACCAGTAGTAATACTTCCTGAACCCTAGTAATACTTCCCATGAACACTAGTAATACTTCCCATGAACCACAGTAGTAATACTTCCCATGAACACCAGTAGTAATACTTCCCATGAACACCAGTAGTAATACTTCCCATGAACCACAGTAGTAATACTTCCCATGAACCACTAGTAGTAATACTTCCCATGAACCACTAGTAGTAATACTTCCCATGAACCACTAGTAGTAATACTTCCCATGAACCACTAGTAGTAATACTTCCCATGAACCACTAGTAGTAATACTTCCCATGAACCACTAGTAGTAATACTTCCCATGAACCACTAGTAGTAATACTTCCCATGAACCACTAGTAGTAATACTTCCCATGAACACCAGTAGTAATACTTCTCATGAACCACTAGTAGTAATACTTCCCATGAACCACTAGTAGTAATACTTCCCATGAACCACTAGTAGTAATACTTCCCATGAACCACTAGTAGTAATACTTCCCATGAACCACTAGTAGTAATACTTCTCATGAACCACTAGTAGTAATACTTCCCATGAACCACTAGTAGTAATACTTCCCATGAACCACTAGTAGTAATACTTCCCATGAACCACTAGTAGTAATACTTCTCATGAACCACTAGTAGTAATACTTCCCATGAACCACTAGTAGTAATACTTCTCATGAACCCTAGTAGTAATACTTCCCATGAACCACTAGTAGTAATACTTCCCATGAACCACTAGTAGTAATACTTCCCATGAACCACTAGTAGTAATACTTCCCATGAACCACTAGTAGTAATACTTCCCATGAACCACTAGTAGTAATACTTCCCATGAACCACTAGTAGTAATACTTCCCATGAACCACTAGTAGTAATACTTCCCATGAACCACTAGTAGTAATACTTCCCATGAACCACTAGTAGTAATACTTCCCATGAACCACTAGTAGTAATACTTCCATGAACCACTAGTAGTAATACTTCTCATGAACCACTAGTAGTAATACTTCCCATGAACCATATAGTAATACTTCCCATGAACCACTAGTAGTAATACTTCCCATGAACCAATAGTAATACTTCCCATGAACCACTAGTAGTAATACTTCCCATGAACCACTAGTAGTAATACTTCCCATGAACCACTAGTAGTAATACTTCCCATGAACCACTAGTAGTAATACTTCCCATGAACCACTAGTAGTAATACTTCCCATGAACCACTAGTAGTAATACTTCCCATGAACCACTACTAGTAATACTTCTCATGAACACCAGTAGTAATACTTCCCATGAACACCAGTAGTAATACTTCCCATGAACACCAGTAGTAATACTTCCCATGAACCACTAGTAGTAATACTTCCCATGAACACTAGTAGTAATACTTCCCATGAACACCAGTAGTAATACTTCTCATGAACACCAGTAGTAATACTTCCCATGAACACCAGTAGTAATACTTCCCAGGAACCACTAGTAGTAATACTTCCCATGAACCACCAGTAGTAATACTTCCCATGAACCACCAGTAGTAATACTTCCCATGAACCACCAGTAGTAATACATCTCATGAACCACTAGCAGTAATACTTCTCATGAACCACTAGTAGTAATACTTCCCATGAACCATATAGTAATACTTCCCAGGAACCACTAGTAGTAATACTTCCCATGAACCACCAGTAGTAATACTTCCCAGAACCACTAGAGTAATACTTCACATAAACCACTAGTAGTAATACTTCCCATGAACCACTAGTAGTATTACTTCCCATGAACCACTACTAGTAATACTTCTCATGAACACCAGTAGTAATACTTCCCATGAACACCAGTAGTAATACTTCTCATGAACACCAGTAGTAATACTTCCCATGAACCACTAGTGTAATACTTCCCATGAACCACTAGTAGTAATACTTCCCATGAACCACTAGTAGTAATACTTCCCATGAACCACTAGTAGTAATACTTCCCATGAACCACTAGTAGTAATACTTCCCATGAACCACTAGTAGTAATACTTCCCATGAACCACTAGTAGTAATACTTCCCATGAACCACTAGTAGTAATACTTCCCATGAACACTAGTAGTAATACTTCCCATGAACCACTAGTAGTAATACTTCCCATGAACCACTAGTAGTAATACTTCCCATGAACCACTAGTAGTAATACTTCCCATGAACCACTAGTAGTAATACTTCCCATGAACCACTAGTAGTAATACTTCCCATGAACACCAGTAGTAATACTTCCCATGAACACCAGTAGTAATACTTCCCATGACCACCAGTAGTAATACTTCCCATGAACCACTAATACTCCATACCATAGTAGTAATACTTCCCATGAACCACTAGTAGTAATACTTCCCATGAACACCAGTAGTAATACTTCCCATGAACACCAGTAGTAATACTTCTCATGAACCACTAGTAGTAATACTTCCCATGAACCACTAGTAGTAATACTTCCCATGAACCACTAGTAGTAATACTTCCCATGAACCACTAGTAGTAATACTTCCCATGAACCACTAGTAGTAATACTTCCCATGAACACCAGTAGTAATACTTCTCATGAACCACTAGTAGTAATACTTCCCATGAACCACTAGTAGTAATACTTCCCATGAACCACTAGTAGTAATACTTCCCATGAACACCAGTAGTAATACTTCTCATGAACCACTAGTAGTAATACTTCCCATGAACCACTAGTAGTAATACTTCCCATGAACCACTAGTAGTAATACTTCCCATGAACCACTAGTAGTAATACTTCCCATGAACCACTAGTAGTAATACTTCCCATGAACCACTAGTAGTAATACTTCTCATGAACCACTACTAGTAATACTTCCCATGAACCACTAGTAGTAATACTTCCCATGAACCACTAGTAGTAATACTTCCCATGAACCACTAGTAATACTTCTCATGAACCACTAGTAGTAATACTTCCCATGAACCACTAGTAGTAATACTTCCCATGAACCACTACTAGTAATACTTCTCATGAACCACTAGTAGTAATACTTCCCATGAACCACTAGTAGTAATACTTCCCATGAACCACTAGTAGTAATACTTCCCATGAACCACTAGTAGTAATACTTCCCATGAACCACTAGTAGTAATACTTCCCATGAACCACTAGTAGTAATACTTCCCATGAACCACTACTAGTAATACTTCCCATGAACCACTAGTAGTAATACTTCTCATGAACCACTAGTAGTAATACTTCCCATGAACCACTAGTAGTAATACTTCCCATGAACACCAGTAGTAATACTTCCCATGAACACAGTAGTAATACTTCCCATGAACACCAGTAGTAATACTTCCATGAACCACAGTAGTAATACTTCCCATGAACCACTAGTAGTAATACTTCCCATGAACACCAGTAGTAATACTTCCCATGAACCAAAAAACTCCCATGAACACCAGTAGTAATACTTCCATGAACCACTAGTAGTAATACTTCCCATGAACACCAGTAGTAATACTTCCCATGAACCCAGTAGTAATACTTCCCATGAACACCAGTAGTAATACTTCCCATGAACCACCAGTAGTAATACTTCCCATGAACCACCAGTAGTAATACTTCCCATGAACCACTAGTAGTAATACTTCTCATGAACCACTAGTAGTAATACTTCCCATGAACCACTAGTAGTAATACTTCCCATGAACCACTAGTAGTAATACTTCCCATGAACCACTAGTAGTAATACTTCCCATGAACCACTAGTAGTAATACTTCCCATGAACCACTAGTAGTAATACTTCTCATGAACACCAGTAGTAATACTTCCCATGAACACCAGTAGTAATACTTCCCATGAACACCAGTAGTAATACTTCTCATGAACACCAGTAGTAATACTTCCCATGAACACCAGTAGTAATACTTCCCATGAACACCAGTAGTAATACTTCCCATGAACACCAGTAGTAATACTTCCCATGAACCACCAGTAGTAATACTTCCCATGAACCACTAGTAGTAATACTTCCCATGAACCACTAGTAGTAATACTTCCCATGAACCACTAGTAGTAATACTTCCCATGAACCACTAGTAGTAATACTTCCCATGAACCACTAGTAGTAATACTTCCCATGAACCACTACTAGTAATACTTCCCATGAACCACTAGTAGTAATACTTCCCATGAACCATTAGTAGTAATACTTCCCATGAACCACTACTAGTAATACTTCCCATGAACCACTAGTAGTAATACTTCCCATGAACCACTACTAGTAATACTTCCCATGAACCACTAGTAGTAATACTTCCCATGAACCACTAGTAATACTTCCCATGAACACCAGTAGTAATACTTCCCATGAACACCAGTAGTAATACTTCCCATGAACACCAGTAGTAATACTTCCCATGAACACCAGTAGTAATACTTCCCATGAACCACTAGTAGTAATACTTCCCATGAACCACTAGTAGTAATACTTCCCATGAACCACTAGTAGTAATACTTCCCATGAACACTAGTAGTAATACTTCTCATGAACCACTAGTAGTAATACTTCTCATGAACCACAGTAGTAATACTTCCCATGAACCACTAGTAGTAATACTTCCCATGAACCACTAGTAGTATACTTCCCATGAACCACAGTGTAATACTTCATGAACACTAGTAGTAATACTTCCCATGAACACTAGTAGTAATACTTCCATGAACCACTATAGTAATACTTCTCATGAACCAGTAGTATACTCATGTGACTGAACACATAGAATACTCCATGAACCACTAGTAGTAATACTTCCCATGAACCACTAGTAGTAATACTTCCCATGAACCACTAGTAGTAATACTTCCCATGAACCACTAGTAGTAATACTTCCCATGAACCACTAGTAGTAATACTTCCCATGAACCACTAGTAGTAATACTTCCCATGAACCACTAGTAGTAATACTTCCCATGAACCACTAGTAGTAATACTTCCCATGAACCACTAGTAGTAATACTTCCCATGAACCACTAGTAGTAATACTTCCCATGAACCACTAGTAGTAATACTTCCCATGAACCACTAGTAGTAATACTTCCCATGAACCACTAGTAGTAATACTTCCCATGAACCACTAGTAGTAATACTTCCCATGAACCACTAGTAGTAATACTTCCCATGAACCACTAGTAGTAATACTTCCCATGAACCACTAGTAGTAATACTTCCCATGAACCACTAGTAGTAATACTTCCCATGAACCACTAGTAGTAATACTTCCCATGAACCACTAGTAGTAATACTTCCCATGAACACCAGTAGTAATACTTCTCATGAACCACTAGTAGTAATACTTCCCATGAACCACTAGTAGTAATACTTCCCATGAACCACTAGTAGTAATACTTCCCATGAACCACTAGTAGTAATACTTCTCATGAACACCAGTAGTAATACTTCCCATGAACACCAGTAGTAATACTTCCCATGAACACCAGTAGTAATACTTCTCATGAACACCAGTAGTAATACTTCCCATGAACACCAGTAGTAATACTTCCCATGAACCTAGTAATACTTCCATGAACACCAGTAGTAATACTTCTCATGAACACCAGTAGTAATACTTCCCATGAACACCAGTAGTAATACTTCCCATGAACCACTAGTAGTAATACTTCCCATGAACCACAGTAGTAATACTTCCCATGAACCACCAGTAGTAATACTTCCCATGAACCACTAGTAGTAATACTTCTCATGAACCACTAGTAGTAATACTTCCCATGAACCACTAGTAGTAATACTTCCCATGAACCACTAGTAGTAATACTTCCCATGAACCACTAGTAGTAATACTTCCCATGAACCACTAGTAGTATTACTTCCCATGAACCACTACTAGTAATACTTCTCATGAACACCGTAGTAATACTTCCATGAACACCAGTAGTAATACTTCCCATGAACACCAGTAGTAATACTTTCAGAACACAACCCATGAACCACTAGTAGAATACTTCCCATGAACCACTAGTAGTAATACTTCCCATGAACCACTAGTAGTAATACTTCCCATGAACCACTAGTAGTAATACTTCCCATGAACCACTAGTAGTAATACTTCCCATGAACCACTAGTAGTAATACTTCCCATGAACCACTAGTAGTAATACTTCCCATGAACCACTAGTAGTAATACTTCCCATGAACCACTAGTAGTATTACTTCCCATGAACCACTACTAGTAATACTTCTCATGAACACCAGTAGTAATACTTCCCATGAACACCAGTAGTAATACTTCCCATGAACACCAGTAGTAATACTTCCCATGAACACCAGTAGTAATACTTCTCATGAACACCAGTAGTAATACTTCCCATGAACACCAGTAGTAATACTTCTCATGAACACCAGTAGTAATACTTCCCATGAACACCAGTAGTAATACTTCCCATGAACACCAGTAGTAATACTTCCCATGAACACCAGTAGTAATACTTCCCATGAACACCAGTAGTAATACTTCCCATGAACACCAGTAGTAATACTTCTCATGAACACCAGTAGTAATACTTCCCATGAACACCAGTAGTAATACTTCCCATGAACACCAGTAGTAATACTTCCCATGAACACCAGTAGTAATACTTCCCATGAACACCAGTAGTAATACTTCTCATGAACACCAGTAGTAATACTTCCCATGAACCACTAGTAGTAATACTTCCCATGAACCACCAGTAGTAATACTTCCCATGAACCACCAGTAGTAATACTTCCCATGAACCACTAGTAGTAATACTTCTCATGAACCACTAGTAGTAATACTTCCCATGAACCATTATTAGTAATACTTCCCAGGAACCACTAGTAGTAATACTTCCCATGAACCACCAGTAGTAATACTTCACATAAACCACTAGTAGTAATACTTCCCATGAACCACTAGTAGTATTACTTCCCATGAACCACTACTAGTAATACTTCTCATGAACACCAGTAGTAATACTTCCCATGAACACCAGTAGTAATACTTCCCATGAACACCAGTAGTAATACTTCTCATGAACACCAGTAGTAATACTTCCCATGAACCACTAGTAGTAATACTTCCCATGAACCACTAGTAGTAATACTTCCCATGAACCACTAGTAGTAATACTTCCCATGAACCACTAGTAGTAATACTTCCCATGAACCACTAGTAGTAATACTTCTCATGAACCACTAGTAGTAATACTTCCCATGAACCACTAGTAGTAATACTTCCCATGAACCACTAGTAGTAATACTTCCCATGAACCACTAGTAGTAATACTTCCCATGAACCACTAGTAGTAATACTTCCCATGAACCACTAGTAGTAATACTTCTCATGAACCACTAGTAGTAATACTTCCCATGAACCACTAGTAGTAATACTTCCCATGAACCACTAGTAGTAATACTTCTCATGAACCACTAGTAGTAATACTTCCCATGAACCACTAGTAGTAATACTTCCCATGAACACCAGTAGTAATACTTCCCATGAACACCAGTAGTAATACTTCCCATGAACCACCAGTAGTAATACTTCCCATGAACCACCAGTAGTAATACATCTCATGAACCACTAGCAGTAATACTTCTCATGAACCATTATTAGTAATACTTCCCAGGAACCACTAGTAGTAATACTTCCCATGAACCACCAGTAGTAATACTTCACATGAACCACTAGTAGTAATACTTCCCATGAACCACTAGTAGTATTACTTCCCATGAACCACTACTAGTAATACTTCTCATGAACACCAGTAGTAATACTTCCCATGAACACCAGTAGTAATACTTCCCATGAACACCAGTAGTAATACTTCTCATGAACACCAGTAGTAATACTTCCCATGAACCACTAGTAGTAATACTTCCCATGAACCACTAGTAGTAATACTTCCCATGAACCACTAGTAGTAATACTTCCCATGAACCACTAGTAGTAATACTTCCCATGAACCACTAGTAGTAATACTTCCCATGAACCACTAGTAGTAATACTTCCCATGAACCACTAGTAGTAATACTTCCCATGAACCACTAGTAGTAATACTTCCCATGAACCACTAGTAGTAATACTTCTCATGAACCACTAGTAGTAATACTTCCCATGAACCACTAGTAGTAATACTTCCCATGAACCACTAGTAGTAATACTTCCCATGAACCACTAGTAGTAATACTTCCCATGAACCACTAGTAGTAATACTTCCCATGAACCACTAGTAGTAATACTTCTCATGAACACCAGTAGTAATACTTCCCATGAACACCAGTAGTAATACTTCCCATGAACACCAGTAGTAATACTTCCCATGAACACCAGTAGTAATACTTCTCATGAACACCAGTAGTAATACTTCCCATGAACACCAGTAGTAATACTTCCCAGGAACCACTAGTAGTAATACTTCCCATGAACCACCAGTAGTAATACTTCCCATGAACCACCAGTAGTAATACTTCCCATGAACCACCAGTAGTAATACATCTCATGAACCACTAGCAGTAATACTTCTCATGAACCACTAGTAGTAATACTTCCCATGAACCATTATTAGTAATACTTCCCAGGAACCACTAGTAGTAATACTTCCCATGAACCACCAGTAGTAATACTTCACATAAACCACTAGTAGTAATACTTCCCATGAACCACTAGTAGTATTACTTCCCATGAACCACTACTAGTAATACTTCTCATGAACACCAGTAGTAATACTTCCCAGGAACCACTAGTGTAATACTTCCCATGAACCACTAGTAGTAATACTTCTCATGAACCACTAGTAGTAATACTTCCCATGAACCACTAGTAGTAATACTTCTCATGAACCACCAGTAGTAATACTTCCCATGAACCACTAGTAGTAATACTTCCCATGAACCACTAGTAGTAATACTTCCCATGAACCACTAGTAGTAATACTTATCATGAACCACTAGTAGTAATACTTATCATGAACCACTACTAGTAATACTTCCCATGAACCACTAGTAGTATTACTTCCCATGAACACCAGTAGTAATACTTCCCATGAACCACTAGTAGTAATACTTCCCATGAACCACTAGTAGTAATACTTCCCATGAACCACTAGTAGTAATACTTCTCATGAACCACTAGTAGTAATACTTCCCATGAACCACTAGTAGTAATACTTCCCATGAACCACTAGTAGTAATACTTCCCATGAACCACTAGTAGTAATACTTCCCATGAACACCAGTAGTAATACTTCCCATGAACACCAGTAGTAATACTTCCCATGAACACCAGTAGTAATACTTCTCATGAACACCAGTAGTAATACTTCCCATGAACACCAGTAGTAATACTTCCCAGGAACCACTAGTAGTAATACTTCCCATGAACCACCAGTAGTAATACTTCCCATGAACCACCAGTAGTAATACTTCCCATGAACCACCAGTAGTAATACATCTCATGAACCACTAGCAGTAATACTTCTCATGAACCACTAGTAGTAATACTTCCCATGAACCATTATTAGTAATACTTCCCAGGAACCACTAGTAGTAATACTTCCCATGAACCATTATTAATAATACTTCCCAGGAACCACTAGTAGTAATACTTCCCATGAACCACTAGTAGTAATACTTCCCATGAACCACTAGTAGTAATACTTCCCATGAACCACTAGTAGTAATACTTCACATAAACCACTAGTAGTAATACTTCCCATGAACCACTAGTAGTATTACTTCCCATGAACCACTACTAGTAATACTTCTCATGAACACCAGTAGTAATACTTCCCATGAACACCAGTAGTAATACTTCCCATGAACACCAGTAGTAATACTTCCCATGAACCACTAGTAGTAATACTTCCCATGAACCACTAGTAGTAATACTTCCCATGAACACCAGTAGTAATACTTCTCATGAACACCAGTAGTAATACTTCCCATGAACACCAGTAGTAATACTTCCCAGGAACCACTAGTAGTAATACTTCCCATGAACCACCAGTAGTAATACTTCCCATGAACCACCAGTAGTAATACTTCCCATGAACCACCAGTAGTAATACATCTCATGAACCACTAGCAGTAATACTTCTCATGAACCACTAGTAGTAATACTTCCCATGAACCATTATTAGTAATACTTCCCAGGAACCACTAGTAGTAATACTTCCCATGAACCACCAGTAGTAATACTTCCCATGAACCACTAGCAGTAATACTTCACATAAACCACTAGTAGTAATACTTTCCATGAACCACTAGTAGTATTACTTCCCATGAACCACTACTAGTAATACTTCTCATGAACACCAGTAGTAATACTTCCCATGAACACCAGTAGTAATACTTCTCATGAACACCAGTAGTAATACTTCCCAGGAACCACTAGTGTAATACTTCCCATGAACCACTAGTAGTAATACTTCTCATGAACCACTAGTAGTAATACTTCCCATGAACCACTAATAGTAATACTTCCCATGAACCACTAGTAGTAATACTTCCCATGAACCACTAGTAGTAATACTTCCCATGAACCACTAGTAGTAATACTTCCCATGAACCACTAGTAGTAATACTTCCCATGAACACCAGTAGTAATACTTCCCATGAACCACTAGTAGTAATACTTCCCATGAACACCAGTAGTAATACTTCCCATGAACCACTAGTAGTAATACTTATCATGAACCACTAGTAGTAATACTTCCCATGAACCACTAGTAGTAATACTTCCCATGAACCACTAGTAGTAATACTTCCCATGAACCACTAGTAGTATTACTTCCCATGAACCACTACTAGTAATACTTCTGATGAACACCAGTAGTATTACTTCCCATGAACCACTACTAGTAATACTTCTGATGAACACCAGTAGTAATACTTCCCAGGAACCACTAGTGTAATACTTCCCATGAACCACTAGTAGTAATACTTATCATGAACCACTAGTAGTAATACTTCCCATGAACCACTAATAGTAATACTTCCCATGAACCACTAGTAGTAATACTTCCCATGAACCACTAGTAGTAATACTTCCCATGAACCACTAGTAGTAATACTTCCCATGAACCACCAGTAGTAATACTTCCCATGAACCACTAGTAATACTTCCCATGAACCACTAGTAGTAATACTTCCCATGAACCACTAGTAGTAATACTTCCCATGAACCACTAGTAGTAATACTTCCCAGGAACCACCAGTAGTAATACTTCCCATGAACCACTAGTAATACTTCCCATGAACCACTAGTAGTAATACTTCCCATGAACCACTAGTAGTAATACTTCCCATGAACCACTAGTAGTAATACTTCCCAGGAACCACCAGTAGTAATACTTCCCATGAACCACTAGTAATACTTCCCATGAACCACTAGTAGTAATACTTCCCATGAACCACTAGTAGTAATACTTCCCATGAACCACTAGTAGTAATACTTCCCATGAACACCAGTAGTAATACTTCCCATGAACCACTAGTAATACTTCCCATGAACCACTAGTAGTAATACTTCCCATGAACCACTAGTAGTAATACTTCCCATGAACCACTAGCAGTAATACTTCTCATGAACCACTAGTAGTATTACTTCCCATGTAGAAGGGAAAAATGGGAGTATTCTGGTTTGGATTACGGATTACAGGGGTTTTACTGTACTTAGTTCATACAAATTTAATTTAGCTTGATTGCGAAACATTGTTTACAACTTATATTAATCGCTTACTTGATTGTATGTTTTATTAATTCTTATTTAATTATATTCTTCATTATAAAACCATTATAAGGGGTCAGAATAGATGTTTCCAAGTGATATTTTGGACTGGCGGAACGTTGGTGGGGGCTGCGAGCACTATCCTGAGCTCTTATTATGATATTAACGTTCCAGTCCTAGAAGTGGCGTTATGTTCTTGTAATTGTTAATTTGTACACTTTGAGAAAGCCATCAGTATCGCTACGTGTAAATAATAATATAAATTTACATTTAGTGCGTTGATACGTTCTGACAACATTTCAATAAAGATTGAGAGCGCTAGAGTGAGAACAGCCCAACATTAGCGCAAGCAACAACAATCTCATATATCTGCTGTTACTGGGAAGGTATAGCTGCGTATTCAGTGTCGTATCACACAATAATACCAACAGCTCCAATCAAGACCAAGAATAGAAATGGTCACTTAACGTGCCAGTTTTACATAAGTTAGCATAATACGAAAATCATATTTAGCTGATCCATGGTACAACTCGACTCTCACAACAAGGTACATGTATGGGTATGGCCATTTTGCCACTCACCAACCCATCTTTGTGTGCAAACACTGTAACTAATGGACCAATGACGGAAACACTGTCTGGCAGGCAAATATAAATTTCTATCCTGAGGTGAGTATCCACGCCTCCATGGTCTAGCACGCCATTGTTTGAACTTGCCTTTCACCACTATTATCAGGGCCGAGAGTGCTCCCTATCGGGGACAAGTGATAAAATGATATGTGAGAAAGTTACAAGTCACTTGTGGAGGATGGAGAATTCAGCACTGGTTTCTACCTGGGAAATGTGGGTGTCTTCTCCACAACAACAGACTGATTTTATATGACAATGTTCGAGACCCTGGCCCAGTGCAAATGAAGGGGAGAAGAATATGGTAAATCCACGAGCAGCACTAAATCATTCATAAACCACAATATATATCAAGGGAAGCAATTTATTTGTAAAATGTTTTAACTACATGTACTATAATTATGTTGTTAATCATCTATTGCCTCTGTGTAGTAAACATTATATTTCTTCCAAGCATAGTCTGACATCTGACTGTATTCTTTTGGGTACACATGTGGGCGGAGCCTTTGCATTAATCCTGAAGAGATAAACATGTTTAGTTGTGGTTGTTGTTTTTATGAATAGTGTAGTTAATTTATTCTTACACATCACTGACATGCAAATCTATATACATAGAGTGCACAACTACACATAAAGTTATACCCGATGTATACAACTATACACAAACGTATACCTGACATGCACAACTATACACAAAGTTATACCCGATGTATACAACTATACACAAAGTTATACCCGATGTATACAACTATACACAAAGTTATACCCGATGTATACAACTATACACAAAGACACCGATGTATACAACTATACACAAAGTTATAACTTTACCCGATGTATACAACTATACACAAGTTATAACTTTACCCATGTATACAACTATACACAAACGATACCTGACATGCACACCACAAAAGTTATACCCGATGTATACAACTATACACAAAGTTATACCCGATGTATACAACTATACACAAAGTTTATAACTTTACCCGATGTATACAACTATACACAAAGTTTATAACTTTACCCGATGTATACAACTATACACAAAGTTTATAACTTTACCCGATGTATACAACTATACACAAAGTTATACCCGATGTATACAACTATACACAAAGTTATACCCGATGTATACAACTATACACAATATCCCGATGTATACAACTATACACAAAGTTATACCCGATGTATACAACTATACACAAAGTTATAACTTACCCGATGAACAACTACACAAAGTTATACCCGATGTATACAACTATACACAAAGTTATACCCGATGTATACAACTATACACAAAGTTATATCTGACATGCACAACTATACACACATTCTGACTTGTTTATATGAAGTAGTAGTTCTAACAATACATACCAGCAGTGTGTGCTTTATGGACAAGTCCCTTCATGCGTGCATGTTGCGGATAACATAAACCTGATATCTGCCGTGGCACAATGGTACCGTCTTCTTGGACAAACTGACTGATAATCAAAACATCCTGTGTGACAAAACAAGCAAATCATTACTAGTAAGAATACATAGAGGTGATTGGTCAGAATACATAGAGGTGATTGGTCAGAATACATAGAGGTGATTGTCAGAATACATAGAGGTGATTGGTCAGAATACATAGAGGTGATTGGTCAGAATACATAGAGGTGATTGGTCAGAATACATAGAGGTGATTGGTCAGAATACATAGAGGTGATTGGTCAGAATACATAGAGGTGATTGTTCAGAATACATAGAGGTGATTGGTCAGAATACATAGAGGTGATTGGTCAGAATACATAGAGGTGATTGTTCAGAATACATATTTGCCAGAATACATGTATGAAGAACATGCATGCCAGAAAGGTGAACTCAAAAGTACCCAGTATTACTTTATCTAGAATAATATGGTGGGCGAATTTACATAATTTGGTCTCCTGTAAGTTCCAAGTTTCTCCAGATTGTTTCCAAATTTCACAACTGATCAAATATAAATGTGTTACATACTTAAACATGTTTTAGATGTTTGCCAGTGTATGGTATTTGAACAGACAAGCGTATGTCAGGATAATATTATACAGCATATTAGTTGCACCACAATTCGTCACATGTCCAAAAATGTTTTCACTATTTTGGGTAACCTATTAAATATTATATGCATAAATAATGGGCTGCCGGTAGCTCGAAACAAGCGTCAGTTCAGTGGAATAGATGGCTACGGTGCACTAAATTTACATTTTTATGAATTTTTTTTACATTTTTATGAAATTTACATTTTTATGAAATTTACATTGTTATGAAATTTATATTTTTATGAAATTTACATTGTTATGAAATTTATATTTTTACCACACTTGGCTACTTTCTTTGTTTACATAAGAATCACATGGTCCATCACCAAAAATGTTAAAATATCAGCAACAAAATGATGCGCATACCCGTGTCACCGGCATCTTGGATTTATAATAAACCTAATGTTAGCTAAATTTGGTATTTTAGTTACATTGATGTTCCAGATCAAGTTTTATCCAAATTGACAAAGCGGTTGCAGGGAAGATGGCTGCCAATTTGAATTGCAGAGGTTCTAGAGCAGTCAATGATAGATTTTCAAGATGGCCACCAACATATTACTGGCATAGCTCACTCTTATCCACTAGCCCACCTAAACACCAGACCAAGTTTCTTCCAAGCTTTTTGGATTGGAATTATTATAGTTTTTGTTTGTTTGTCTAATAAATGTAGTTGCCATGATAATCCCCACAAAGATTAACCAAACTTCACCAAGCTGTTCCAGCAGAGCCATTTGAAGCACTTATGGATGGATGGACGGTCCTACCTATATCAAATAGCTCACCATGGACATAGCTCAGGTGAGATAACATACAACAAAACTTACTGTGTAAATAATATCCATATTCAAACGGCACAGTGCACACATATGTGCTGGACCCTCCTGCTGTACAACATGGTCCTTTCTCTGTGAGTCTATCATCCGTCCTTCAATCTGCAGACAATGGCCAGATATTTTATATGGATACGTTTTAACAACAAAACCTCAAACATGTGTTACCGTACTTACTCACCTATAACACGGGATTTTTATCACAAGATTATTGCCTCAAATTGGCTTCCAGTCTTATAAGCGAGTTTTAAAAATCAATTTGATCCAACTCAATAATTTATTACCTTTGAAATAACTGATAGGGTGTACTAAATGCATAGTTACGGTACAATTTGTTTGATCTTTCTAAACCCGTCTTATACGCGGGTCTATGCAAAATACCACTGATTTACGACGAAAGTTGGGGTGTCATTTTATAGTGGAGATCGAGGCAAGTAAATACGGTAGTCGGCAATTTACAGAGAATATTCAGCCTCCGTTATCAAACTGACCTTCAAATGGTGGTACACAACACTATAATATGCCATTATAATCAATTGCTGGATTCAGATTTCCGCCATCCCTCTGTGTTGACATAAATTTAGTATGTACATGTAAACACATTAAATAGAACAAACAATCATTTTATACTACTTAAACTATCAAGTTATTTTTGGTTCGATATTCAGGTATTGATTATGTTGGGCAATGTGTTGGTGGTTTGTACTTTTGTTGCATACTGTAGTTTAGCACTGGAAACATGGGAAGTGGTACCGTATATAAGCTTTAGTATGAATAGTAAAAATCACTGGAAAAATTGGTAGCAATAAAATCGGTGTACGTGAACAGTTGTTAGTAAGTTATTCAAAACCAAAAACATTATATAAATGTAGAAAATAACACTGTAATTATGCTATATAATATAGAGTGTACTTTCAAAGCTATGAAAATGTATAGTTTTATGATGATGCTGATTGAGCGAAACATGTGGACAAGCGTAGATTGTCTTGTGAAATAAATAAGTCATTATTAACATATTATTATGGGCAGTCGGTAGCAGACCAGGTGCCAGGCTGATGGGCAGTCGGTAGCAGACCAGGTGCCAGGCTGATGGGCAGTCGGTAGCAGACCAGGTGCCAGGCTGATGGGCAGTCGGTAGCAGATTAGGTGCAGGCTGATGGGCAGTCGGTAGCAGACCAGGTGCCAGGCTGATGGGCAGTCGGTAGCAGATCAAATGCAGGCTGATGGGCAGTCGGTAGCAGACCAGGTGCCAGGCTGATGGGCAGTCGGTAGCAGATCAGGTGCCAGGCTGATGGGCAGTCGGTAGCAGACCAGGTGCCAGGCTGATGGGCAGTCGGTAGCAGATCAGGTGCCAGGCTGATGGGCAGTCGGTAGCAGACCAGGTGCAGGCTGATGGGCAGTCGGTAGCAGACCAGGTGCAGGCTGATGGGCAGTCGGTAGCAGACCAGGTGCCAGACTGATGGGCAGTCGGTAGCAGACCAGGTGCCAGGCTGATGGGCAGTCGGTAGCAGACCAGGTGCCAGGCTGATGGGTAGTCGGTAGCAGACCAGATGCAGGCTGATGGGTAGTCGGTAGCAGACCAGATGCAGGCTGATGGGCAGTCGGTAGCAGACCAGATGCAGGCTGATGGGCAGTCGGTAGCAGACCATGTGCCAGGCTGATGGGCAGTCGGTAGCAATTATTTAACTTGCTGGCCACTCATCAACAAGCCAAATTAAAATGAATCTTTGATGTCATGCTCCATAACATATTTTAGTTTTGCAAATTATGCATGTTGGGTCTAATTTTTAAATCTTTTCTTTGATATTTTTCTTTAATATTTTATTAAGGTATTTATATAAGCGAAACAAGAAAAGTTTGAATGGTACTTACAGTTGTGACATTTCCTTTAGTCTTCTCCAGAACTGGAAAAACAAGACATTTTAAATTGTATTTATTATAGTAGAGGCAGGATCCCAAAATCATGTTGTGAAAGAGAGGTACATCCACCTCAGATAGCTTGTATATAGGGTGGTACACCTGTCTAGGGTGGATGTATAAAAATCTTTTTCCAAAATCCGCCAATTTTAACACATTTTCAGAAATTTGCTGATACGGCAAAACATTGAAATTTAAGGGGTAATGAAGACGAATTGTTCATAAAACGATAAGTTTTCAGCATAAAATATTCAATGAACACTCAAAATGAAGGCTTTTATGTGCACTATAATATACAATATGCCATCTAATTATGGATTCTTTGTAATGGTCACAGGGGCTTGAAAGGTCAAGTGAGCCTGCAAACCCCCAAATGTTGGGCATTTTCCACATTTTACCCCCTAACACAATATTATAATGTAAAATAAACCCTTTGTACACTCGATTCATACAGTAAATATAAAGGAGTTTTTGAAAAATAAGAGAACCTGAAATGGCTAATGGGACACGATTAGTGGGGCTTTCAAACAGGCCCTTTTTGTAAAATTGGCACAAAAGTGTTGATACGCTGATTATAGGTGGGGGAAACTCAAGTATTCATCATAGAGTAATTATTGACAACTCAAAATGAAGTGTGAAGTATTATTATTACAACAACGACGCCAACACTCTGATTTGGTTCTGCTCTACAGAGGTTTTCATGGACTTGTTGCAGGATGAAGTTGCTACTTCATTTCTGGCTGAATGTCTACCAGCACTCGTTTTCCGAGGATGAAGTTGCTACAACCTCATTTCCGGCTGAATGTCTACCAGCACTCGTTTTCCAAGAATGAAGTTGCTACAACCTCATTGCCGGCTGAATGTCTACCATATTAAAGCGATATTAAAGCGACACTACATCAGTGAAAACGCATATTTCTACAGAATGTAATTTCCTATTATATGGTATATATATTTTCCAAATATTTGCCTCAAAACCTGAGTATTTCAACTAATAAACAAACGTTGTATACGCGGTTTGTTGACATAACAAAATAGTGTAAATAGTGTCGACATCCATGCGGAATACAACGCGTGTATCTTGAATAACTCGGTTTAGGCATTTTATGCTACAGATTTACCGCTATATCTCACATTTGTGCCTATTTATTTCTAGACTAAAATATTAGTTGAATTATCTCTAGACGACACAGTATCACGCGTTACGTATTGACTCCAATAACACACAAACGTCAATTCAGGAGCATGGATGACAGTTATATGAAATCCTACTCTCACTTTTGAAAGTTTGTTGACCACAAACTCACCGTTTATTGATTCAATGTTAGTGTTCGAATGTATTCAGAAGAATTTGTAGTAATGCATTTATTTGGCTTTTTGCGATGTAATACATCGCTTTAAATAATAAAATCCTGGATATGTATTTAATACTAATAGGAATGATTTGTTTAGTGGAAATGAAACAAGTGGTGCATAACGAGAACTTTGATTCCACAATCGTTTCTTGCGATAGTATGTAGAGGGTGGGGTTTAGGATCATTGGCTGGCCCACGTGCATGACAAACAGCTTTGATTAATTAGTTTATCTATTTAATTGATGTTTTTTTGGACACTTGTCCGATTATCAGACAGATGGAAATTTGACTTGTCTTGGAGTAAATGCTGGTTCACAGTCACTAGCCCGAACATGAATACTTGCCACGGCAGTAGGATTTGTCGAGTCCTGACAATAAGAAATATCCTGTTTGCTCATATTATCGGGACACTTAACGCTGAAAAACGACGATCGGCAATACACATGAAATCGTGGAATTGTTCTTTTTGTCTTAATTAATAAACAAAACCTTCTATTTTAACCTGCAATAAACAAAAACAGAACAAATATCCCATGTTTATATTATATAAACATTATAAAAGCTAACCATCATGCTCTGTGTCACGCAGAAGCTTGCTCAAACTATCGGGAGTTTCCAGTTGGGTCAAATTTCATACTATAGGACAATTCAATATTCTTCTGCTCATGGTAGTTGAATATTTTTAATTGTTTTGATTTTGACAATCACTTATCAGTTAAGTAACTAATGTTTTTGATATACTAAAGAGAGGTTAACACATGCATCTATACAAGAAAATAAGTATTTTAAACAATATTTAACAGCAGCATAAATTATACAACTAAAAAAAACACACAAACAAGTGTCATGATATAACTACAACCACTAATCAATTGAGTAACTATAACTGTTGACAATGAGGGCAGAGGAAGTGACTATGACGTCTAACCACCCGAATGTCTGTACATAGTGCTAAGTGCACCCAATGGTCACAGTCATCACACTTTGCCCACGTCACGATCTTTAGGTTTGGGTTCTTATGCAAGTCGGGGGGCGTTGTCTTGCCGCACACACAGCATGGCACATCGTCCTCGATGTAATCCTCATCATCGGAGTAGTGAATTTGTGGAGAAAGAGCTGGTGAATGAGCTTGGGCGTGGAGACCACTGGTCGATGGCTGTGGGTTTTTGTGTGACATGTCCAACTTCTTGATTGCCTTTCCTTTACCAGTGGAGGTCTTGACCTTGGATATGTTATTTATTGATGTTTTGTTTTCCTTGTTTTCCTCATACAATGTCACCTTCTGCTGATACCCATCTTCGGTAATAGGCCTGCCTCCTGGTTTGGGTTTGGTGCACAGTTTCCGTTTCTTTGGACATCCACATTCATTGCATTGATTGTGATCTGCAGTTTTCTAGCTGGATTCCATCTTTAACTTGGCTTTCAGAAATTCCTCTACAGCCACCTTTCCCGATTTCATAGCCTTGATTTTTTCAACTGGTTGTTTCTCTCTAAAAGATTCACATGGGATTAGCTGTTCCATGGCTACAACGTCCTTTTTCAGAGGATATATGCCAGCCTTCTTGAATGATGACTGTATGTTCATTGGAACCATGGCTTTCAGGTAAGCTCTGCATGCTAACTTGCACATGTCGTACCATGTGATGGACTGTCCAATGTTGCGCTGCATGAATATGGCACATTCCTGATAATAATAGGTTTTAAACGGCCCGAAAACATCAAGGGACTGTAGTATGTGTGACGTATGTGCAGGGAGGACAAATAATATAACATGGTTCTTCTTGGCCCAATCAATCAAATTTGACGAGATGTGTGACCATCAAACAGCAATAATATGGGGTTGTCAGCAGTTGCGCCGCCTCCTACAAAAGGAAGGAAGTGCTCTGCCAGGTACTGTCTAAATATTGCAGCATTTGACCATCCGGAGTCAGACATAACACCTTTTGTTCCAGGAGTTGCTCCCTTCAGCAGGTCCTCGGTGAACCTCTTGCCCTTGAAGATAAAATATGGCGGCAGTGCTTGACCTAGGGCGTTGATACAACCAATGAGCGTTGTTGTTGTTGATCTTGGTGACGTTACAGCCTGTGGCTTGCTCCCCTTAGCTGCAAGTACTTTTGAGGGTCGGTGTTCGGGCTGTATTCCAGTTTCATCAACATTGTATATGAGGTGTGGTTTGGAATGAAGATCATATTTTGTCATTATTTCCTCCAGGTTAGTAAAGTACCTGTCAACAACCTCGGGAGTGGAACACTTCGCTCTGGCTGTGTCCAGCTTCCTTGGAGTTAATGATACCAGTCTCTTGACTCCATCGTTAGCGAAAACTGTAGAGCCAGTTGTTGCTGAGTGGCTTGCTGGTAGCCTTTCGTCCCAGGTTATGTAGCATATCTCCGGCTAGCTGCTGGAAAGCCCTGTTGGAAAAACCATATCCCAGCTCAGCCATAACTTCAGCATGTGCCACCAAAGTCTCTTCCTCTTCATTGCTGATGATGGTGGAGCTGCCGTGATTATATGAATATGGGTCGATTGCTCCACTTGTTCTATCACGCAAGGTCTGGTCTGGAACACCATATGTTTTGGCAGCTTTGCCCACTTTCCAGCCTAGCTGCCTCACTGCCTGGAAGGCCAACAACATCTGTTCCGGGTCATATTTTTTGCGTACGACATGAAGAGGTTTGTTCTGAAAATGAATGTGGGAGATATCAATCGCAATGCCAACAAGATACGAGTATGATTATGTGCAATTTAAAAACACTGCCAATGGACTTGACCCATTAGCTTAAAATATGGACATTAATTAGCATCACCGATCGTTTCTGAGATTTCCCGAGTGGCTTGTCGATGGTGGGTGAATTGACATGTTTGTATCCACTTCCATCCGCTTAGTAAATTACAATAAATGTCTTTAATTGGAATTTAATTGATTTTATTTACTCTCCATACAAGTCCAACGTCCAACTGCGGCACAGGCTTGCTGAATTGAACTGTATAAAATTTAGTGTACAATTTCAACCGCTTGATCGATCCAGAGTATTGTTTACTTCCCGTGACATTGCAACACTGAAAATTGCTGAAATAAAGATATTGTAGTGGTAAAACGCTGTATTTTGTGCGTGTTTTATAATAAAAAGGATTTATTTCAAGGGGTTATACCTGTTTCCTCCGCATTTTATCAAATTTGCGACCTTGGAAATAATTGCGTCCAAATACTTGCTGCGAATTCTGATGACGTCATACCTCACGAGCGCTAATTCCGCAACTTTTAATGAATTCCCGACTAAACGAGAAACACCGGGATCATGAGAATCGACGATAATACACACAGCAATAGTCTCGATCATAATATTATATAAATATAGCGAGTCCGTAAAAGTCTTTATCTTAAATCATGCATTATAAAAGCAGTTTGGATGCTGCCCAATTATAGTATTAAAGCACTGTTACGTTGGCCTCAGGCACCAGTCTGTAGAAAACGTTAATACAAAATAATTAAATTACCGGGTACGAACGTATTTGAGTACGAATAATATTAGCAATATTTAGTATTATCAATTGTGGGTGTGAATACCTTCTCTTAGATGCAATGATGACGTTGTATGAAGCAATTTCTCACGGACTTTTGTCAGCTTTACTTGAGATTGCAACAAATTAAAGGAAATTCGGTGCAAATTGTTAATAAATCTCATCGCAAATGACATGTTACAAGGGTATCAAAGGGCACACAACTCCTGACACCGACGGGGAGAAGTTATTGTTGATATACAGAAGCCCAAATCCTATTCATGTTATGTATACCGGCAAAGAACATGATTAATACAATATATGATATTGATGCTGGGATAGCTTTCTATATATATATATATATATATATATATATATATATGTATAATATATATATATATCATTTAATTAATAAATTAACTATTAGGCCTTGTTTGTTGATGGCGTATTGCGCGTGCGTAGCTTTCTTAGTTTCCCTTCCGGTGTATAATACTTTTTTAGATATTTTAGAAATAATTTTAATTTATTCCTAAACAGAGAATGACATATAGTTTAAGCCGTCCAATTACATTATTATTTATGAATTATGAAATGCAATTGTACATTAGCGGTCATATTTGAATAATTATGAAGAATTTTTGAACCTTCAATTTTTGAACTTGTCTGAACTTATCCAAAACCAGGTTATTTTGAAAGTGTAGGAAAAGCATCAGATTTTAAAATGGAGAATGATACTACAGTTTCTGGTACCTATGTTTTTCGAGGAATGGAATACATTGTGACAATGACAGTGAAAGGTGACAATGTTCTTACCGTGGAAGTAGAAGACAAGTTGACTGCTGATCAGTGGAGAGCGGATTTTGATGCTGCATGTATGCAGTCAAGTTTAATGAATCTCTTTTTTAAAATTTAACTATGTATTACCCATCTGTATTTCAGTTCCATGCATATGTATTATCTATCTATGTATACTGCCAACCCTTCACTGTAGTGTAGTATACATACTATACATGTATAGAGTGGTGGAACCTATGCTCGGCGTATTCCTATGCTCGGCATATTTTTTCCATTTACATCCGTATTTAAATAGTTTTAACATATTTTCGCTGACACAGGTGAAGCATGGTTCAATAGCTAATCTAATGTCTCAAGACACCAGCGTAATATGTGATTAACAATATAAGTATTCAATTGATTTTAGCTGGAACCTAGATAGAAAGGGATTAGAAATGCTCTATATGAACTACGAAATATCAATTTTACTCTGACTTAAAGCAGCATTACATCATATGAAATAAAAGATATTTGAAAAATTAAATTTTTACGTATGGGTAGCAATGCTGCTACACATTCTAACATTATACTTTGTATGCTTATGTTCATTTGGTAAACAGTGTTTTATCAAACAAACTTGAAACCGAAAGTAGGACTTTCCGAGTCGGTCGGTCACGCATTTGTTTACAACCGGGACGCATCGTCTGCACTTGTTTACATTTGGAATGCATCGTCCCCATTTGACCCACGTTGTGTTTTTTAATTAAATTACGTGATATGTTGATTCATACCTCTGTTAGCTAAGTCTTATAGGGACATTTCTACATCCCCACGAGGGGTTCGACATTAGAGGAAGATAGATAGATAGTCTTTCATGTTCAACATATATGCGTTGTTTTCTACATCCTCTGTTGTTTCACGCATGCGCGCTATGCGTGTTTATATTTCGTGTGTTGATAAACAAATTCGCGTATACGACGGTTTAAATTTATTGGAATTTTATCGTTTCTGGGCGACTATTTCGATTTTTGTAAACACACACACATTAGTATTTATATTTTACCCAAAACAACCTTTATTACGATGTAATGCTGCTTTAAGATAACAGGATTTCTCGTTTTTTTTTTAGTTTTTAAGAACATCATGATAACCGGGTCGCAAATTTAAACAAACCGTGTGCTACACATTTAACGGCCGTAATATGCCAGTATCTAAACTTATTTGTAAATCCACTATTTGAGTTCTTCGCAGCAATCATTTGTCTATCAAACGATGGTCGTCTGGACTTAGACACCTTTGCCTGTTTACACTCGCAATTTTAAAAAATCAAAAGAAATCCTGGATTTTACATCATTACACCAATTCCAAAAGATATATTATTAAATAATTATGCAAAATTTAATACCAGTATTGAGACTATAGGGATTTATTATATATAGAATGCTATGCTATGATCAAAATTGTTAAGTAATATAATTACTCTGTTAAAGGGAGGTAATAACACAATGCAAAGAAACTCAAATTAAATGAGTGTCCATTTCAACTGGCATTTGCGGCGTCGATCTTTAATAATTCAACAATTATTAACACGCAAGCACGTGCGTAACTATGCTCCTATTGAATAACAAATAATTAGCGTCTGTAAACACACTTAGATTATGCTCTGCAATGATCTAATTAATTGAGACGCCTGTCAGTTATCTGGATGATCGTGGCACTTATACAGAAATATACATACAGACTATACAATCTCTGCTGTGTAGACTCTTCAATAATGTAGATGGCTTATCGGCCACGTTTTTAAGGCATATCAGCAAAATTAATGCATAACGCGTATGTCAGATTATAGGGATCACGCAACCGTGATGTCTTTTGGAGCTGGGGAAAGCCCTGACCACAGGGATTCGGCCCGTTTGGGGGTACTAGTATATATATTTAAGTACAGGGATTCTACTCTGTGGGATGTCAGATTTCGCATCGATCAGTAAAATGGCCCTATCTGAAACAATTTTGTACAAATCTGTCTAAATATAACGCCTATCCCGAGTCTTTATATTGTTCTTCAAATAAAACACAACTTTAAGCTGCGTGCATGTATACTTTGCAAACAATTGCCACAGACATTGGCCATAGCAGGTCACATTTCCATACTAGGACACGGGTTCTGTCAGCAACAAAAAAAAATCTTTGACGGGAGTTTTAACAGTGAATAACATTATCAATAAAATGTGTTTCCACTAACTTGTAGGTTTATTCGGCAAAAATGTACGTCAAAAAGAGATTCGGAGAATTTTTCAATTTGAAATCTCTTTTTGACAAAATTGTTTCAGATAGGGCCATTTTTACTGATCGATGCGAAATCTGACATCCCACAGAGTAGAATCCCTGTACTTAAATATATATACTAGTACCCCCAAACGTGCCGAATCCCTGTGGCCCTGACAGGCATTTTGACAAACTGCAGACGAAATATATACAAGACAATTGATTTTGAGTTTATTTAATATTCTTTATTCACATATTTATTACACAACGTAATAATAAATGTAACAGTTTATGTATATTGCTATTGCATTAGTTTTCAAAATTGATATGATGTACATAAAGTCTACATTCGGACACAGTATTCACGAGAATTATGAAAAATAATAATTAGCGAAATATTAATGCTCATGAATAAATAGTGTTCTACAGTATGTTGAGGGATGGCTAGTGTTCTACAGTATGTGGAGGGATGGCTAGTGTTCTACAGTATGTGGAGGGATGGCTAGTTTTCTACAGTATGTGGAGGGATTGCTAGTGTTCTACAGTATGTGGAGGGATGGCTAGTGTTCTACAGTATGTGGGGGGATGGCTAGTGTTCTACAGTATGTGGGGGGATGGCTAATGTTTTACAGTATGTGGAGGGAAGTCTAGTGTCCTACAGTATGTGTAGGGATGGCTAGTGTTATACAGTATGTGGAGGGATGGCTATTGTTCTACAGTATGTGGAGGGATGGCTAGTGTTATACAGTATGTGGAGGGATGGCTAGTGTTCTACAGTATGTGGAGGGATGGCTAGTGTTATACAGTATGTGGAGGGATGGCTAGTGTTATACAGTATGTGGAGGGATGGCTAGTGTTCTACAGTATGTGGAGGGATGGCTAGTGTTATACAGTATGTGGAGGGATGGCTAGTGTTCTACAGTATGTGGAGGGATGGCTAGTGTTATACAGTATGTGGAGGGATGGCTAGTGTTCTACAGTATGTGGAGGGATGGCTAGTGTTATACAGTATGTGGAGGGATGGCTAGTGTTATACAGTATGTGGAGGGATGGCTAGTGTTATACAGTATGTGGAGGGATGGCTAGTGTTCTACAGTATGTGGAGGGATGGCTATTGTTATACAGTATGTGGAGGGATGGCTATTGTTCTACAGTATGTGGATGGATGGCTAGTGTTATACAGTATGTGGAGGGATGGCTAGTGTTCTACAGTATGTGGAGGGATGGCTAGTGTTCTACAGTATGTGGAGGGATGGCTAGTGTTCTACAGTATGTGGATGGATGGCTAGTGTTATACAGTATGTGGAGGGATGGCTAGTGTTATACAGTATGTGGAGGGATGGCTAGTGTTATACAGTATGTGGAGGGATGGCTAGTGTTATACAGTATGTGGAGGGATGGCTAGTGTTATACAGTATGTGGAGGGATGGCTAGTGTTATACAGTATGTGGAGGGATGGCTAGTGTTCTACAGTATGTGGAGGGATGGCTAGTGTTCTACAGTATGTGGAGGGATGGCTAGTGTTCTACAGTATGTGGAGGGATGGCTAGTGTTCTACAGTATGTGGAGGGATGGCTAGTGTTCTACAGTATGTGGAGGGATGGCTAGTGTTATACAGTATGTGGAGGGATGGCTAGTGTTATACAGTATGTGGAGGGATGGCTAGTGTTCTACAGTATGTGGAGGGATGGCTAGTGTTCTACAGTATGTGGAGGGATGGCTAGTGTTCTACAGTATGTGGAGGGATGGCTAGTGTTTACAGTATGTGGAGGGATGGCTAGTGTTCTACAGTATGTGGAGGGATGGCTAGTGTTCTACAGTATGTGGAGGGATGGCTAGTGTTATACAGTATGTGGAGGGATGGCTAGTGTTCTACAGTATGTGGAGGGATGGCTAGTGTTCTACAGTATGTGGAGGGATGGCTAGTGTTATACAGTATGTGGAGGGATGGCTAGTGTTCTACAGTATGTGGAGGGATGGCTAGTGTTCTACAGTATGTGGAGGGATGGCTAGTGTTCTACAGTATGTGGAGGGATGGCTAGTGTTCTACAGTATGTGGAGGGATGGCTAGTGTTCTACAGTATGTGGAGGGATGGCTAGTGTTATACAGTATGTGGAGGGATGGCTAGTGTTCTACAGTATGTGGAGGATGGCTAGTGTTCTACAGTATGTGGAGGGATGGCTAGTGTTCTACAGTATGTGGAGGGATGGCTAGTGTTCTACAGTATGTGGAGGGATGGCTAGTGTTCTACAGTATGTGGAGGGATGGCTAGTGTTCTACAGTATGTGGAGGGATGGCTAGTGTTCTACAGTATGTGGAGGGAAGTCTAGTGTCCTACAGTATGTGGAGGGAAGTCTAGTGTCCTACAGTATGTGGAGGGATGGCTAGTGTTCTACAGTATGTGGAGGGATGGCTAGTGTTCTACAGTATGTGGAGGGATGGCTAGTGTTCTACAGTATGTGGAGGGATGGCTAGTGTTCTACAGTATGTGGAGGGATGGCTAGTGTTCTACAGTATGTGGAGGGATGGCTAGTGTTCTACAGTATGTGGAGGGATGGCTAGTGTTTACAGTATGTGGAGGGATGGCTAGTGTTCTACAGTATGTGGAGGGATGGCTGGTGTTATACAGTATGTGGAGGGATGGCTAGTGTTATACAGTATGTGGAGGGATGGCTGTTATACAGT
>CM026404.1:40888898-40919846 GCA_014843695.1 Archivesica marissinica | reverse complement strand
ACAGTATGTGGAGGGATGGCTAGTGTTCTACAGTATGTGGAGGGATGGCTAGTGTTATACAGTATGTGGAGGGATGGCTAGTGTTATACAGTATGTGGAGGGATGGCTACGTTCTACAGTATGTGGAGGGATGGCTAGTGTTATACAGTATGTGGGGATTGCTAGTGTTATAACAGTATGTGGAGGGATGGCTAGTGTTCTACAGTATGTGGAGGGATGGCTAGTTATACAGTATGTGGAGGTGGCTAGTGTCTACAGTATGTGGAGGTGGCCTAGTGTTATACAGTATGTGAAGGATGGCTAGTGTTATACAGTATGTGGAGGGATGGCTAGTGTTCTACAGTATGTGGAGGGATGGCTAGTGTCTACAGTATGTGGAGGGGCTAGTGTTCTACAGTATGGGAGGGATGGCTAGTGTTCTACATTTTGTGAGGGATGGCTAGTGTTATACAGTTGTGGAGGGATGGCTAGTGTTCTACAGTATGTGGCGGGATGGCTATTGTTCTACAGTATGTGGAGGGATGGCTAGTGTTCTACAGTATGTGGAGGGATGGCTAGTAGTATACAGTATGTGGAGGGATGGCTAGTGTCCTACAGTATGTGGAGGGATGGCTAGTGTTCTACAGTATGTGGAGGGATGGCTAGTGTTATACAGTATGTGGAGGGATGGCTAGTGTCCTACAGTATGTGGAGGGATGGCTAGTGTTCTACAGTATGTGGAGGGATGGCTAGTGTTCTACAGTATGTTGAGGGATGGCTAGTTCTACAGTATGTGGAGGGATGGCTAGTGTCCTACAGTATGTGGAGGGTGGCTAGTGTTCTACAGTATGTGGAGGATGGCTATGTTATACAGTATGTGGAGGGATGGCTAGTGTCCTACAGTATGTGGAGGGATGGCTAGTTTATACAGTATGTGGAGGGATGGCTGTGTTCTACAGTATGTGGAGATGGCTAGTGTTTACAGTATGTGGAGGGATGGCTAGTGTTCTACAGTATGTGGAGGATGGCTAGTGTTTCTATCGTATGTGGAGGGATGGCTAGTGTTCTACAGTATGTGGAGGGATGCAGTATGTGGAGGGATGGCTAGTGTTACAGTATGTGGAGGGATGGCTAGTGTTCTACAGTATGTGGAGGGATGGCTAGTGTTCTACAGTATGTGGAGGGATGGCTAGTGTTCTACAGTATGTGGAGAGATGGCTAGTGTTATACAGTATGTGGAGGGATGGCTAGTGTTCTACAGTATGTGGAGGGATGGCTAGTGTTATACAGTATGTGGAGGGATGGCTAGTGTTCTACAGTATGCGGAGGGATGGCTAGTGTTATACAGTATGTGGAGGGATGGCTAGTGTTCTACAGTATGCGGAGGGATGGCTAGTGTTATACAGTATGTGGAGGGATGGCTATTGTTCTACAGTATGTGGAGGGATGGCTAGTGTTATACAGTATGTGGAGGGATGGCTAGTGTTATACAGTATGTGGAGGGATGGCTATTGTTTTACAGTATGTGGAGGGATGGCTAGTGTTCTACAGTATGTGGAGGGATGGCTATTGTTCTACAGTATGTGGAGGGATGGCTAGTGTTCTACAGTATGTGGAGGGATGGCTAGTGTTATACAGTATGTGGAGGGATGGCTAGTGTTATACAGTATGTGGAGGGATGGCTAGTGTTCTACAGTATGTGGAGGGATGGCTAGTGTTCTACAGTATGTGGAGCGAAGGCTAGTGTTCTACAGTTTGTGGAGGGATGGCTAGTGTTATACAGTATGTGGAGGGGTGGCTAGTGTTCTACAGTATGTGGAGGGATGGCTAGTGTTCTACAGTATGTGGAGGGATGGCTAGTGTTCTACAGTATGTGGAGGGATGGCTAGTGTTATACAGTATGTGGAGGGATGGCTAGTGTTCTACAGTATGTGGAGGGATGGCTAGTGTTCTACAGTATGTGGAGGGATGGCTAGTGCCCTACAGTATGTGGAGGGATGGCTAGTGTTCTACAGTATGTGGAGGGATGGCTAGTGTTCTACAGTATGTGGAGGGATGGCTAGTGTTATACAGTATGTGGAGGGATGGCTAGTGTTCTACAGTATGTGGAGGGATGGCTAGTGTCCTACAGTATGTGGAGGGATGGCTAGTGTTATACAGTATGTGGAGGGATGGCTAGTGTTATACAGTATGTGGAGGGATGGCTAGTGTTATACAGTATGTGGAGGGATGGCTAGTGTTATACAGTATGTGGAGGGAAGTCTAGTGTCCTACAGTATGTGGAGGGAAGTCTAGTGTCCTACAGTATGTGGAGGGATGGCTAGTGTCCTACAGTATGTGGAGGGATGGCTAGTGTTATACAGTATGTGGAGGGATGGCTAGTGTTCTACAGTATGTGGAGGGATGGCTAGTGTTCTACAGTATGTGGAGGGATGGCTAGTGTTCTACAGTATGTGGAGGGATGGCTAGTGTTCTACAGTATGTGGAGGGATGGCTAGTGTTCTACAGTATGTGGAGGGATGGCTAGTGTTCTACAGTATGTGGAGGGATGGCTAGTGTTCTACAGTATGTGGAGGGATGGCTAGTGTTCTACAGTATGTGGAGGGATGGCTAGTGTTATACAGTATGTGGAGGGATGGCTAGTGTTATATAGTATGTGGAGGGATGGCTAGTGTTCTACAGTATGTGGAGGGATGGCTAGTGTTCTACAGTATGTGGAGGGATGGCTAGTGTTATACAGTATGTGGAGGGATGGCTAGTGTTATACAGTATGTGGAGGGATGGCTAGTGTTATACAGTATGTGGAGGGATGGCTAGTGTTATACAGTATGTGGAGGGATGGCTAGTGTTCTACAGTATGTGGAGGGATGGCTATTGTTCTACAGTATGTGGATGGATGGCTAGTGTTCTACAGTATGTGGAGGGAAGTCTAGTGTCCTACAGTATGTGGAGGGAAGTCTAGTGTCCTACAGTATGTGGAGGGATGGCTAGTGATCTACAGTATGTGGAGGGATGGCTAGTGTTATACAGTATGTGGAGGGATGGCTAGTGGTCTACAGTATGTGGAGGGATGGCTAGTGTTCTACAGTATGTGGAGGGATGGCTAGTGTTATACAGTATGTGGAGGGATGGCTAGTGTTATACAGTATGTGGAGGGATGGCTAGTGTTCTACAGTATGTGGAGGGATGGCTAGTGTTATACAGTATGTGGAGGGATGGCTAGTGTTCTACAGTATGTGGAGGGATGGCTAGTGTTATACAGTATGTGGAAGGATGGCTAGTGTTATACAGTATGTGGAGGGATGGCTAGTGTTCTACAGTATGTGGAGGGATGGCTAGTGTTCTACAGTATGTGGAGGGATGGCTAGTGTTCTACAGTATGTGGAGGGATGGCTAGTGTTCTACAGTTTGTGGAGGGATGGCTAGTGTTATACAGTTTGTGGAGGGATGGCTAGTGTTCTACAGTATGTGGAGGGATGGCTATTGTTCTACAGTATGTGGAGGGATGGCTAGTGTTCTACAGTATGTGGAGGGATGGCTAGTGTTCTACAGTATGTGGAGGGATGGCTAGTGTTATACAGTATGTGGAGGGATGGCTAGTGTTATACAGTATGTGGAGGGATGGCTATTGTTCTACAGTATGTGGAGGGATGGCTAGTGTTCTACAGTATGTGGAGGGATGGCTAGTGTTCTACAGTATGTGGAGGGATGGCTAGTGTTCTACAGTATGTGGAGGGATGTCTAGTGTTCTACAGTATGTGGAGGGATGGCTAGTGTTCTACAGTATGTGGAGGGATGGCTAGTGTTATACAGTATGTGGAGGGATGGCTAGTGCTAGTGTTATACAGTATGTGGAGGGATGGCTAGTGTTCTACAGTATGTGGAGGGATGGCTAGTGTTATACAGTATGTGGAGGGATGGCTAGTGTTCTACAGTATGTGGAGGGATGGCTAGTGTTATACAGTATGTGGAGGGATGGCTAGTGTTCTACAGTATGTGGAGGGATGGCTAGTGTTCTACAGTATGTGGAGGGATGGCTAGTGTTCTACAGTATGTGGAGGGATGCAGTATGTGGAGGGATGGCTAGTGTTATACAGTATGTGGAGGGATGGCTAGTGTTCTACAGTATGTGGAGGGATGGCTAGTGTTATACAGTATGTGGAGGGATGGCTAGTGTTATACAGTATGTGGAGGGATGGCTATTGTTTTACAGTATGTGGAGGGATGGCTATTGTTCTACAGTATGTGGAGGGGTGGCTATTGTTATACAGTATGTGGAGGGATGGCTAGTGTTCTACAGTATGTGGAGGGATGGCTAGTGTTCTACCGTATGTGGAGGGATGGCTAGTGTTCTACAGTATGTGGAGGGATGCAGTATGTGGAGGGATGGCTAGTGTTATACAGTATGTGGAGGGATGGCTAGTGTTCTACAGTATGTGGAGGGATGGCTAGTGTTATACAGTATGTGGAGGGATGGCTAGTGTTCTACAGTATGCGGAGGGATGGCTAGTGTTATACAGTATGTGGAGGGATGGCTAGTGTTCTACAGTATGCGGAGGGATGGCTAGTGTTATACAGTATGTGGAGGGATGGCTATTGTTCTACAGTATGTGGAGGGATGGCTAGTGTTATACAGTATGTGGAGGGATGGCTAGTGTTATACAGTATGTGGAGGGATGGCTATTGTTTTACAGTATGTGGAGGGATGGCTAGTGTTATACAGTATGTGGAGGGATGGCTATTGTTCTACAGTATGTGGAGGGATGGCTATTGTTATACAGTATGTGGAGGGATGGCTAGTGTTCTACAGTATGTGGAGGGATGGCTAGTGTTCTACCGTATGTGGAGGGATGGCTAGTGTTCTACAGTATGTGGAGGGATGCAGTATGTGGAGGGATGGCTAGTGTTATACAGTATGTGGAGGGATGGCTAGTGTTCTACAGTATGTGGAGGGATGGCTAGTGTTATACAGTATGTGGAGGGATGGCTAGTGTTCTACAGTATGCGGAGGGATGGCTAGTGTTATACAGTATGTGGAGGGATGGCTAGTGTTCTACAGTATGCGGAGGGATGGCTAGTGTTATACAGTATGTGGAGGGATGGCTAGTGTTATACAGTATGTGGAGGGATGGCTAGTGTTCTACAGTATGCAGAGGGATGGCTGGTGTTATACAGTATGTGGAGGGATGGCTAGTGTTATATACAATATGTGGAGGGATGGCTAATGTTATACAGTATGTGGAGGGATGGCTAGTGTTCTACAGTATGTGGAGGGATGGCTAGTGTTCTACAGTATGTGGAGGGATGGCTAGTGGTCTACAGTATGTGGAGGGATGGCTAGTGTTATACAGTATGTGGAGGCATGGCTAGTGTTTTACAGTATGTTGAGAGATGGCTAGTGTTCTACAGTATGTGGAGGAATGTTCACATAATTGTATCTGACGACAATTCATTAATCTGTTTTATATGGAAATATGTCATGGAATTTCATTAGAATTGTGATATTACGACACAATTCCTATAAAAGTTCAGGACATATTTGACTGTTATTTTCATCGCTAGCATGCAGAGTTAATTTTTCAAGCTTGCTTCATTACTACTTCATGTGCAGCACATTGTAGGGAAACATACACGACCAAAAAAACAACCTGTTTTTACGGTTTACCGACTGACCCATTTATTTACATCCCGACTCTGAATTATTTTTATGACATTTTGAGAGAGAAAAAATTCCAAATTATGTTTTTTTCACAATTTTCTATTCCCAATGAGGATTTAAATTGCCCAGTTATACAACAAGCTTACACATGTTTATTTGTATGTCTAGATATTGAAGATTTAACACAAAAGACTGGGAATTTCCTAGTTATACAACAAGCTAACAAATGTTTATTTGTATGTCTAGATATTGAAGATTTAACACACAAGACTGGGAATTTCCTAGTTATACAACAAGCTACATGTAACAAGTGTTTTTGTATGTTCTAGATATTGAAGATTTAACACACAAGACTGGGAATTTCCTAGTTATACAACAAGCTACATGTAACAAGTGTTTTTGTATGTTCTAGATATTGAAGATTTAACACACAAGACTGGGAATTTCAAACAGTTCACTATATTTGTTAGCATGCTTGAGTCTGGAATTATCCAGGTAACTTATTTTGTATAAACATTATAACTACAACTTATATTTGTCACTATCGAGACCTCATTACTGAAGTGAACGCGAACCCCACTGCAATATCACAACTTCCACAATTGTTTGCCACTGACTTGTGATGTTTTCTTTGTGTGTCTGACAAATGTGCATAGTGATAACAGATGTAGCACATCCTGGTTAGTACCTTACAGAAATGTGCATAGTGATAACAGATGTAGCACATCCTGGTTAGTACCTTACAGAAATGTGCATAGTGATAACAGTTGTAGCACATCCTGGTTAGTACCTTACAGAAATGTGCATAGTGATAACAGATGTAGCACATCCTGGTTAGTACCTTACAGAAATGTGCATAGTGATAACAGTTGTAGCACATCCTGGTTAGTACCTTACAGAAATGTGCATAGTGATAACAGATGTAGCACATCCTGGTTAGTACCTTACAGAAATGTGCATAGTGATAACAGTTGTAGCACATCCTGGTTAGTACCTTACAGAAATGTGCATAGTGATAACAGATGTAGCACATCCTGGTTAGTACCTTACAGAAATGTGCATAGTGATAACAGTTGTAGCACATCCTGGTTAGTACCTTACAGAAATGTGCATAGTGATAACAGATGTAGCACATCCTGGTTAGTACCTTACAGAAATGTGCATAGTGATAACAGTTGTAGCACATCCTGGTTAGTACCTTACAGAAATGTGCATAGTGATAACAGATGTAGCACATCCTGGTTAGTACCTTACAGAAATGTGCATAGTGATAACAGTTGTAGCACATCCTGGTTAGTACCTTACAGAAATGTGCATGGCGGCTAGTCTCACCGCACTGAACTCAAACTCCAAACTGTGGTGTGTGCTTAGAAACAATCAAATGCCAGTACTATTATTTCTCAAAATAAGTATTGTGTTTACACTTCGCATACACACCTGAGGACTTATTCTCTTCACCCGGAATAAGTCCCCACCCCCATGAGTTAACTGGAATTTTGGCCAAGAATAATATACATGATATATCAGAAATTTATCATTTATACAGTCAATCACCCAGGGCAAAACCTTCCTGATTAATCCTATGACACCAATTAAACACTAGACTGTGGCGGTGGTAGCTGGTACCAGCTCTAGACTGTGGCGGTGGTAGCTGGTACCAGCTCGCAATTAAACACTAGACTATGGTGGTGGTAGCTGGTTCCAGCTCGCAATTAAACACTAGACTGTGGCGGTGGTAGATGGTACCAGCTCGCAATTAAACACTAGACTGTGGTGGTGGTAGCTGGTACCAGCTCGCAATTAAACACTAGACTGTGGCAGTGGTAGCTGGTACCAGCTCGCAATTAAACACTAGACTGTGGCGGTGGTAGCTGGTACCAGTTCGCAATTAAACACTAGACTGTGGCGGTGGTAGCTGGTACCAGCTCTAGACTGGCGGTGGTAGCTGGTAGCAGCTCGCAATTAAACACTAGACTGTGGTGGTGGTAGCTGGTACCAGCTTGCAATTAAACACTAGACTGTGGCGGTGGTAGCTGTTACCAGCTCGCAATTAAACACTAGACTGTGGTGGTGGTAGCTGGTACCAGCTCTAGACTGTGGCGGTGGTAGCTGGTACCAGCTTGCAATTAAACACTAGACTGTGGCGGTGGTAGCTGGTACCAGCTCTAGACTGTTGCGGTGGTAGCTGGTACCAGCTCTAGTCTGTGGCGGTGGTAGCTGGTACCAGCTCGCAATTAAACACTAGTCTGTGGCGGTGGTAGCTGGTACCAGCTCGCAATTAAACACTAGACTGTGGCGGTGGTAGCTGGTACCAGCTTGCAATTAAACACTAGTCTGTGACGGTGGTAGCTGGTACCAGCTCGCAATTAAACACTAGACTGTGGCGGTGGTAGCTGGTACCAGCTCTCAATTAAACACTAGACTGTGGCAGTGGTAGCTGGTACCAGCTCGCAATTAAACACTAGACTGTGGCGGTGGTAGCTGGTACCAGCTCTCAATTAAACACTAGACTGTGGCAGTGGTAGCTGGTACCAGCTCTAGACTGTGGCAGTGGTAGCTGGTACCAGCTATCAACGGATCAAAGCTTTGTTTCATTTTGGTGAATGCAATAATGTGTGTGACTTATTTGCAGGCCAGTGAAAGTGTGTCATTAGACTTGCTGACATACGCAGACCTGGAATCATTGAGGCAAAGGAAAGCTGGAAGTGTTGCTAAATCAGCGATGCCTCAGAGAACAGTCTCACTAAATTCCAAACGATACCTCATCTTGACTTACACAGTGGAATTTGACAGGTTAGATTTTCACTGGATTGTAATATCATGGCATATGGATTAGTGATTTGGTCTGTCCGTTTTTGGGTCAAATCTTTAACATTTCATTAAGTACAGTATGTGGCACATGGAAAGCATATTTCTCCTTTCCGTGAAGGTGCGAAATAGCTCGATGAGGATTTCCTCCGAGATTTAAAGTGGAATCTAAGCAGAATTATAGCAGACAAACGCGGTGATTCGTGCAAAACTTTGCTCAGGTTCTTGAGGAAATTCGTTCTTCTATTTCTGCATTTGATATTGATAATGTTCATCACGTTCGTACACAAGAATCCTCGGAAATCTGCGGCGTAATGACTATACATGTAATTACTTGAAGTGTCTGCCATCATAAATGTGTTTGTTTTCTTCTTTATCATTTTCTGCCGATGTGCATTTGTTTGTTTATTTCATGATGTATTAATGCCATTAAATGTTGGCCTTTACTTTCGGTTCAAGCGACATGTCAACATTAAACTATTTAAGCTTAGTCAATGGCAGGGACATGCCATAAGCATCATTAGTGACCATTATTTGGAGTAAGCTTTGTAAGTAATGTTTACTAATAAGCAATTAATTAGCATTTCTTGATTATAGAAATATGTTCTCTTGAAAAACCAAGTTTAAATTTTAAAAAAGCACAATTTATATCTGAATGTGAAATGGAAATGAATGTGTTAAGAAACATTTTGTTCTTACCATGAAGGAGTGCATTAGCAGTAAATGTGTCTAAATCCGAATAACTCGACCGGTAATCTGAATTGGCCAATTGTCATGCATCAAACAGCAACGGCAGTTTGAACATCGATTTATCCGATTGTTGTGGGGAAAATAATACCTTTAATATGGTCGTGCATGATAGAGAAACCTCACATCATAGAGAAATTCTGAGTTTCGCGAACTTAGTGTACAACCACTACCTCGGTAGAACCAAGCGAACTCCATGTAGCAATTCCGCAGCAGAAGATGTATTATCCTCAGAGTTTTGCTGAGTGTTTTTGACCCTCGGATCACCATTTGAGAAAACATAGTAGTGGTGGATGTTGTTGTTTCTGAGAAAAGGAATTTTAATGATTTTGATTGTGTAAGTCAATGTAGATTATGCGATCCTTACTGCAGTGTTTTTTAATTATGAAACCCAGAATTCTACCGTAAATTTCCCAATATGCAACAGATCAAGGTTTCATATATGCGTGTCCTAGGACTCCTCAGTTCTGTAGAATAGAATAGAGGTTTTAGTACCAACATAATTATGTTTATGTCCAATTTGCTTCAGTCCAACCTACAGATGTAGTGGCAAGTGTTTAATGTTAATTTTACTAAATATAGGTGCAAATAAGCATAATTACAGTTTTGTATGTAAAAAAAACAATCTGACAAACGGACAGTTAACAGCTAGCTAGCATTAACACTCATTTAAATATCTGCTGGATCGCAGGTTCCATCCCCCGTCTGACCATAATAAAATTAACAGTCTTTCAGTTGGGACTTTAAACCGAGGTCTTGTGTCGGTGCTTTACACCGTGCACGTAAATGAACCAGAGGAGACTCTGGAATGAGTCTGTATCATTGCACTATCCTCCAAAAATCTAAATGACTAATCTCTTCAGGAGGCGTCTCTCATATGGGCAATTGGTAGCGACGATAAATAAATGTAAAACACACACACTCTGCTAAGATATTTGTGGGTGGTTGCCCTTCACCTTGTACATGTCATGTGATGAAATGATGCCTTTATTTGCAGAATACACTACCCGTTGCCACTTCCATATGTTGGTAAGCCAGACCCCAGGCAGCTACAGGAGCATGTCAGAAACCTGAGAGCTGAAGTTAAGACATTAAAAGAACATGTACGTATTTAGTGAGATGATTGGCTTTCTCGCAAATGACATCACTCAAAGCCAATCTATGGATTACAACATATGGAGTAATAATGAAATTTTTGGATATCTAAAAATAGTATTGATAATTGACACATCAATTAATAAACGTTTATTATTTATAGCCGAGGAACTCTAAGCATTATGCCATTGACTATCATTCACGCTAGTGTGTGTTTAAGCCTTGTCGTGGTAGAATTTTCTCATAAATAGTAGATTTATAAGCAACTTGATTAACTCTTTGGGGGCGGTATCCGCATAATAGGCCTAATTTTACGACATGATCGCGTCACCAATGTTGTTACTGATACTACTGTACGGTAAAATATATTCTTGAACGCGGAAGTAACTCTGAACATTTTGAAACCTTTTTGCGTCATATTTACGCAAACACATGCAGCAATGAATAGTTCAAAGCGATCACTAAGTGCTGCAGAGATCTTGGATCGGATAATGCATGATTGAAATGTTGGACAAGGTAGGAGACCTATTTCTGTGTTTTCGTTTGAAAAAAACAAAAACTTTACGAGGTATTTGATAGTTATTTACCTGTAGTACATGTGAAATACAGGTAAATATAGAATCAGTATCACCTGTGTGTCAGGTAAATTGGTCTAATTGACTATAAATAACTTCAATGGCCTGTGCCAGGCTCTGGGCTGTTTATTGACTAAATATATGTTGTTTACGGTTTAATAATAATAATTTTACAGATGCTTATGTACATATATAGAGTTTGTTATGAATTGGCAAAATATATTTAGCGTTGAGCGAATAATTTTGTCAGATATTTGGCGCCAAAAGAGTTAATGATGGTAGGTGCCCATACATGAAGGAATACCTGGGTCTTCCTCCACCAGTTAAAGTTGGAAAGATATACAATCGAACTTCGTTGTCTCGAACTTGACTGGTCCGTGAATAATGCTTCAAGTCATGGGTAGTTCGAATCTAGGATAGTCAGTCTAGAGTGACCCATGATATTTAGAAATTACATATATTAGTAGCTTACTGTTGTGTATCCATACATCCAATAGATTCTATATCCTTCTCTCATGGTTTGGTACAAATTTATATGACGGTGTTTCATAATCATGTTAAATGATATTATAATTTATAAGAATATCAATATTTTGTAAATACAGGGTTCCTGCTGTCGGTCGCCAATGGCGACAAAAAACAAATATTGGCGCTAAATTTTGTGAATTTGCAAAAATATTTGGCGCAACGTTTTTTTGGGCACATGTTTTGTCAAATATATGGCTTAAATTATTTATTTGTGAACTATATGGCTCTTAGTTGTAAGACTATATATGGCTCCAAGTGGCTCAGACAAACGTTCAGACAGAGGGAACCTTGAAATATGTTATGCAATTCAATGACGAATGGTTTAAATCTACATATAATGTCAGGTCATGTAGAGTTATGTATTCTAAAAATAGAACGTCAATCAGTAGTAATAGGTAATGATAATAATGTACAGCGATTTAACACATGGACATGTTACAGACAATGTTTGATTGGTTACTGATTGTCGTCTGCTTTGTCGTATTATGTTTATTAAAGTTGGATTTGAACGACTTGTATAAGGAGCTCATCTTTAACTCAATAAGTGTGTTATATGTTTGTTCTGTACATAACTACGTTCAATACCAAATTAAAATATGGATTGAAAAAGCCGCCGTGCGGAAGTAATTAATGATAGAACAGTAATTGCCAATTTCACTACGTGTAAATTATGTGCGTGTACCGATGAAAAGTGATGTCAATCAAATCAGAGAAAGGTGATAAAACGTTTGTGTACCTTGCTGAGACACGCGGGCACTTGTCTGATCGTGTTCCACCCAACGGTGATAATTGAAGTAGTGATCTTGTTCGAGAGTTCCAGTCATCCGTGTTCGAATCATCGAAGGTAGAACAATATGTATTATATAGAGAGATTATTGCAGGACCAGACGACATGTTCGAATCATCGAAGGTAGAACAATATGTATTATATAGAGATTATTGCAGGGCCAGACGACGTGTTCGAATCATCGAAGGTAGATCAATATGTATTATATAGAGAGATTATTGCAGGACCAGACGACATGTTCGAATCATCGAAGGTAGAACAATATGTATTATATAGAGAGATTATTGCAGGGCCAGTCATCCGTGTTCGAATCATCGAAGGTAGAACAATATGTATTATATAGAGAGATTATTGCAGGACCAGACGACATGTTCGAATAATCGAAGGTAGATCAATATGTATTATATAGAGATTATTGCAGGGCCAGACGACGTGTTCGAATCATCGAAGGTAGATCAATATGTATTATATAGAGATTATTGCAGGGCCAGACGACATGTTCGAATCATCGAAGGTAGAACAATATGTATTATATAGAGAGATTATTGCAGGACCAGACGACATGTTCGAATCATCGAAGGTAGATCAATATGTATTATATAGAGAGATTATTGCAGGACCAGACGACATGTTCGAATCATCGAAGGTAGAACAATATGTATTATATAGAGAGATTATTGCAGGACCAGACGACATGTTCGAATCATCGAAGGTAGATCAATATGTATTATATAGAGATTATTGCAGGACCAGACGACGTGTTCGAATCATCGAAGGTAGAACAATATGTATTATATAGAGAGATTATTGCAGGACCAGACGACATGTTCGAATCATCGAAGGTAGAACAATATGTATTATATAGAGAGATTATTGCAGGACCAGACGACATGTTCGAATCATCGAAGGTAGAACAATATGTATTATATAGAGAGATTATTGCAGGACCAGACGACATGTTCGAATCATCGAAGGTAGAACAATATGTATTATATAGAGAGATTATTGCAGGACCAGACGACATGTTCGAATCATCGAAGGTAGAACAATATGTATTATATAGAGATTATTGCAGGGCCAGACGACATGTTCGAATCATCGAAGGTAGATCAATATGTATTATATAGAGAGTTATTGCAGGACCAGACGACATGTTCGAATCATCGAAGGTAGAACAATATGTATTATATAGAGAGATTATTGCAGGACCAGACGACATGTTCGAATCATCGAAGGTAGAACAATATGTATTATATAGAGAGATTATTGCAGGACCAGACGACATGTTCGAATCATCGAAGGTAGAACAATATGTATTATATAGAGAGATTATTGCAGGACCAGACGACATGTTCGAATCATCGAAGGTAGAACAATATGTATTATATAGAGAGATTATTGCAGGACCAGACGACATGTTCGAATCATCGAAGGTAGAACAATATGTATTATATAGAGATTATTGCAGGGCCAGACGACATGTTCGAATCATCGAAGGTAGATCAATATGTATTATATAGAGAGATTATTGCAGGACCAGACGACATGTTCGAATCATCGAAGGTAGATCAATATGTATTATATAGAGATTATTGCAGGGCCAGACGACGTGTTCGAATCATCGAAGGTAGATCAATATGTATTATATAGAGATTATTGCAGGGCCAGACGACGTGTTCGAATCATCGAAGGTAGAACAATATGTATTATATAGAGATTATTGCAGGGCCAGACGACGTGTTCGAATCATCGAAGGTAGAACAATATGTATTATATAGAGATTATTGCAGGGCCAGACGACATGTTCGAATCATCGAAGGTAGAACAATATGTATTATATAGAGAGATTATTGCAGGACCAGACGACGTGTTCGAATCATCGAAGGTAGAACAATATGTATTATATAGAGATTATTGCAGGACCAGACGACATGTTTGAGCAAATAGTGTTCTAGTTAACCGAGTTTGAGGCAAAAAAGTTAGACTGTATATTACTTTTGCAGCTAGCATGACTCTAAATTTAACAAACATTCTCACACACAAAACCCCATGCAAGATGAGATATATAATATGATGAGATGGCATAAAATATAAATCTCTTATTAGAGCTATCAGATAATAAATGTTTGGGTTGGTTTGGTATTCCGGTACACAACTGACCAATATATTGCAATGTAACTGGCACGGTACAATACATACCTGTACGAAATGTGTATACCGGTATTTGCTGTACAAACAACAGAACTTTGTTCTATACGTTTTAATTGATTAATTTCAAAAGAATAGCACTAAATTGTTAAATATGTGACAAAATTGTTGTATAGAATATTTCAATTTTCATTGGGAGAAGAACTATATACGTTTTCTTTCGTTCTAATCTCTTTCAGTCCACAGCTGTTAAATTATATGTAAAATGTTCATTTCTTGATTACATGTACAAATACTGAACTAAATAATGTTTAAACTAATTTTCATTGAAACCACACACCAACAATTGTTCTATATATCTAAGGTACATCATTGTTCCTTGAGCAAGAACTCTATCCCATTGTTGAGTTCACCCAGGCAGCTGTAAATAAGTTTAGACAAACAGTTAATTTTCAATATGTAGGCCTACCTCAATTTGTGTCTTGTACATTTCAGGTTCCCATAGAGACAACAAAAATTAAGGATGTTGAGAAAATAAAAAGAGAGTATGTAGTTTTGTATTTTCTTTTCTTTTAAAATAATCTCAAATCTTCGAACAACGCATACAAGCCAGTGCAGATGCATGAGTTTCATTTATTATTTCTGCACATCATAAATCCAACACAAAGACATGTTGTATTCTTCAGTGGGATACATGATCTTGTATCACATCGGACGTTTTCAGAATCTGAATCATAGCTGTAGCTGGGCTACTTTCAGAATCTGTATCATAGCTGTAGCCGGACTACTTTCAGAATCTGTATTATAGCTGTAGCTGGACTACTTTCAGAATCTGTATCATAGCTGTAGCCGGACTACTTTCAGAATCTGTATTATGGCTGTAGCCGGACTACTTTCAGAATCTGTATTATAGCTGTAGCCGGACTACTTTCAGAATCTGTATCATAGCTGTAGCCGGACTACTTTCAGAATCTGTATCATAGCTGTAGCCGGACTACTTTCAGAATCTGTATTATAGCTGTAGCCAGACTACTTTCAGAATCTGTATCATAGCTGTAGCCAGACTACTTTCAGAATCTGTATCATAGCTGTAGCCGGACTACTTTCAGAATCTGTATCATAGCTGTAGCCGGACTACTTTCAGAATCTGTATTATAGCTGTAGCCAGACTACTTTCAGAATCTGTATCATAGTTGTAGCCGGACTACTTTCAGAATCTGTATTATAGCTGTAGCCGGACTACTTTCAGAATCTGTATCATAGCTGTAGCCGGACTACTTTCAGAATCTGTATCATAGCTGTAGCCGGACTACTTTCAGAATCTGTATTATAGCTGTAGCCAGACTACTTTCAGAATCTGTATCATAGCTGTAGCCGGACTACTTTCAGAATCTGTATCATAGCTGTAGCCGGACTACTTTCAGAATCTGTATCATAGCTGTAGCCGGACTACTTTCAGAATCTGTATTATAGCTGTAGCCGGACTACTTTCAGAATCTGTATTATAGCTGTAGCCGGACTACTTTCAGAATCTGTATCATAGCTGTAGCCGGACTACTTTCAGAATCTGTATTATAGCTGTAGCCGGACTACTTTCAGAATCTGTATTATAGCTGTAGCCAGACTACTTTCAGAATCTGTATTATAGCTGTAGCCGGACTACTTTCAGAATCTGTATTATAGCTTTAGCCGGGCTACTTTCAGAATCTGTATTATAGCTGTAGCCGGACTACTTTCAGAATCTGTATCATAGCTGTAGCCAGACTACTTTTGTCGCTTTTACACAAAGTGAAAAATATACATGAGTCCAGTGTGTGTACTGTAACTAATTAAATGGTAAATGTCTTCAATATTCATTTCTGGTTCTAGATTTACTGGTTTTCCAGCAGTCTATTTATTTAGATGTGAGTTCACTAACTGTGACGTCACATAAAAGATTGCGGCAGAAATATATTCTGAATCGCCACCAATCGAGAGTAATTCGATTTCCAAGTATCAAAAGAGTTAGCTAATAATCCTATTTACTCTGATTTACTCTGGCAAGGCACATTTTCCAGAAAAGTATATATCAAATATTACTAATATAAACATTGCATCTAAATGTACAGGATTTAGTGTCAATTCATATATGTTATGAATATACAAATATTAATCAAACAGGAGGGTGTTGGACCTCCGCCTGAAACCGCTAATGGGATGCAACATGTCTTCATATCGGAAACATCATTACGGACATGCTGTTTGATGTTTGTATAAGTCTGGACCTGTCTACAGCAACCAACCATGGGAAGTACAGTGTATACAGTCAACCTGCCTTCAACAACCAACCATGGGAAGTACAGTGTATACAGTCAACCTGCCTTCAACAACCAACCATGGGAAGTACAGTGTATAAGTCTGGACCTGTCTTCAACAACCAACCATGGGAAGTACAGTGTATAAGTCTGGATATGTCTTCAACAACCAACCATGGGAAGTACAGTGTATAAGTCTGGATCTGTATTCAACAACCAACCATGGGAAGTACAGTGTATAAGTCTGGATCTGTCTTCAACAACCAACCATGGGAAGTACAGTGTATACAGTCAACCTGTCTTCAACAACCAACCATGGGAAGTACAGTGTATAAGTCTGGATCTGTCTTCAACAACCAACCATGGGAAGTACAGTGTATAAGTCTGGATCTGTCTTCAACAACCAACCATGGGAAGTACAGTGTATAAGTCTGGATCTGTCTTCAACAACCAACCATGGGAAGTACAGTGTATAAGTCTGGATCTGTCTTCAACAACCAACCATGGGAAGTACAGTGTATACAGTCAACCTGTCTTCAACAACCAACCATGGGAAGTACAGTATATACAGTCAACCTGCCTTCAACAACCAACCATGGGAAGTACAGTGTATACAGTCAACCTGTCTTCAACAACCAACCATGGGAAGTACAGTGTATACAGTCTGGATATGTCTTCAACAACCAACCATGGGGAGTACAGTGTATAAGTCTGGATCTGTCTTCAACAACCAACCATGGGAAGTACAGTGTATACAGTCAACCTGTCTTCAACAACCAACCATGGGAAGTACAGTGTATACAGTCTGGATATGTCTTCAACAACCAACCATGGGAAGTACAGTGTATAAGTCTGGATCTGTCTTCAACAACCAACCATGGGAAGTACAGTGTATAAGTCTGGATCTGTCTTCAACAACCAACCATGGGAAGTAGTGTATAAGTCTGGATCTGTCTTCAACAACCAACCATGGGAAGTACAGTGTATAAGTCTGGATCTGTCTTCAACAACCAACCTTGGGAAGTACAGTGTATAAGTCTGGATCTGTCTTCAACAACCAACCATGGGAAGTACAGTGTATACAGTCAACCTGTCTTCAACAACCAACCATGGGAAGTACAGTGTATAAGTCTGGATATGTCTTCAACAACCAACCATGGGGAGTACAGTGTATACAGTCAACCTGTCTTCAACAACCAACCATGGGAAGTACAGTGTATAAGTCTGGATATGTCTTCAACAACCAACCATGGGAAGTACAGTGTATAAGTCTGGATCTGTCTTCAACAACCAACCATGGGAAGTACAGTGTATACAGTCAACCTGTCTTCAACAACCAACCATGGGAAGTACAGTGTATAAGTCTATATGTCTTCAACAACCAACCATGGGAAGTACAGTGTATACAGTCAACCTGCCTTCAGACAACCAACCATGGGAAGTACAGTGTATACAGTCAACCTGCCTTCAGACAACCAACCATGGGAAGTACAGTGTATACAGTCAACCTGTCTTCAACAACCAACCATGGGAAGTACAGTGTATACAGTCAACCTGCCTTCAACAACCAACCATGGGAAGTACAGTGTATACAGTCAACCTGCCTTCAACAACCAACCATGGGAAGTACAGTGTATACAGTCAACCTGCCTTCAGACAACCAACCATGGGAAGTACAGTGTATACAGTCAACCTGCCTTCAACAACCAACCATGGGAAGTACAGTGTATACAGTCAACCTGCCTTCAACAACCAACCATGGGAAGTACAGTGTATACAGTCAACCTGCCTTCAACAACCAACCATGGGAAGTACAGTGTATACAGTCAACCTGCCTTCAACAACCAACCATGGGAAGTACAGTGTATACAGTCAACCTGCCTTCAACAACCAACCATGGGAAGTACAGTGTATACAGTCAACCTGCCTTCAACAACCAACCATGGGAAGTACAGTGTATACAGTCAACCTGCCTTCAACAACCAACCATGGGAAGTACAGTGTATACAGTCAACCTGCCTTCAACAACCAACCATGGGAAGTACAGTGTATACAGTCAACCATGGGAAGTACAGTGTATACAGTCAACCATGGGAAGTACAGTGTATACAGTCAACCTGCCTTCAGCACAACCAACCATGGGAAGTACAGTGTATACAGTCAACCTGCCTTCAGCCCAACCAACCATGGGAAGTACAGTGTATACAGTCAACCTGCCTTCAGCCCAACCAACCATGGGAAGTACAGTGTATACAGTCAACCTGCCTTCAGCCCAACCAACCATGGGAAGTACAGTGTATGCAGTCAACCTGCCTTCAGCCCAACCAACCATGGGAAGTACAGTGTATAAGTCTGGACCTGTCTTCAACAACCAACCATGGGAAGTACAGTGTATAAGTCTGGACCTGCCTTCAGCACAACCAACCATGGGAAGTACAGTGTATAAGTCTGGACCTGTCTTCAACAACCAACCATGGGAAGTACAGTGAAATACAGTCAACCTGCCTTCAGCACAACCAACCATGGTAAGTACAGTGTATACAGTCAACCTGCCTTCTGCACAAGCAACCATGGGAAGTACAGTGTATACAGTCAACCTGCCTTCAACAACCAACCATGGGAAGTACAGTGTATACAGTCAACCTGCCTTCAGCACAACCAACCATGGGAAGTACAGTGTATAAGTCTGGACCTGTCTTCAGCACAACCAACCATGGGAAGTACAGTGTATACAGTCAACCTGCCTTCAACAACCAACCATTGGAAGTACAGTGTATGCAGTCAACCTGCCTTCAACAACCAACCATTGGACGTACAGTGTATACAGTCAACCTGCCTTCAACAACCAACCATGGGAAGTACAGTGTATACAGTCAACCTGTCTTCAACAACCAACCATTGGAAGTACAGTGTATGCAGTCAACCTGCCTTCAACAACCAACCATGGGAAGTACAGTGTATGCAGTCAACCTGCCTTCAACAACCAACCATTGGAAGTACAGTGTATGCAGTCAACCTGCCTTCAACAACCAACCATGGGAAGTACAGTGTATACAGTCAACCTGCCTTCAACAACCAACCATGGGAAGTACAGTGTATGCAGTCAACCTGCCTTCAACAACCAACCATTGGAAGTACAGTGTATGCAGTCAACCTGCCTTCAGCCCAACCAACCATGGGAAGTACAGTGTATAAGTCTGGACCTGTCTTCAACAACCAACCATGGGGAGTACAGTGTATACAGTCAACCTGCCTTCAGCCCAACCAACCATGGGGAGTACAGTGTATAAGTCTGGATCTGTCTTCAACAACCAACCATGGGGAGTACAGTGTATACAGTCAACCTGCCTTCAGCACAACCAACCATGGGAAGTACAGTGTATACAGTCAACCTACCTTCAGCACAACCAACCATGGGAAGTTCAGTGTATACAGTCAACCTGCCTTCTGCACAACCAACCATGGGAAGTTCAGTGTATACAGTCAACCTGCCTTCTGCACAACCAACCATGGGAAGTACAGTGTATAAGTCTGGATCTGTCTTCAACAACCAACCATGGGAAGTACAGTGTATACAGTCAACCTGCCTTCAGCACAACCAACCATGGGAAGTTCAGTGTATACAGTCAACCTGCCTTCTGCACAACCAACCATGGGAAGTACAGTGTATGCAGTCAACCTGCCTTCAGCACAACCAACCATGGGAAGTACAGTGTATACAGTCAACCATGGGAAGTAGTGTATACAGTCAACCTGCCTTCAGCACAACCAACCATGGGAAGTACAGTGTATGCAGTCAACCTGCCTTCAGCCCAACCAACCATGGGAAGTACAGTGTATACAGTCAACCATGGGAAGTACAGTGTATACAGTCAACCTACCTTCAGCACAACCAACCATGGGAAGTACAGTGTATGCAGTCAACCTGCCTTCAGCACAACCAACCATGGGAAGTACAGTGTATACAGTCAACCTGTCTTCAACAACCAACCATGGGAAGTACAGTGTATACAGTCAACCTGCCTTCAGCACAACCAACCATGGGAAGTACAGTGTATACAGTCAACCTGCCTTCAGCACAACCAACCATGGGAAGTACAGTGTATACAGTCAACCTGCCTTCAGCACAACCAACCATGGGAAGTACAGTGTATGCAGTCAACCTGCCTTCAGCACAACCAACCATGGGAAGTACAGTGTATACAGTCAACCTGTCTTCAACAACCAACCATGGGAAGTACAGTGTATACAGTCAACCTGCCTTCTACAACCAACCATGGGAAGTACAGTGTATGCAGTCAACCTGCCTTCAGCACAACCAACCATGGGAAGTACAGTGTATACAGTCAACCTGCCTTCAACAACCAACCATGGGAGGTACAGTGTATACAGTCAACCTGCCTTCAACAACCAACCATGGGAAGTACAGTGTATACAGTCAACCTGCCTTCAACAACCAACCATGGGAAGTACAGTGTATACAGTCAACCATGGGAAGTACAGTGTATACAGTCAACCTGCCTTCAGCACAACCAACCATGGGAAGTACAGTGTATACAGTCAACCTGCCTTCAGCACAACCAACCATGGGAAATACAGTGTATACAGTCAACCTGCCTTCAACAACCAACCATGGGAAGTACAGTGTATACAGTCAACCTGCCTTCAGCACAACCAACCATGGTAAGTACAGTGTATACAGTCAACCTGCCTTCTGCACAACCAACCATGGGAGGTACAGTGTATACAGTCAACCTGCCTTCAACAACCAATCATGGGAAGTACAGTGTATACAGTCAACCTGCCTTCAGCACAACCAACCATGGGAAGTACAGTGTATACAGTCAACCTGCCTTCAGCACAACCAACCATGGGAAGTACAGTGTATACAGTCAACCTGCCTTCAGCACAACCAACCATGGGAAGTACAGTGTATACAGTCAACCTGCCTTCAGCACAACCAACCATGGGAAGTACAGTGTATACAGTAAACCTGCCTTCAACAACCAACCATTGGAAGTACAGTGTATGCAGTCAACCTGCCTTCAACAACCAACCATGGGAAGTACAGTGTATGCAGTCAACCTGCCTTCAACAACCAACCATTGGAAGTACAGTGTATGCAGTCAACCTGCCTTCAACAACCAACCATGGGAAGTACAGTGTATACAGTCAACCTGCCTTCAACAACCAACCATTGGAAGTACAGTGTATGCAGTCAACCTGCCTTCAACTACCAACCATTGGAAGTACAGTGTATGCAGTCAACCTGTCTTCAGCCCAACCAACCATGGGAAGTACAGTGTATAAGTCTGGACCTGTCTTCAACAACCAACCATGGGGAGTACAGTGTATAAGTCTGGATCTGTCTTCAACAACCAACCATGGGGAGTACAGTGTATACAGTCAACCTGCCTTCAGCCCAACCAACCATGGGGAGTACAGTGTATAAGTCTGGATCTGTCTTCAACAACCAACCATGGGGAGTACAGTGTATACAGTCAACCTGCCTTCAGCACAACCAACCATGGGAAGTACAGTGTATACAGTCAACCTGCCTTCAGCACAACCAACCATGGGAAGTACAGTGTATACAGTCAACCTACCTTCAGCACAACCAACCATGGGAAGTTCAGTGTATACAGTCAACCTGCCTTCTGCACAACCAACCATGGGAAGTTCAGTGTATACAGTCAACCTGCCTTCTGCACAACCAACCATGGAAAGTACAGTGTATAAGTCTGGATCTGTCTTCAACAACCAACCATGGGAAGTACAGTATATACAGTCAACCTGCCTTCAGCACAACCAACCATGGGAAGTACAGTGTATACAGTCAACCTGCCTTCAGCACAACCAACCATGGGAAGTACAGTGTATGCAGTCAACCTGCCTTCAGCACAACCAACCATGGGAAGTACAGTGTATACAGTCAACCTGTCTTCAACAACCAACCATGGGAAGTACAGTGTATACAGTCAACCTGCCTTCTGCACAACCAACCATGGGAAGTACAGTGTATGCAGTCAACCTGCCTTCAGCACAACCAACCATGGGAAGTACAGTGTATACAGTCAACCTGCCTTCAGCACAACCAACCATGGGAAGTACAGTGTATGCAGTCAACCTGCCTTCAGCACAACCAACCATGGGAAGTACAGTGTATACAGTCAACCTGCCTTCAGCACAACCAACCATGGGAAGTTCAGTGTATACAGTCAACCTGCCTTCTGCACAACCAACATGGGAAGTACAGTGTATGCAGTCAACCTGCCTTCAGCACAACCAACCATGGGAAGTACAGTGTATACAGTCAACCTGCCTTCAGCACAACCAACCATGGGAAGTACAGTGTATGCAGTCAACCTGCCTTCAACGACCAACCATGGGAAGTACAGTGTATACAGTCAACCTACCTTCAGCACAACCAACCATGGGAAGTACAGTGTATGCAGTCAACCTGCCTTCAGCACAACCAACCATGGGAAGTACAGTGTATACAGTCAACCTGTCTTCAACAACCAACCATGGGAAGTACAGTGTATACAGTCAACCTGCCTTCAACAACCAACCATGGGAAGTACAGTGTATAAGTCTGGATCTGTCTTCAACAACCAACCATGGGGAGTACAGTGTATACAGTCAACCTGCCTTCTGCACAACCAACCATGGGAGGTACAGTGTATACAGTCAACCTGCCTTCAACAACCAACCATGGGAAGTACAGTGTATACAGTCAACCTACCTTCAGCACAACCAACCATGGGAAGTACAGTGTATGCAGTCAACCTGCCTTCAGCACAACCAACCATGGGAAGTACAGTGTATACAGTCAACCTGTCTTCAACAACCAACCATGGGAAGTACAGTGTATACAGTCAACCTGCCTTCAACAACCAACCATGGGAAGTACAGTGTATAAGTCTGGATCTGTCTTCAACAACCAACCATGGGGAGTACAGTGTATACAGTCAACCTGCCTTCTGCACAACCAACCATGGGAGGTACAGTGTATACAGTCAACCTGCCTTCAACAACCAACCATGGGAAGTACAGTGTATACAGTCAACCTGCCTTCAGCAAAACCAACCATTGGAAGCACAGTGTATACAGTCAACCATGGGAAGTACAGTGTATACAGTCAACCTGCCTTCTGCACAACCAACCATGGGAAGCACAGTGTATACAGTCAACCTGCCTTCCTTCTGCACAACCAACCATGGGAAGTACAGTGTATACAGTCAACCTGCCTTCAGCCCAACCAACCATTGGAAGCACAGTGTATACAGTCAACCTGCCTTCAGCCCAACCAACCATTGGAAGCACAGTGTATACAGTCAACCTGCCTTCTGCACAACCAACCATGGGAAGTACAGTGTATACAGTCAACCTGCCTTCAGCCCAACCAACCATGGGAAGTACAGTGTATACAGTCAACCTGCCTTCAGCCCAACCAACCATTGGAAGCACAGTGTATACAGTCAACCATGGGAAGTACAGTGTATACAGTCAACCTGCCTTCTGCACAACCAACCATGGGAAGTACAGTGTATACAGTGTTTGGATATCTGAGTGAACAATCCCATATATGAAATGCCCAGTATTACTGATCTGTACCGCCTTAATTCTTGGATATACAGGCTTCATATACTGTCAAATATGAATAACTTTCCTACATGTTTGAGCTTATTGTTTGTTGTGAATGACGGATACTTTCCATGTATGTGTACATGGAACTATTGTCCTCCAGGTTGGAAGCTCTTCAAAAAGAAAAAGAAGACATAGAATCCGAGTTTCTCCAGTATCGCCGAGAAATGAAAAACACAACTCAAGGTAGCGCATTGAAAGAATTGAAAATGTTCAAAAGTATGACGCGGCAACTTGAGGAGGAACTAATGAAAGAGAAAACAAAGCATCAACGACATGTCAGTAAACATAGTCAGCAATATCGTGACCTTCTCGAAGAGGTTTGTGCTTTACATATTTATAATAACATCATGTGAACTGGCTTTATAGCATTGATAAATGTCTCTGCAAGATTAACGTGCATGTGTATCCAGTCCAAGACAAGAACTTGATATTGCTTACCACTCCCACAAATGTAAATGTCAGTAAATGTCAGTAAATGTCAGTAAATATCAAGCTGGATTCAATTACTAGTACATACTGTAATCATCTAAAAGCTGCCAGAATTTGCAGCATCGGAATCGTTGAAGGGTCCGTCCCGTTATCCTTCCATACCTTTCAATAGCAGTTTTTCAAATAACTTCACATGCATGTTAACTATATTGAGTTGACATTTCATATGCAAGGTTAGAAATGGATACAGTGTGTGTGTGGGTGTGGGTGTGGGTGTGTGGTGTGGTGTGGTGTGGTGTGGTGTGGTGTTGTGTTGTGTTGGTGTGGTGTGGTGTGGCGTGTTATATTTATTTATCGTCGGTACCGGTTGCCCATATGAGCGACAACTCCCGAAGAGATTAGTATGTCATTTTAAATTTTGGAAGATAATGTAATGATACAGACAGTCTCTGGTTCTTTTACATGAGCGGTGTAAAGCACCAACACGTGTCCACAGTTTATAGTCCGATCTGAAAGACTGTTACTATTATCATGGTTTTCAGAGGGGAGGGGGGTGCAAGATGTTGTGACTACTCCATACAGTTGTAGCCGATCTGTTTGAAATAACAACCTATACCAGAAGTATGTGTAGTGTAGCAAAGTTATTTATACGTAAATACATGTAATGTCGCTTTAAATTGTGAGAAAATAATACAGGTTTTAGTACTAGGACAATGGTGTGAGAATGCATGTCTATCTATAACTTGTGTATACATCTATTGTTTCAGCTTGAAGAAATACGAGCATCAGAGAGAAATCTTAAGATTAGAGTTAAAAGCTTAACAAATGAATTAGCTGTATATAAAAGGTACAGTTATATAGATATATAATAAATACACAGGCAGTTACCATTATATTACATACACAATCAGTTGCCATTATATTACATATACAATCAGTTGCCATTATATTACATACACAATCAGTTGCCATTATATTACATACACAATCAGTTGCCATTATATTACATATACTATCAGTTGCCATTATATTACATATACAATCAGTTGCCATTATATTACATACACAATCAGTTGCCATTATATTACATATACAATCAGTTGCCATTATATTACATATACAACCAGTTGCCATTATATTACATATACAATCAGTTGCCATTATATTACATATACAATCAGTTATCATTATATTACATATACAATCAGTTGCCATTATATTATATACACAAATAAGTTGCCATTATATTATATACACAAATAAGTTGCCATTATATTATATACACAAATAAGTTGCCATTATATTATATACACAATATGTTGCCATTATATTACATATACAATCAGTTGCCATTATATTATATACACAATCAGTTGCCATTATATTATATACACAATCAGTTGCCATTATATTACATATACAATCAGTTGCCATTATATTACATACACAATCAGTTGCCATTATATTACATACACAATAAGTTGCCATTATATTATATACACAATATGTTGCCATTATATTACATATACAATCAGTTGCCATTATATATATACACAATCAGTTGCCATTATATTATATACACAATCAGTTGCCATATATTACATATACAATCAGTTGCCATTATATTACATACACAATCAGTTGCCATTATATTACATACACAATAAGTTGCCATTATATTATATACACAAATAAGTTGCCATTATATTATATACACAATATGTTGCCATTATATTACATACACAATCAGTTGCCATTGTATTACATATACAATCAGTTGCCATTGTATTACATATACAATCAGTTGCCATTATATTGCATATACAATCAGTTGCCATTATATTGCATATACAATCAGTTGCCATTATATTGCATATACAATCAGTTGCCATTATATTACATATACAATCAGTTGCCATTATATTACATATACAATCAGTTGCCATTATATTACATATACAATCAGTTGCCATTATATTACATACACAATCAGTTGCCATTGTATTACATATACAATCAGTTGCCATTATATTACATATACAATCAGTTACCATTATATTATATATACAATAAGTGTTTTTTTGTTGCCATTATATTATATACACAAATAAGTTGCCATTATATTACATATACAATCAGTTGCCATTATATTACATACACAATCAGTTGCCATTATATTACATACACAATAAGTTGCCATTATATTATATACACAATATGTTGCCATTATATTACATATACAATCAGTTACCATTATATTATATATACAATAAGTTGCCATTATATTATATACACAAATAAGTTGCCATTATATTATATACACAAATAAGTTGCCATTATATTATATACACAAATAAGTTGCCATTATATTATATACACAATCAGTTGCCATTATATTACATATACAATCAGTTGCCATTATATTATATACACAATCAGTTGCCATTATATTACATATACAATCAGTTGCCATTATATTACATACACAATCAGTTGCCATTATATTACATACACAATAAGTTGCCATTATATTATATACACAATATGTTGCCATTATATTACATATACAATCAGTTACCATTATATTATATATACAATAAGTTGCCATTATATTATATACACAAATAAGTTGCCATTATATTATATACACAAATAAGTTGCCATTATATTATATACACAAATAAGTTGCCATTATATTATATACACAATCAGTTGCCATTATATTACATATACAATCAGTTGCCATTATATTATATACACAATCAGTTGCCATTATATTACATATACAATCAGTTGCCATTATATTACATACACAATCAGTTGCCATTATATTACATACACAATAAGTTGCCATTATATTATATACACAAATAAGTTGCCATTATATTATATACACAATATGTTGCCATTATATTATATACACAATCAGTTGCCATTATATTACATACACAATCAGTTGCCATTATATTACATATACAATCAGTTGCCATTATATTACATATACAATCAGTTGCCATTATATTACATACAATCAGTTGCCATTATATTATATACACAATCAGTTGCCATTATATTACATATACAATCAGTTGCCATTATATTACATATACAATCAGTTGCCATTATATTACATACACAATCAGTTGCCATTATATTACATATACAATCAGCTGCCATTATATTACATACAATCAGTTGCCATTATATTACATATACAATCAGTTGCCATTATATTACATATACAATCAGTTGCCATTATATTACATACAATCAGTTGCCATTATATTACATATACAATCAGTTGCCATTATATTACATATACAATCGGTTGCCATTATATTACATATACAACCAGTTGCCATTATATTACATATACAATCGGTTGCCATTATATTACATATACAATCAGTTGCCATTATAGTACATATACAATCAGTTGCCATTATATTACATATACAATCAGTTGCCATTATATTACATATACAATCAGTTGCCATTATATTACATATACAATCAGTTGCCATTATATTACATATACAATCAGTTGCCATTATATTATATACACAATCAGTTGCCATTATATTACATATACAATCAGTTGCCATTATATTACATATACAATCAGTTGCCATTATATTACATATACAATCAGTTGCCATTATATTACATACAACCAGTTGCCATTATATTACATACAATCAGTTGCCATTATATTACATATACTATCAGTTGCATTATATTACCACTACTGCACTGCATTATATTACCACTACTGCACTGCATTATATACCCACTACTGCACTGCATTATATACCCACTACTGCACTGCATTATATACCCACTACTGCACTGCATTATATACCCACTACTGCACTGCATTATATACCCACTACTGCACTGCATATATATACCACTACTGCACTGCATTATATACCCACTACTGCACTGCATTATATACCCACTACTGCACTGCATATATACCCACTACTGCACTGCATTATATACCCACTACTGCACTGCATTATATACCCACTACTGCACTGCATTATATACCCACTACTGCACTGCATTATATACCACTACTGCACTGCATATATACCCACTACTGCACTGCATTATATACCCACTACTGCACTGCATTATATACCCACTACTGCACTGCATTATATACCCACTACTGCACTGCATTATATACCCACTACTGCACTGCATTATATACCCACTACTGCACTGCATATATACCCACTACTGCACTGCATTATATACCCACTACTGCACTGCATTATATACCCAATACTGCACTGCATTATATACCAACTACTGCACTGCATTTTTTAACCACTACTGCATGCTTATATACCCACTACTGCACTGCATTATACCCACTACTGAAGTGCATATATAACCACTCTGCACTGCATTATATACCCATACTGCATGCATATATACACACTCTGCACTGCATTATTACCACTACTGCACTGATTATATACCCATACTGCACTGCATTATATCCAACTACTGCACTGCATTATATACCCACTACTGCACTGCATTATATACCCACAACTGCACTGCATTATATACCCACTACTGCACTGCATTATATACCCACTACTGCACTGCATTATATACCCACTACTGCACTGCATTATATACCCACTACTGCACTGCATTATATACCCACTACTGCACTGCATTATATACCCACTACTGCACTGCATATATACCCGTTAAAATCCTCTTGACAATACAATTAATAAAAACCATTAAAAACCCATTGATTATGGTTCTATTGAATGCCTTTTGTAATGGGATAAGAGCAATCTGTTCAATATAATACCTCATTCGCTCATAATATAATACAGTACAAGCCAGATGGAAACCACAATCCTCATGTGCCGCAAGAGTTTGGTTTTTTTCTTGTTTTGTCACGAAATTCCGCTATATATTAATAAACGTACCAAAAACAGAATCATTAATTTTACCTCGGACCATGCGGAAGCAAATAGCTGTTTTGTGAAGAAATGAATTGAACTTCGTACCTGGATCATTGGTTGATGTTAATTTTCCAGTGTTATTAATGTTAATTTTCGGCTTCCAGTGGACGTTCAAAATCGTACTGATCACAAATATTTGATACTTTGCTCAATTCATTATGTCCCGTTGTTCACCATGAATATATATAAATATTCGCGTGATATATCTCTCTAACATGTACATGCCGCAAGATTTCTACTTTGTACATTTATACCTATTCATATATTTTCCGAAAAACTATATATAGTGACCTGAATGGCTGTTACCTACTTATATAAGGATGATAGCCCTATAACATGGAATGACCTTATATAGGGATGATAGCCCTATAACACGGAATGAATGACCTTATATAGGGATGGTAGCCCTATAACATGGAATGACCTTATATAAGGATGATAGCCCTATAACACGGAATGACCTTATATAAGGATGATAGCCCTATAACATGGAATGACCTTATATAGGGATGATAGCCCTATAACACGGAATGAATGGCCTTATATAGGGATGGTAGCCCTATAACATGGAATGACCTTATATAAGGATGATAGCCCTATAACACGGAATGACCTTATAGAGGGATGGAATATAGCCCTATAACATGGAATGAACATTATATGGGATGTAGCCCTATAACATGGAATGAACTTATATAGGGATGATAGCCCTATATAACACGGAATGACCTTATATAGGATGATAGCCCTATAACACGGAATGACCGTATATAGGGATGATAGCCCTATAACACGGAATGATATGCCTTATATAGGGATGATAGCCCTATACCATGGAATGACCTTATATGGGATCTGGTAGCCATATAAGACGAATTAGCCCTATAACATGGAATGACCTTATATAGGGATGGTAGCCCTATAACACGGAATGACCATATATAGGGATGGTAGCCCTATAACACGGAATGACCATATATAGGGATGGTAGCCCTATAACACGGAATGACCTTATATAGGGATGATAGCCCTATAACACGGAATGGCCATATATAGGGATGATAGCCCTATAACACGGAATGACCTTATATAGGGATGATAGCCCTATAACACGGAATGACCTTATATAGGGATGATAGCCCTATAACACGGAATGACCTTATATAGGGATGATAGCCCTATAACACGAAATGACCTTATATAGGGATGATAGCCCTATAACACGGAATGACCTTATATAGGGATGATA